>JAXQJP010000315.1:0-328262 GCA_037042015.1 Furcasterigmium sp. R96-07A1
GAGGGCCAGGGGGGGCGGGACGAGGCCTAGGGGGGACGGGAGTAGGGCCGTTAGGCCTAGGACGGGTCGGGGGACGGGTCGATTCAACCAGAGGGCTGGCCATGTTTGCGTTGCTCATTGTATGGCAGGGTCTGATATAAGAGTTAGCAATGTCCTCTGCGAAGTTGCACCTTAGAGGTATTGTCATAGTCCTGAGAGATCTTACAGTTGGTCGTGATGGGAGGTTGGTAGTGTTTGTCTGTGTGTGGGGTGTCGATGTGCGATAACCAAGAGCTGAGAGCTTTGTGAGCTGTTGCTGATGATTGCTGGATGCTATCGAAATGTGGTTGTTGATGATGAGAGAGCTGAAAAGAAGGATGGAGAGTTTAAAGGCCTCCTTATATAGAGAACAAAAGGTTTCTCAGACATTCTGTGACTTGATTTCACATAATCTCAGTAACCGTGTTGAGTGATGTGTTTTGAGTGACATGTCCTCCAGTCCGTATGAGGACTTAGATATAGCGTGATAAAATGGGTGAATCTTGGTTGGAGGATATCACTACTTAGCAGTCACTACACTGTCAATCACAGCTTGACATTAAAGTCTAAGTGCATGCGTGTCAGCCGGTATTCGCTGAGGGCTCATTTACTTTAGGGCCAGGATGGCATGCAAGCGAGTTCACTACTTAGGGAAACACTCCAGCTTGCAAACCGCGGTGACACCTCGGAGATCCAACATGCAGAACGGTCTGACAAATTGGGGAATAGCTAGACCTCTTACGGTGACTTCTTCCATTGATATTCAATAACAGTTCAAGTTCCCAGATCCAAATTATGGGTGTAAACCAGGACTTGTCGTCTTCCAGTCATGAAGTCTCAGGAACGGTTGGCCAGGGCAGGATCTAACCCAACAGCTATCAGTCCATTCCCACATCATGTGTCACCTTCCACAGCTGCTCCGGAGTCTCCGAGTTTGGTTCCAGAACTCGGACAGGCCAACCCTTGGTTTTCATTCTGCGCCCCTTGTGCCGCAATCCTCATCATGCAGATTCTCCCCCAGCGTGCAACATGCAACGCTCTGTTGGCACTAACTTGCGATCATCACCGCCATTTCCCCCGAGGGAAGACCAAGTGCTTGCCAGCTGTCGCAGACCCCGATAAAATTCCCTGGTTTTTCCTGACTGGACCTGGGCTTGGCCTACGTGTAGTGTGCGGCACAGCGCCTGTGGTTGCTTCGGTCGCATGAAGCGTGCGGCACAGCACCTGTGGCTGCTTGAAACGTTCGTAGTGTGCGGCACAGAGGGCCTTATGACGATAATGCAATTACCAGGAGCTCCCAAATTAGAAGCAATGGACCTCCAAAAACGGGGCGACCGGCGCTGAAGCCTCTTGGCAGGGTCCTCAACGTTGATGATCTACCCCTGGCATTTCCGCAGGAGGTTCAGATCGTCCCGCCAAGAGGCTGTTGGACCCTTCATGGACATGATCGTTGGAAATCACCTGTTCATTTCTTGTCTTCTGGCTTCATTTTCGCCACTGTGCAACTCGGCCTGCAGCTGAGCAGGAAGTTGGTGTACTGCACTCGCGATGTTGTGCTGGATCTTGAACTATTTAATGTGGCCGGATCGCACTCATTTGCCTTGACTCGGATCAACCAGCTTCTCAACTTCTCCTTGAATCCTTACTCCCAACACTTACAATTCCATCCTTCCAACATCATGCGCATCTCGACCACGGCTCCCATGCTGCTCGCAGCCTCTGGCAGCGCCTCAGTCATCGACAAACGGCAGATGTGGACAGATTGGTTCCGTTCTGCCGATGAATTCTGTCAGAACCCGGACTGGTCTACCCCCGAGTCCGCCAAAGACAGCTGGTATGGACTCGGGCTGGGCATCGCTCTCAATGAATTCATCATTGAGACTCGGGGTAAGTGACAAGATGCGCCCACCGTCTAGGGCAACACGCTGACAACAAACGTAAAGACAAGGACTCGACATCTTGGGTCGAAGAGCTGGAGAAGCACCACGGCGCCGTCTCGGGCGTGAGCGGCGCCACTTCCTGCCGTCAGTTTGGACAGGGCTGCAACCCGGGAAACAGATGGAGCAGCTGCGACAACTACTTTGAACAATTCAAAGATGACCCCTGGGGCTGGGGCATGAGCTCTTACTATCTCTTCGAGGCAGTCAAGGGCCTGCACCGCAAGCTTGACAAGTTCAACAGTCGCGTCGTCGAGGGCACCATGCTCTCCAACCTGAAGGTCGACGAGATGATCGACAACCTCGGCGGCAGCGACGAGGGACACTCGGATGTTTTCAACTGGATCACGGCAGCCATAGGCTGGGGCGACTTCATCGCCGAACAGGGCAGCGTTAGTACCTATTCTCTGCTGCAGCGAATGCGCAACCACTGACACTGAGGTATCATGACAGATTGGAAATCCCGTCTACGAAGCTGCTAGCGGTCACTTCAGTCAGATACTGGGGATCATGAGCACGATCGGCGACAGTGCTCTGGACGACGTGGACGCGGGCGATATCCGCTCGTCCCTTGGTGATGCCTTCGACGCAGCGACCAAAGGCCTCCGGGCCACCCTTGAACTCGCCCTCGGCTACGGCGACCTCTCCGACATCGCGGACAGACTCCCGTCGTATGTCGAAGACACCGACTCCTCTGCCATTGGCCGCTTTTTCGGCGACGGCTTCTGGCTCCTCTCCGAGAGCTCGGAGACCTTCGACAACATCCTGAACCAATTCGAAAGGAGCATCCAGGCCAAGGTCGCCGACCACATCCTGCAAGCCTCCGGCCACATGCTGCTCGGCGGCACCACCACAAACGAGGAGGAATGTGGAGACAGGACGGGCGGGCGCTGGCTGAAGGTCGACGACCACGACGAGTGGTACTGCTTCTGGCTCGTCGAGACCAGCGGGCAGTACCCAGTCATGAAGGAGGAGAAGTATGAATACCTGGAGGAGTACGGCATCGACAACCTCGACGAGTATTACAAGGCGATCATCTCGTGTGCCAACGGCGAGGAGCAGGAGAACAGGGTCGTGACGGACGAGATCAGGTACGGCGAGGTGCCGCACTGCCTGTTCAACATGCGCGTCGGCACGACGTACTGGGAGACCCAGCCCGGTTGCTTTGAGACTGGCATGCCTGAGAACGGCAGCGGCGACGATGATTCGACCGGTTGGCCCGACTACAGCGATGACCACATCCCCCGGGCGCGGCGACAGGAGTGCCCGCAGGTCATGATGGTGGAGGATCTGTGAGTGTGAGGCTACGAGCACACCAGCATGATTCGAGCAGTGTTGCGCGGAGATGAAGGAAAGTGAACGATGCGCTGGGGAATCATAACAAGTGGCCATGATGGCATAAATTGCAAAGATTCCGTATTTTCATCCCGCTTGATGTGCTCTCCAATCACTTTACCATGATCCCCAACGCTACCGGCAACAGCGCGAGGCCAAACCAAACATTCTGCCTAGGTCACCCATCTTGGACAAGATAGAATTTTTCTGAGCGCTGGCCTGGACATCATTCTTTCCCAGAAAACCGGTGAGGCCCTTCCACTATAGCGTGATCCTGTCACATATGAGCGATTTGTCCGAACGAAGGTTGATACTAGCATACAGGCTCGTCGATTCCTGTCAGCTCGTTGAGAATAGCCTCGCCTTCTGGAGTAATGGGGCCGTAATCGTTATCGAGTTTAGCGTCCACGTTTTCTTCGATCTGTCAAGCTTCTTTCACCATGGTCTGAGTCTGGCTATGCTGGTTTTAAACATCTGGGTCGGACTGGAATTTCTTGGGCCCGTGAACCGGTAGTATAGGACAAAGTTGATTGAGCCAGCGTCCATTTATCACACCAGAATGTCCCCGTTGTCATGATTCTATCCGCCTGCCGGAGCTTCATGCTGTGCCGAAGTCGGGGCACTTGAACTCAATCAGCCAACAAATGTTTGCATGCCAAGTTCGAACAAGCTGATACTCCCTCCGACGCCACTTTGACTCTGAGATACGTGCGAGGGGCTGCTTCCGTCATCGGCAACGCAGAATTCCCGGCCCAGAGTCAGGCATCGGCCTGTAACCGCTTATCCGCCCGTCAACTCCGGCCCCCCTTGTCTCCCCGTACTAGCCAAGTAAGTAGTGCGTGGCCGGCGACTATCAATGCTCGTCCTGGAAATGGATCCACTGTCAATCCAAAGTCCCTATCTTTGCCAAGACATCGTCAACCAGCGGTATCCCAATTCCGGGTGTCAGTCGGACTGCTGCAAGAAGTTGTCACTGGCCTCATATGGTCGTGTCCCCCTATCAATGCTGTTGCCTTCGTATCTTTCCACTGACCAATCTCACTCTACGGGAACCAAAACCTATCATATCGAGATAACGAGCTAAGGTGACCATCATGCCTGTCGCGGCTGCCCAGCATGCGATGACGCTTGATTGTTTCTCAATCTTGCATGACGAGGACTGGGGGCTCTCCGCCTTGCAGGTCAAGCGGCTTGGTGCTCTCCATCTTGCATTAGATCAACATTCATCTCCCCGCCTTGCCGGCCTAGGGGCCAGCCCAAGACATTACCCCGGATTATCCGGCGAGCATGAACCCCCTGTTTCACCACATGGCCGGGTTGAGTATCCGCGGGGTTTGCTTGTAGAATTGCCAGCCTCCACTCTTTACAATCACACCGCATCTTAGGTTGGGTCGGGTTCGAAATTCAGGAAGATTAGAATTAATCGTTCATGGATTCACCTAGACGAGTCTATCTACAGCCTTACTGACCAGCCTTGGAAGCAGCCACTATGTCCTTCGCCATCTGAGGGAATGTCTCCGCCGTCACGTCCATCTCCCCGAAAAGCCCATCACACCGCACCTTCTCCCATATCGTGCAATACGCAGCCTTGAATCTGCGACAAAATTCATGTCAGTATGGCTTCTCAGATACGAATGGAACGCGTCGTCTTACCCTGATAGCTTGGCCGCAGTGACGTCCCAGTTATGCGCCGCGGCGAACCATTTCTCGTCACTCCCCAGCCTGTCCAGGACAAGTTGATAGACTTTGGGATCCGGCTTGCCAATCTTGAAGGCGTCGCATGAGATGAAGTTCTCCTTGGGCATGTGAATGCCGTTATGCGTGAAATAGCCGCCCACTCTCTCGACGTCACCCGCCGTCAGGGCCCAGACTGTGAAGCCGTTGTCCCTGAGGATCTGGAAGCACTCCGCAATACCAGGACGGGCTTGCAGCTTCATGTACTCCTGGAGAATATATGCGAGGTCCTCATCAGTGGCAAAGGCGTGCGGGTCCTGGATGCCGGACATGTAGAGCATGCGGTAGAAGAGGCTGCTGAAGACCTCGCGGAAGGCGACGTATTTCCCGTTCATGCTGAGGTATGTGTACTCCCTTTCCGTGACCTCGATCCAGAGGTACCCGAGCAGTCGGGGCTTGACACCCTCAGCCCGGAGCTTGTCGCCCAGACGAAGGTCGAGGGCGTCGAACATGGCGTCGTACGAGACGCATGTCCCGACGATGTCGAATACGACGTGTTTGCTGGGTGAAGACATGGTTGATGTGTGAAAGAATGGCGTATGAGAACTTGATACGACGCAGTCCGGACAGGTAAGGCTGTTGATTTTGTCAACAAGGGTCGAAGCAGGCAAAGATATGGCGCTGACAAGGCTGGTTATATTCCGATGCTCATTCCGATGCAAGACCCCGGATCCATGTGTGGGTCTCCGGCCGATGTCCGAGGTCGGGGGCCAAGTCGTAGAAGCGTTTGCCTCCTGCGGGACGAGCAAAATGCGCGAAAGAGATCGGCATGCACCAGTCCTTGTCGTTCCCTCCGCATGAAGCAGTCCAGCCATTCAACATGCACTATTCCTCGAGGAGTTAATCTCTAGGACCGTTGATGTAGTCGTATCTACCTATCAACGGCGCACGAAGATGGGGCCGGGCTGTGGATCACAAAACCGGGACCGGAGTTTGCAAAATACGGGGCCGGATGCGACGACAAATGGGGCCGGAAGTGATGGTCACCAGTGAACGCCGGTCTTGCGGCCGATCTTGGCGACCTTGGATGACCTTCCCCGCATTCTTATCACGATTCCTCGTCTCGCGTTCCTTGAATCGTACCCTGAGAGACGGGGGAATTTGGGTCTCCACCAGACACTATCTTGCCTTGGTGCATCGGCCCCTTGGAACCGACCAGTGCAACGGGTCACAGCCATGCTCCGTTCTTGGGACTTTGGACTAGCTTCTGGAGATAAGGCGTAGGGGAAAGGTCATCCGCCACGCCCAGAGCAGACCTCTCCGCGGGCTTAGGCTGAACCCCTCTGCGATAACATGACACACGCCTGGGAGCAGACCCTTCCAACCCTCCAAGACCATGTACCGGATCGGCAAGGTTGATCAGCTTGATTTAAAGTCGACATCCTCTCCGATGGACCAGTCACTTGGTTCATCTGCATCCAACAAGACACGCAAGGCCTGACAACTCGACTCTTTCGCACTCTATTACTGTCTTACTAGTACGCCACGAACCTCTCGCGACATTCGCGATGGATTCTGCTGGGCCCAAGGGAAACGCCCCGGACCCCATCCAGGACCCCCACCTCCCCACACAGAACATGGAGAAGGACGGCCCCCAGATCACCGACGAGGATGCTGCCGACATGGCCATGGCCGAGGCATTGCGCAACTACGTGCCCGACACGGCGGAAGAGAAGCGACTCGTCAGAAAGATCGATTTCGTGCTGCTGCCGACGCTCTGGTTCATGTGAGTCTGTTCATCGAAGAGTCGTGGGTCACTTGCTGACTCTCTCAAGGTACATTCTCGCGTATCTGGACCGTGGTAACATCGCCAATGCAAACGCCGCCGGTATGAGCGAGGATCTCGGCATGTCAGACAACCGTAAGCTTTTACTTCCACACAGTTGTCATCCCAGATCTGACAAGAACAGAATATGCTCTTCTCGTCTCGCTCTTCTTCGTGGCCTACGTCATCTTCGAGGTCCCATCCAACATGCTCCTCATGAAGATCAAGCCTTCGATCTACCTCTCGAGCATCGTTTGGATCTGGGGCTGCGTCGTCATCGGCATGTCGCAGAGCAAGTCGCCCTCCAGCTTCCTTGCCGGACGTTTCTTCCTCGGCGCCATTGAAGCAGGTCTATTCCCGGGAGCCCTTTTCTTGTTGACCTGCTGGTACACGAAGCGGGAAGTCGGTATGTCTACCGAAGATCTGATTCACGATCCGCGCTGACGTACGTGATACGCCAGGCAAGCGATTCTGCATCTTCTATACCTCGGGCTGCGTTGCCCCCGCACTCGGAGGAATCATGGCCGGCGCCATTATCTCCAGTCTCGAGGGCGCCCGTGGCATTCCCGGCTGGCGCTGGCTCCTCCTCGTCGAGGGCGTCATCACCGTCTTCTGCGGTTTTGCGCTCTACTTCATCCTGCCCGACTGGCCGCACAACTCGCGCATGCTCACCCCTGAGCAACGCATCCTGGCCCACGTCCGGATTCTCCATGATCGGAACCAGACAGCCGAGCCCGAGGAGACGTCCCTGACGCCCTTCCAGGCTTTCGCCGCCGTTCTCCGCGACCCCAGGACCTGGTTCTTCCTCGTCCTGTACATGTGCAATCTCCTCGCTCTGACGATCTCCTACTTCATCCCCACGATGCTTCGTGGCCTCGGCTATACCGCCATCAGCGCGCAGTGGATGACGGTCCCCATCTGGTCCTGCGGTGCCGTGTTCCAGCTCGTTTGGTCCTGGACCTCAGACAGGACCCAGGACCGTAGATGGCACAACAGCGCACTCCTCGGCCTGGCCGCCGTCTCTTCGCTCGTCGCGCTCATGGTTCAGAACAACACGGTCAAATACGTCATGATGTGCTTCCTCATCGGAGGGATGTACACGACAGTCCCTCTGATCTTGAACTGGACTAGCGAGTGTCTGGCTCGGCCGGAGCGAAAGCGTTCCATCGCCATCGCCTTTGTCAACTCCTTTGGCCACATTTCTTACATCTATGGAAGCTACTTGTGGCCCAGCTCCGAGGGACCTCGTAACCTGAAGGGCTTCGCCGCGGCGACAGCTTGTCTGGGGCTTGGTGCTGTACTGGCGGCCCTGTTGCCGGTGATCTTCACTTATCTGCCGAACCATGATCCCAAGGACGGCTACCTCCAGGGCAACGAGGCTGTGGCTGAGGCCAAGGAAGACCCGGACAAGGAGTGAAGTATTGGTCGGATTTAGATTGTTCCTGTCGGAAGCGAGCACCTCAGTGTGTCAACGAGAAGGGAGAGAAGGAGTGATCCAGAAGCGTGGTCATCTTTGGTGTCATGGCTTCAGCTGTGCGGTGCAGTGCCAATCCCTTGGTAGACCAGATGGACGGGTTGGCGGGTGTATCATGCCGCCCATGTGAATGAGGGGATTCATGGAGACAGCTGCTGAAGAATCAAGCTGACTGCAACTTCGCGGCTCGCTGAATGATGTTATTACCGTTCTGAAGATGACTACCGATACTTCAACATGCTTGCCATGAAATGATACAGTCTTTCCACATGTCTTTTGTCTCTTCAGCCCGCTGTTTGCCCGCATTGACGCTGCCCATGATACCTTGACCTCCCCGACATAGCAAGGCCCGACAGCGACTGTGTCATCGGCACCTTCGGTATCCTCCAAAGATCATCGACAGCGTAGTTTTCGATGATGGCGCGCGCGACAGAGGCTGCAACAGCCGCCGAGAAGTCCTGCCATGCCTTGTTCTTGTGGCTGTCGGCATAGTCACAAACACTCTTCACCACTAGGCACGGGACCTCATCCCAAGCTCCAGCACCTTCCATCTCAAACGCAACTAAGCCCATGGCGGCAGCAAGGCGATCACGGTCAACACCTGACTTCATCACCGTGTTGCCCGAACCGACCCGCCCAACGATTATGTCGGGCTCGTAGACAGCACTGCCCCTCGTGCTCGCCCCCGCCCGGCGTGACCTCGCCACCCTCTGCGCCGGGTCACACCCGAGTTCAGCACAGGAGGCCTTCCTCGCCGCTTGACATGATATCCCGGCAGAACACTGCGTGCACCTCTGTCGATGCCTGTGCACGTACCCGGCGGGGTGCAGAACGTCCCTCTGCGCCCCGGGGAAGGTGTACTGAACTTCGCGGCGCTCACGCAGCGCCGTCATCTCCAGCTGCTGCAGATGCTGGCCAGCTTGCTTCCCCAGCATCTCTCTCATATGGTCGGTTTTGACGTCTGCGATGATGGACCGGACATTCTCCCCCGCGCGCCCGAGCGTGTCTTGCTGGACGCGCGTCACGGCGAATCGTCCGTCGTACTGTCTCCCACGGTCATACTGGACGATGGAGCTGCTGATCACCACGTCGCCGAGGAAGATGTCCCGACCTGAAACGGTCGGCACGCCGCCACAGATGCCGACGATGAGAGCGAAACCGATGCCGCGAAAGCTGTGGCGTAGGCTGGCGCAGGCGCGTGCGGAGCAGTTGGTACCCATGCCTTTGAGGGTGACGAGCACGACGTCGGTGCGGCCGATGCGCCCGGTTCTGTAGACGTGGCTGTCGCCCGGGGCTTTGCCGTAAGGGTCGCCGTGCTGGTCCCAGAAGGTGTCGAAAAGAAGAGTCATGGCGGCGGCCTCGCGTGGTAGGGCGCAGATGATGGCGACACGGAAATCCTCGCGCCGGGCGGGCTTGGGGGGTGCAGCCATGGTCAAGGGAATGTCTCAAGACTGGGAGAGAGGTTCGAGAAAGGTATGCTTATCGACATGTTATTCCGCAGCAAGAAGGGCCGCTCAAAATGCAATGCACTTTATAATTACATTCATCATCAGATGCTTCGTAGCTAAGCGCCATGCTCGGGCTGGATTGCAGAATCGCGGAGGCTGTAACATCTGCAGTCTCGCGGGATGTAGGTTGCAGACTGGAGGCCATGACCTAGTCCAATCCCACCAACTACTTTTGATCCTGGCGCTTGAAAATTCGCACGCGGCTAATTGATCCAACCAAGGTCTTGCTGAGTATACAAGGACGTCGCCGTTCAAGACGATATCCGTTTCGTACAAGCGCTGGCCTTTGCTGGAAAAGTTTCGACTCGAGGGAGGATCAGGCTGTGCCGAGCCCAAGGCTCCATTCTCTCCTAGCCGAGTGAGGCCACACCTCCAACCTGAGCAGCCACATTCGCTTGTGTGGTCGTGTTAGCGAAGCTGGGCATGCAACTGAAATCGGGCACGGCCTGGTTACACTTGCCGCCGGCATTAACCGCGCATGCATGAATCTCTCTCGCAATTGGTCAGCTTGCATGCAAGTGGGAGCACCCATGACCCCTCCCTCCCACGAGGCGAAGTCGACAAAATCAGGCAACCGATGTAAGGCTTTCTCAAAGGCTGGCTGCTCTCGTGTGAGTGAGACATAAATCCTACATCGTCCTCAGAAAGCAGGTACATGGTGATACACAATGCCCATTCTACCTCCATCTGCCGAAACGAAGACAGAAAGTGTCATGTCCCATGAGATTGTCAAGTTTCCCTGCGCTAGTAAGACAGTTTCGAGCTGGGCAAAAGGTGAGTCGGTCATCTTATCAATATCAAGCCTGGCGCCCGAGATTGGACTGACGAAAGCTGCAGGGAAGGCACAATGGCATGAGCAATGCGCCGATGCGTGTGGTCAGGACAGCGTATTCAATCTTCATAACACGTTTGCGGCAAAGCCAGACGTAGTCATCGTGTAAGTGAACCGCTCCCGATCTGCTGCTACGTGCTGAGTACTCAAATGCGGCAGTCTGGCATCGGCTGACTCGACCCGCGACTGCTCTCATTGCCAAGCTGAATTCACCACCCGTTTCAACATTCCATGGACTTGGTGGACCGCGTACAGCAGGAGATCCAATGGTTATTTTGGCTGTGAGCTGCTCGAAGACCGGAAGGGAACGCCAAGTGGTGTCAGTAAGTGATATCGTACCAGCTCTCATACAATTTCCTACTGACTCAAAGTTAGTCTCGTGGGCTCGCTTATTGACTAAACATCTCCAGAGCGAAACAGGCTACAAGTGGGAGAAGCTCAATGTTGTCATTTACCGGTCTTTGAACAATGATCGGACATCGATTTTACTGTTTGATGCATCACCGGCTTTGCGAGAATTAGTGGTCCCGACCCTCCAAAAGTCTATCACATCAGCATCTCTTCAGGATCCATTCTGGCCATACGAAGTCCTCCTGCATTCGGTCGTGTTCCTTCAGGATGATGCTGTATGGAGACTACGCTCAGTCGTCCGGACCATGGAAATGTCGAGGGACGCAAGTGAGGCTTGGAAACCTGACTTCCCCATGATGCACGATCTCGCTCGGCATGCCATCCACGTCTGTGAGACTCTTGATGTGGCAGTCGATGTTGTTTCTGCCATGCTGAGCCAGCACAAAACCATCAACGACAAACTGGGTCTCTCTGACAATGCGATCAATACCCGACATCATTCGAGAACCCACAGCCGGATTGAATTCTACCAAAGTATGTTCCGAGGCCTTCGCAGCCGATCAGCTTCCAACCAACAACGCCTTCAAAACGAGATCCAGCTCGCTTTCAACACCGTGTCGCAGCGCGACGCTGGTGATTCGCTGAAACTCAATCACCTGATGCAGGCAGACAGCACCGCGATGAAGACGGTCGCCATGCTGACATTGATCTTTTTACCGGCAACCTTCACCGCGGCCATCTTCAGTACATCCTTCTTCGGCATCAACGATGAAGGAACCTGGGTCATGTCCGAGAAGTTCTGGATGTATTGGGCGTTTGCGATTCCGATCACGGTCGTGACGTCTTTTTTCTGGACCCGGATCAAGTCGCCAGGGTGACGAGAAACTTGATACCGCGCACGTGGATTCCCCGAGATCAGTAAGGTAGAAGAATCAAGATACCTTAACAGCACTACACAAAGTTCTATGCTGTTGAGCTCAGACCATGTACTGTCCGGCCGTGGAGTTCAGTCTGAAGTGACCGGCTGCGCACCGTCCCTAGCCACTTGTACGTCCGGGGGTCGAAGGCCCGGCTCGAAGTCGGCTTCTGGCAGCGCTGAGCGGCCCCGTTCCAGTCCCCTCCAAGACGCCACGGCGGCCGGACAAGACGATGGACTCTTGGTCTTTCAGGCGCAGGTTTTTAATCTGACCACCCGGAAAGCGCTGCAGTGGAGGGCCATGCATCAGTCTCTTTTTCTGACCAGTGCTCGCCTATCGAAACAGGTTTCTCTGACCAAATTTTCCAACGCGGTTTCTAGATTTGACCACCAAAAATGCAATCAAAAAAGGTAGGCTAAGGCCCGCGTTCGGAATGCATTGCCTGGGAATCGAACCCAGGGCTCCCCGATGGCAACGGAGAATTTTACCACTAAACCAGCAATGCTTGTTTTCCGATTGGATGAGAGAATTCCTCCACGGTGCTATCATGAGCCGTTTTCTGTGGAACAGTGCAAGTCCTTGCCCATGCGGGCAATCAACACGAGATATTTATGGAGAGCCTTGAATCCATGTAAAGACAAAAGCTTCTGATTCCGCACTTACTCTTTCCATTGGAGGAAAATTGAATATCAGTCATAGCTGCGTTCTGATCTTGGTAAAATGGTTGTCAGCTGTAAGCGGGGCTTTAGGACTCTTGTCCCTATGACCAATCGAAAAGCCCAGTAACCAGCAACAAAGATTATGGGTCAATCGTAGAGATAAAACGCCCAAAAACTCCAGACAGACCGATGATCTATTAAGCCTGCACTGTTTGATGATACGTGGACATGGAAGTCCAGTCGTGACTTGTGATGTCTCCAAGGCGGGGCACTTGCCGAGGGCCGAGGCCGTGTCTTGATGTACCCGAAGTTGGAGAGGTGCGTCTGGGCCAACGTCTTCATGGACGCCACGACAGGGGCCTTCTACTACGCGGTATTCCATGGAGCCAACAGACCAGTAAAGGGGCTCGCCAGGCACATGGCAAATTTGGACACCGACATGTCCAAGGCACTATCGACGCCACGGTGCTAGTCGCTGACTACCTGAAAGACGTCCATGCAGATCCCCCAGCAGCTCGTGGACGGGAAGTTCTGCCCACGCGATCCACACGTGTTGTTTTACCACGGACGGCGTGGAAATGTTTCTTAAAGTGCAGGCTCCGCATTCCTTCCCCGCGTTCTAGGAAGACCGAGAGAAGTTCCCCGGCCAGAATCGCGCAGGATCATCCTCGTTCTTCACACCCCTCCTCTCCATATTCCTGGTTTCCGTTCCAGTCGTGTGGCTTGTCTTCGTGGCTCTAGACTTTCACCTTCACCCGACTACCTGGCACCGGGATGAGCTGCCCCTGTCCGGTGTGATCATCGGTGGCCCCTGAGTGAGGGCTTTCTGGGGTACTTTGCAGATTTGGGCTTGCATATGAACCCTGCGTTGCCCATCTACCTCTGACATTGATTTCCCGTGCATGGTTTACTCTTGACCTCGGTTCTCGCCGCCCGGCGTCCCTTCACCATGGCGACTCCCGCAGAAGACCTCCCAAGTAGGCTTGATCGGGGCCATGAGCTCCTGTACGTCCAAATCGCGTTCCTCGCGGTTGCTGGGATCAGCGTCATCGTGCGAGCGTATGTCAAGATGTGCATCGTCAAGCACCAATCCCTCGATGACTACCTGATTTACCTTGCCATGGTACGTTACCACTCCCAAGCCCTCCCACACAGAAATCAACATGGCCCTGGACTGACGCCTCTTGTCGTGAAACGCAGGCTGGGTACGCTGCGTACGCCGCGATTGCTATTGATGGCGTGATTCACGGCGCGACAGGGAAACACTACTCCCTCAAATACAGTGACGAGGAAGCCTCGCGCTCTCTCCATAGCTGGTACCTGTGCATGGTGCTCTACCCGCCCATCACCATGACCATCCGGGCGTCCGTCTGCGTGCTGCTGCTCCGTCTGTCAAGAACCAAGCTGCACCGCTGGATTGTCTGGGTCAACTTCGGGGTTCTCGCTCTCGTCTCGGTCGCGTTCTTCTTCATCCTCGTGTTCCAGTGCAGCCCGCCGGCGTATTTTTGGACGCACATGCACGGCGCCGAGGGGTTCTGCCACAACAAGCTGATCGTCACATACTCGACCACGGTGCACAGCGTCATCTCGGCTGTCTCGGACTGGTGCTTGGGTCTCCTGCCTGTCGTGCTGCTGTGGCACGTTCGTATCAACCACCGAACCAAAGCTATTATCGCGGTGCTGCTGAGCTTGGGCATGATGTGGGTTCTCACACTCTCCCTTGCTTGAAATCTGGCTGAACCCTCTGTCCTAGTGCTGGAGTCGCTCTCATTGTCCGGATCCCATACGTTACACGGCTCCCTCCTGGGCCTGCATTCATCTACAAGTCACTGTGAGTTGGCATGGTCCTATTGTTCCGGCAATACATCACTGACGCCCCTCTCAGCGACGTCGCCCTTTGGTCTGTCATGGAACCGGCCCTCGGCATCATCGCGGCATGCGTCGCCACTTTCCGGCCCCTGTTCAAGAACTGGGGCTTTGGCTGGACGTCGGGTGCCAACGGTTCATCTGGACAAATGCAACTATCAAACACACGCCACTGGAACGGGAACACGCACAGACAGTACGCTCGCCAACCTAGCGTCGATGACGGAGACGAAGAGGAAGGCTCGATCTTGTCGAGACATGAGATGAACATTAACAAGACGGTGTCAGTCGAGGTCAAATCGGAAGCCCGGCCATCAAACGACGAAGAACGGGTCACCGGAATATCAGATGCGGAAATCTCATCGCCACCCTAGTAGAGAAATTCAATAGGGAATACTACCTGCGAGACGTAAGAGTCTATCTGTAAGTTCTGGCTCATGTCTCGGTCTATTCCTCCTCCGATCCACAGATCCATCAGGCAGGGTCGGCTCGTTGCTCCTGAGCGTGATATTGTCGTGTGGCCAATGAGTCGTGGCGAGCCAGCTTTTGAAGGCTTGCTGTTTCGCCTGCAGAACCTCTGGAGTTGCGATTCTGGCAGGGGCATAGGACACATATGTGACGGTCCTGATTGTGTCGCTCTTTGGCGTAGGCTCCGAGCCGTAGTGGATCAACCTCGAGTCCCAGATGATGAGGTCTCCCGGTCGCGCGTTGACCTTTTGCTCGGAGAAACCCTGCGACTCGAACCAGGCGAGCTCCTCCGGGGAGAACTTGTAAAAGTCCCTTCGACTCCAGGATGATTTGTCGGTGCGTTCGCGCAAGAAATGCTCTGTGACCTTGTGGGTTCCCGGAAAGACTACTAACCCGCCGTCTTCAGGGCCGGCCTCGGAGAGGTTGACGATTCCCTGAACGGACTGGAGCCCTTCTCGGTACGGGCTCTGGTCCACATGAGGCCAACGTGGGCGTGGCGTATGTCCAGGTCGTCGTGGCAGGGTAATGTTCAACGCGTCGAAGGAAACGATAAGCTCGTCCGTGCCCCAGATGCGGGCAAAAGCTTCGATGATGGCCGGCTCAAGTCTGATGTCCCACATGAACTTCTCATGCACCACGCCATAGTGGTTGAAAGTGTTGATCTCTGATACATGGGGGAGATTGGTCGAATGCCAGGTAGAAGGATTGGAAAGATCCAGGTCATCGTTATCGAACGACTTCAACCATGAGAATGCCTCTTGCTGATATGCATCTGCAGTTCCGGGAGATATGACTGATGGCACAACAGCATACCCATCTCGTTGGAGGGACTCGAACCAGTCGAGTTCATCCATGGTCGCGGTGAGAAGAGACTTGACGCCGTGATCTTGTGTGGGTACTGCAACCGTTCCACGGCCATTTAATAGTCCCCTTGCAATGGCGTTCCGGCTGATGGATCTACGATAACTTAATAGATGTACTTGCTCACGCAAGTACGCATTGAAATGGCGTGCATGCTATTCCAATCCACCTCTTCAAAGTGCATCCTTCCAGCAAGAATGGCCTCTCTTCACCCCACCACTATTCCCGGGAAAGTCCCGCCTTGGTGAATGCTTACCGCTGAGATGGTTTGTTGTCGAATTGAAGGTGGATTTAGGAGGCTGGTCCTGGCCCGGAACCCAGGACTTGCGGGTCGTAGTCCCCGAGCACCGCACATTGCCTCCACATTGGGTCAATGATGCCATGCCGCAATCCCGTTCGCAATAGCAGCACGGTAGTATTTACGAATGAATTACTCTGGACTGTGGCACGCCATAGATAAGCGACCGAAACTCGGAGCGAAGCCGTGGGTCTCTCTGTCCAGAACTTGTCACCTCGCCATCGGATTCAAGTGTGAACGACTCGGGGATTCGGAGAAATCTGACAACATACTCCGATCCCGCCACGCCGTCTCTATGGCGTCAATTCTGATGGGTACAGCCTCGGACTCGTCTCGGAGACGGGATCAAGCTTCATGACCAGGGTGAGCGGACCCTCTGCAGAGCTTTTTCCTGCGAAGGGACGTTCACAAATAAAAGATCGAGCCCTGCCTGGTGAAAACAGGGACGAATAAGGTGAATCTCTAGTTCTCTTTGCACCACTGAAACCTGCATTTTCCGCCGTCAAATCGCCTACAATGGGAGCCAAAGAACCTCACCAGCCTGAGATGGCGCCTGTCACTGATGCTTCGGACATTGAGCCAGTGTCAGACATGCCTGCACGATCATGGTTCCGCTCGGTCATGTTCCAGGCCACTGTGACGGGGATTTGCGCCTTCCTTGCCCCCGGGTTATTCAACGCAATGCAGTCGACGGGAGCTGGCGGTCAGCAGACGCCGTACCTAGTGATGTAGGCGCACAACATCATGGACTGGAGACTATGCGACTGACACTCGGAAACCAGGTCAGCAAACGCTGTTTTGGGCGTCATGATGGTCGTCACCTGCTCCATGGGCAGTGTCGTTGCCAACAAGATCGGGCTAAAGAATGCCTTGATCTTCGGTACAACTGGCTAGTCAGTCAACCCTTGGAGGTCACCAGAGTTGTGTGTGAGAGGCTCGTACTGACTATTTCGCAGTGCAATCTACTCTGCCTCTCTTTACACCAACAACCGATACGGCACCGAATGGTTCATCTATCTTGGTGCAGTGGCTTGTGGTATAACGGCTGGAGTGTTCTGGGCCGCTGAGGGCGCCATCATGATATCATGTGCGTCTCTTTACTTGCAAGCCCGCCATCGCCAGGCTACTAATCATGCTTGTTCAGATCCCGAAGAGAACCGCCGTGGAAGATATCTGGCATACTGGCTGGCTTACCGAAACGTGAGAAGTCCAATGCCCATTTGCAATGTCGTGATTCTGACGGAGAACAGGGTGGTTCAATTGTCGGTGGTGCCATCAATTTGGCTTTCAGTAAAGCGGTCCGAAACTCACTTCTGCAGCTTGGCGACTGACCCCAATCAGATGCGACAGGAAAGAGAACAGGAAAGCTGGATTGGAAGACCTACATCGTGTTCGTGGTTTTGCGTATGTTGAAAACCTACAAATTGAGTTCCTTCTTCCACTGACACGCTCCCAGAGTGCATCGGCCCCTTTGCCGCCATGTTGCTCTCTCCTCCCCAGAAAGTACAGCGAAGGGATGGCCGCAAGGTCATAGCACCTGAGCAGATCCCCACACGGTCGGAGCTCAAAGAAGTGGGCAAGATTCTCATCCGAAAGGACTTCCTTCTCGTGTAAGCCAGCTTCACCAGTTCGACGAATTTTCGGACTGACACCGATGTGCCGCAGCCTTCCGTACTTCTTCTATGCGACATTTCTGCTGTCATACGCGGGATCCTACCTCTCTCTTTACTTCTCCGTTCGGTCTCGCGCACTGGCCTCGCTCGTTTCGGCTCTCTCTCAAATCACAGCCAACTTCTTCTTCGGGAACTTCCTTGACCTGAGACGCCTGAGCATCAACCAGCGAGCCAGGTACGCCTACATCGGCATGATGGCCCTGTTCGGCGGCGTGTGGGTGTGGGCAACGGTCATCCAGAAGGAATATGGCGACAATGCCCCAGCTCTCGACTGGGTCGACAAAGGCTTCGGTCGCGGCTGGGCCCTGTACATCTTCTTGCAGGTCAACTTGTGAGTGCATCGCGACGACGCCGCAGCAGGCCCGCCAGGGTAGACACACTGACGACGATGCAGCGCACTCGCCTATAACTACGGTTACTGGTTGGCAGGGTACATGGCTCGCAACCCTGCCGAAATTGTTCGGTTGACGTCCACTGTCCGCGCAGTTGAGGCTGCAGGCGGCGCCGTGGCTTCTGGCATCAGTTCGACACACGCTCCTGTAAGCTTGTCCCCTGTCGTCGTACCGCTTCTTTCCTCAGCAACATCTGACACATGGCCATCTGCAATAGCTCCTTGCCGCCGTTGGTACGAATTTCGGCTTGTGGGCTCTCGCTGTCATCCCGACGTATTTCGTGGTTCGAACCATTGGCCTTAACCCATGGGATAAGCCACGGGAGGTCGAAAGTGAGCCCGATACAAAGCCTTGACGGTCGATGACATGAACGGATCGTCCGTTCAGGGAGATTCCAAGTGATTTAGGTATAGAGATCCAGCTTTCATTCATGGGCGGTGGAGATGAATGTGCTTCGATATGGAGTCGTGATGTTGGACTGTGTACTCCTTCTGCCGAAACAGGACAACGCGTCTGCCACGAGGCACGAGCGCGTCTTTTGACGTCACTAGTACTAGCAGCTATCAGCAGGTATCAAAATGATAGGTCGAGTGTTGTCGACTCACAGTTGATAACCTTGAAGTGTTGGTAAGCAACCGGCTCCGCTGCCTGCAAGCCCGCCCGGAAAGAAGCAAAAGACAGACTTTGGAGCGCCTTCGACACCAGGGCCCAACCGTCGACTGTACTTTAGGCTCAGGGGGCGAGGAATTGGGGATGGCGAGATTCTTCTATACCTGGAGCCGGGCCACATTGACTTCCTAGACGATGGCTGCTTCTTGTTCGCAGGTGTGGCCAGGTACCTCGAGCAGTTCGGCAAGGCCATCAGGTTCCCCGGGTACAAGGTGTCGAAAACAGCAACAAAGACTCCCGAGAGTTGGGGAGATTTCGACTTCGCTGTGTGAGGTCATTCTTGCTGCTCGCTCGGTAGGGACAGAGAATGGAGGGAGGGGAGTCGGGGGGAAAGGTATCAGTGACCATCCCTCGACACGGACCTGGCTGGCATCTGAAGCGAATTCCAATGGAACATCCGCTTCGCTCTCTACAGTCTCACTGAAAGTACATGCGAGTTCTCGGCCGACGTTTTCGATCTGCCAAAGCTAAGTTCCCGTAAGGTGTCTCAGATGTGCCACTAAAATGTCCGAGACCAACCCAGGCGGCAGGTCAAGGCTCACGTAATGGGGGCTTTGACGTCTACGGCATGGGTTATCGAGTGTTGGCGTTGAAAACCCGCCTCCAAAGCCGGGTTCAGAGTTTCTCATGTCTTAGTCTACTAGTAGTGAAGTCTTTGGGCTTGCACCCTCGGCCGCCGTCGCCAGCGCGATCACAGCCAAGTCAGGCGCCAGGGACCAAGAAAACCGGGATGCTCTTTTGGGGAGCTATAAGGCTGCTTTTCGGTATTGCCTGCCAGTGGTTCTGAACGGGGTCGCTCTCGCGGCGGTTTAATGGGGCCTCCAAAGCATCGCAAAAGTTGGCGTCAAGAAGGACAAGTTGATTTGGTGGAGTTCACGAGTTATCCGGAAGGCCTGTGGCTGGGAATCACCTCAGAGCTTGGTGGCATCATGATGTGCTGCCCAGAGCAAGCACCACTACCTCTCGATGGCTCATTGCTTTGGAAAAAGGACAAAAGAATATTTGAGAATAGTGAAAAGGATTGTAGATTCGAGATGGCCACATAAAGAGTGATGAGCAGCTCTTTCTCGGATGTTATGTTGACCACGTATTGCTGTTTCAAAATCTTGAGAATATGCTCCCTGTCTTATGCCACTTCGCTACCAGAAGCGTCGCGGCTCCCAATAACACGGCAACCCCGGCGAAGACGACCGGAGCCCAGAATCCGGTACCTCCATGACCCTGTCCCTCTGTCAAGAGGGCGCCGGCGATAGGCGTCCCCGTGAGACCTGCAAAGCTCGCCACGGTAAAAAGCATCCCCATGCGAATGCCTGTCTCTCTCACGTCCGGTGTAAATGCGCCAACGGCAGCCGGTACGAGGGAAACGAAAGCACCCGAAAATATCCTGCATAGATATCAGTACACCTCGTGCACCTGGAGATGATGGCTCGCTTCCTGGTCATATGACAGTCATTGCGATGACTCACTCACCCATAGAACACCGCGAAAATGATGTATGAATACACGCGTGTGCAGGCAAGCCAGACAAAAATGAGGATCCCACAGAGAGCACAGCTCGGGATGAACATGTTGAGACTTCCGACCCTGTGTCACTATGAGCAGAAGTTCACGGCTCAAGATGCTTGGGCTCAAGCGGAAGAGCTTACTTGTCAGCCACGTGTCCCAGGCCAATTCTTCCAATGACGCTGGCACCATTGAAGATAGAGAGCGAGTACACGGAAAGGTCTTCGGATATGTGATGCGCCACGCCAAATGTCGTTAAGTAGAAGATGGGCAGATAGAGACTGTGATTGAACCTCGTTAGCCCTTGAACGCAACTGCGACAGATTGATGATCTGCCTCGCAGACTGGTTTTCTTACCCCCAGAACACCAAGAATATGCCAGCCGTGAGAAGCCAGAAGTCGACGTCGGAAAGGATAGACCTCTTGAACATGCTGACTTCTGACAAGGGACGTCGGGGGAGAATGGTCTGCAAGGTCAGGTTCGCCACAATCAAAACGAAAACATTCACACCGCCAAAAGCCAGGACCATGTTTTTGAAGCTCGTCTGGGCTAGAAGTCTGTCGTGGCAGAATGAAGTGGTTAGCTTTGTCATGGGTGCCTCGCGAACTCAGAGCTTGGTCCTGTTGGAAGGGGCCACTTACCGTCGGATCATGATGGGGAAGACAACACCACCGAGAGATGAGCCACAAGCAACTACTCCCAGTGCCAACGCGCGGCGCCTTCGGAACCAGTGGTTGAGAATAGCTTGACTCGGGAGAAAGATGAGACTGAGGCTGATCTGTTCACGCGACCAAGTCAACACATGTCCCAGCCGAGCGTGGCAAAACGGTCAAGGTCTTGCCGCGCTATATAGTTTGCACAACTGACCCCCACGGTGAGGGACTGCGTCAGGAAGATGGAGGCATATGTGCGGCAAACGCTGAGCGAAAAGATGCCGATGCAGTAGACGACAGTGCCTGTTGCCAGCAAGTACCGCACATAGCCGGCGTCGAAAAGCTTGCCGACAAGAGGCGCGGTAGCATAGACGCAGAAGATCTGGAAACTTCCGATCCAGGAAAGGGCCGAGTTTGAATACGAAGTAAGAAGAACATCGTGGTAGTAGGCCTGGAAGACTCCAAACGTATTCAACTACAGACAAGGTGAGCATGACCCTGGTTCCTCGTAGACAGCTGCGCGGGCGTTCAGGGGGGGAGTGTGCGACTTACGGTGCCAAATACTGTGATCAGAACGCAAAACGAAGACAGGACGGTAAGCCACGCCTTGACTCCTCCGTCCGGCGGTTGGAAGCCATGTTTGGGTGGTCCTGGTGCTGGTGCTGGTGCTGGTGTTTCCGGGGACGCACTGGTGTTTTCGAGGTCGCTCTCCAGCTTTCTGGTCGGCTCTCCGTGCGCGGGACGTCCACCAACCATTGCTTCGCTTGCTGCGATCTCCGGGTATGGCGATCCAGAGCTTGGCGTAGCTTTTCCAGCTTTCTCCCTCTCCATGGCCCAGCTGCGAGAAAACTTGGTGATTGAATAGCAGGAAGTCCGGCTCGGCAAATTGCTACTGAAACCCAGATTTTGTGGCATTTGGAAGTGAAGAGTCTGAACAGGCTCGGCCTATCTTTTTATGCACCATTGATGCCTCGGAACCGAAAGACCCGGACATGCCAGTACTTGTTGCCTCATGTTACGGTGTCGCCATCTCGTGCAGCAAGATCTCCTAAACGAGTCCTTCGAGTCAAACAGAACTAACGGGCTCCCTTGGCCGCTTGGTAGAGTCTCATGATACATTCTGGTTCCCGAAGCTATGGGCTCTTGACAAAGGGATGCCGGACCCCTGATCCATGTCATGCCGAACTCCCGCGCCCTGAGGGCTGGGTGCGAGGATCAGGGGTCCGGCTTCGACTCGTTCCCGGCCGCTTGTTCGCCACTAGATCAGTCCGTTGTGGAAGGGCCGCGCTTGGGGTGCGTCCTGTTGGGGGCGCAGACGGACGGATGCCAAGAAGGTTCCCGCCATCGCCGGCTGTCGGACTCGGCTCGGCTTCCAACTTCTACTTGCAACACCAAACTTCCATTGCCGAAACACTCCTTCCAGAGTCACTTTGCAGGTTGGTTTCTCCTCGTCATGGTCATGCGATCAGTTCTATCCACGGCCAATTTAGGTGGCCATCAGGAGACACGCCGAAGGGAAATCGAGTATAAAGCCAATGCAGTTGTAGCCGATTATGTCCATTCCACTTACCATCACTCATTCACGTCTTCCTTGTTATCTCATCCAAGTACACAAATCTCCACCTCAATTTGGAAATTTATCCCCTCAAGTGCCTCCTCAACAGCACAATGTCTCTGCCCGCGAGTGCCCAGTATGCCGGAGCCTTCTCCTACTCGGACCTTCCCAAGGGAAGCCCGCTGTCCATTGTGACGGCGATGCCGGGCGTCAAGAACATGCTCAAGTACTTGGCCCTAGAAGAGGGCGAGTCAGTGGTCGTGCTGGCCGAGTACACGGCGGACCAGACGGTCGTGCAGGCCATCGCGGCAGGCGCTGCGTTTGTCGGCGCCGAGGTGCACATCATGCACACCACCCCCTTTCCCATCGGCGGCTGCCGGAACACGTCGGATCTGGTCCGCAGCCTGCTCAACACGGTCGACGTGATCATCTCGTGCTCCTACTGGGGCGAGGTCCACACCGATCACCTCTTCTTCGACCAGATCATGGCCTCCAAGACCCGGATGCTGTCGCTCCACCAGGCCGCCACCATGTCGGTCTTCGAGACGGCGGCCAAGTTCCCCGCCGAGCTGGCGTGGCAGCTCGAGGAAACTTTCCGCGAAGACTACAAGGATGCAAACAAAATCCACGTCACCACCGCCGACGGAACGGACCTTCTCTGGGACGGCGGCTTCACCTTCAAGTTCATGGCCAAGCGGTTCAAGGCCGGCGAGGGCCTGTGGCGCCCTTTCCCGCCTGCGGGCTTGAACTGGAGCGCCGGCAATGTGAGCGGCACCATTGTGCTCACCGACTCGACTGCGACTGGCGTGACCGCCGCTCCTGTCCGACTCACTGTCAAGAACGGCAGGGTCGTCGGCGCCGAAGGGGACAAGCTCGGCGTCCGCGATACCTTGCAGTTCTCTCCCAGCGGGTATTACGTGCGCCATGCCCTGATCGGCCTCAACCCCAAGGTTCGCCGGGCCGGAGGCACGCAGTTCGAGCGGGAGAAGCACGCCGGGTCCTTCTACCTGGGTCTCGACGGGCTGAGGGACGGCAAGATCGACATGGGAAGGCCGGGGAATGCCCACAACGATATTCAATTTGACCGCGTTTCGATCTGGATCAATGGCGAACAGGTGGTGGACGATGGAGACCTGCTGTGGCTGAACAGGCCGCATGTCCGCGCCTTGGCCGCCCCGGAGGACGGCGATGTCTGGGACTGCAACCCCCGCGTGACGCTCCCGGACGTCAGGCACCGGAAGTAGAAGGGACGGAAAACACTCTCCTCTACGGCCCCCTGGGGTCCACTCGCCATGTCTGTCTTCATGGCTAGTTTCTGTAGTCGCCCATGGTGTTGTGCTGTATCTTGGTGCTTTCTGTATCCGTGTCAGGCCAGATCTTTTTGGGGAGGGTGGAGAACATCGGAGATGTCCTTGTGTGGAAGTGGAAAAGATAATACAAATTGACTTCATTCAGGCGATGGATTGAGTACCTGAAATGGCTGGGAATGATGAAGCGAGTGTTGTTGGATGGGCCAAACAGCGTACCAAAGACTTGTCTAGTCGTTCCAGATACATCGTTTATGCCACACATGATGCATCAAACCTCGGCAGCCAGGCCCAACCAGCAATTCCAGTCAGAACCTAAGAACATGTCCAGATCCTGCAAATACGGCTCTTGAGCTACGAAAGCCTCCCCGACCTCTCCATAGTTCATGTCCAACGGGCCAGCCGAGGCGCCACTCGTCGGACCCTGCCTCACGGCCACATCACCAGCGTGTTTCAGCGGGGGAAGCTGTCCTTGCTGCGGACTCGATTCGTCCCAGAGCAGTGACTTCTCGAACCTCTGGACCAGACGCTCGATGATGCCGCCGAACAACCTGGCGTTGCAGTGCGGAATGGCCTGTCCCGGTCCGTTGCTCGCGCTCTCCAGAAAGGCAATGACGCCGGACGTGTGTTGGGAGACCAGCTCGGACTTCTGCACCCGCGTCATTACCTCGCTGGACAGCACGCATCGAATGAAGATGGTCACGAGGTAACAGAGCGCCGCAAATGTCAGGACCGGGGCGCAACGCATGTCAAGCACAGATCGACGGCAGAGGAGGTCCAGCGACCTGGTGAGATGCGAAAGGGCCAGGTCGAGGACGGCACCGTTGACTTTTGGTGGTCTAATTTCATGACCGAAGGGCGGGCGAATATCAGAGTCCGCTGTGGAGCCGAGGTAAGGTTCTAGGATACGGGTGTAGACGACGTGGTGGTAGAAGGTCTGCGTGACTGTTGCTTGAGCGTCAGCTTGCATCGGGAGTTGTTCTTCGGGAAGGGAGGGCACCGACGAACCGGTCACTTCGGTTGTGCCAGTGGCAGTGCACGAGGCCATCCAGTCGTCCAGCCGCCGAAAGAGGGACGAGGCGGCCTCAGCAGGATAAGGCGGCTGGTCGGATGGGGACGTACGAGCGGCTGTCTCGAGAAGGTGCAGCTGGGTCGCGGCTTCGTAGGAGATCTCGTCAAGACGGTACCAGTTCATCATGTCGCGGTCGGCTTCATCATCCAGGGCCTCGAGTATCTTTACATATTCGGCCACGCTGGGTGGCATTCGCAGAAGGTCGAGCCGGCGAAGACATACCGCCGCACTAAAATTCAAGTCATCAGCGGTCACGCCCAGAAGCCAGATTTCCCGCTACTTTCGTTCTTTTGGGGCGTTGAGCGCGTAGTTGTGGATTTTCACTCACTTGGTGAGAAGGCCGTGGACGAAGACAAAGACCCTCATCTGCTGCATGGCGTCTTGGAAGGAGATGAGCTTGGACTCTGTCGCCCATAGGCAGCCGCTCAGGCCTGTACTTGTGCAAACATCTGTGGACGGATGAGAGGTGCAGTGTATTGATTCGAGCTCCAGGTCGTAAGCGAGGCACGACAGTTGGGTCAAGAGGGACGTCCAGCGACTTCGAGACCAGGTCTCCTCCTCGGCGTACCAGAACGCTGACAGCAACAGGACTTGAAGCAGCTCAAGGGTCTTCTTCCCCTCCACCATGATTTGCTGAGCGATGACGCGCCTGAGGTCCATGTGCAGAGCGGGCTTGAGAGGAGAACTTGAGGCTCCGGCGGCCACGCATAGGATGGCAAGGAAGAGGTAGGGCGTCTCGGCCTTGCACTGCTCCGGCGCCGCCCAATTTCTGTCTGTGGAGATGAAGGGCGTGTGGTGTCGCATGTGGTCCTGGAAGAAAAAGAACAGCTTGCGATGGTCTGGCGCCACAACGAATGCAGCAGGGGCCGATGTCGCGTCCTTTTGTGGTACCATGGCCGTGCTGTAGGGAGACTGTATCGGAGTGCCTTGTAGATGATGGAGAGGTTGCAAAGGAGGAGTATGCGGTTGATGGGTCGTCGGAGGGGGGTCTGTGAGCTCTAGATGGCTTTGGGCGTCATGGGTGGCCAAGACATCTCGGGGAGATCGGTGACGGCGAGCAGCGGAGGTGCTGGCGATGGCGGAGGCCGAGTGATATGGTCTCGGCAAGCATGTCAGACGTTCTCGGCAGCATCTCATGCACTTTGGCATGGCATCGCGCTGCGTTGCTGCTGGACGCTCGCAGCGGAGCTTGGAGTCGTGGCAAGTGAGGCAGGCCTGGCCCTTGGACGTTCGGATCCGCTCAGTCGTCGAGATGGAGCCTGGTGCCATGTCTGGTGAGTTCAGACGACGCGCAGACCTGCCTAGTAGAAAAAAAAAGATGTTGGCCGGTTTAGAACAGTCGTGCTTGTTATCGGAAGTCTTTGAAGCGAAAGAAGCAGATCGAAATGCCGCGGATTGCCTCTAGCACGGCTGCCGCCGGTGACCCGAATCTTAGTACTTGACGACACAACTTGAACTAGAGCACACTCGTCACGAACGCGTGACGTCGTGACATGTCCCCCCGGCAGACAAATGCCGTGTTTCCCCCCATTCAAGGCCCAGACTACCCCAGATTTCAGACATGCAGCCCGCTACTTAGTTAGAATAGTCAGGGCCGGTCGGCCCATTGAGACCCCCGAGCCCGACGCACACCAATTTCGCCCTTCCCACGACGCCGAAGGGTGGGCGTCGGTGAAGAGGATGCTTCCCTCAGGGCCAGCCTGGATGGGCAGAGGGCGATGGCGGCGAGCCAGACCCGAGAGTCCCACGTCCATCACCTGAGCTCCATCACCAACCCTTGTGCATCAAAGTTCGCGTGGTATCGGTGCAACATGACGAGGTCAATGGTGTCCCGCGAAAGACAGGACGTCACCCACGGCAAGTGAAATCCTGGAAATAGAGAGCGACCGAGCGTATCCGTCACAGGGAGCCATGTTCCACATCTGCCCGGACCTGCTCTCTATAATAATTATACCCAGCTACCACGGAATCGGACTCGGGATTCGCAGACCCGTCAGCGGCTGCTTCACCGTAGTCTTAACGCTCTCCTGTGAGCTATCCATCGTCAAATCAACCACCTCCCGACCCCCTGCCGAAACGTTCCCCTTCACGGGCATCAAGGCCGTCCCAGACGCGACCCTCTTCGCAGATCGACTAGGCGAGCCTGGCGTATCGCGAATAGCCTTCCTCTTCGCACTCGAAATGGTCGTGCTAGACCTCGCTTTAGGGGTCTCTTTTTCTTTCGGTGTCACGGGCCCCCTGGATGTCCCTGTCACAGAGCTAGACGTGCCCGTCTCCAGGACGGCACGGAGTAGCTCGCCCTTGACCGAGGCCAAGGCTTTGCTGACCTTTGCTTCCATTGCGCCGAATCCATATAGGGCAGATTGGTCCTCCAGTTTCTCCCTGTACGTCTTGTTCTGCTCAAGCGCGGCTCTCAGACCAGGGAAGAGGGCCGAGGGATCAAAGGTAACCGACGATTTGGGCTTGCTCCCCTTTGCCGTTTTGTAGGGAACCACCTCCTTTCCGAGCAGTAAACGATTGTTGAGCTCCAGGGGAGCCAGCATCGACAGTGGCCACGTCGGAGGCTGGTCTCGGTTGAAGCAAGGGACCAGAAACTCAACGGAGCTGACGATTTCGGCAGTCGTCCGTACTCGGGTCCAGCCCTTCGCCGGCAGGCCTCTGAGAACCGCGTCGGAAGAGACCTTTGGCTCGACACAGTACCGCAGGGCCCTTAGGTCCGGGAATCTCTGATGCATCGAGATCCCGGGGGACTTCTGCAGCGCTGCTTGGATGGCCTTTGCGAGAGCCGCCCGCCACGCGCCTAGATCCGGGCTGTCGAGATTAATGCCGGCAAGGCCCTTGACGAGGTCGTCGTCCCGAATGAGCTCACGGGCCATAACCGGACCGCAGCCGCGTAGTCCTTCGGTGTAGTCACAGCCGACCAGCTGGGCGTATAGAACGATACTTTCGCGCGAGACACCCTTCCGCCGCAGATTCTTCATGTCATTACGCAGTACCTTTTGTCTGCTCTTCACCTTTTTGCCGTTCTTTGTCTCATATACGTTCCTGATGAGAACGCTGGCACCGAACATGAGGGTATCTGGGTCTTCAGACCATACCGCGTCAACGATGCCCAGGTCCTGCAGTCTCGCGCACTCGGCCTCGGCTTCTCCAGGCGCCTCGTGCCACGGAACGTCAATATGATCGAGCGTGCCCTTCAGGAGCCTTGTTGTCTCTGGTCTCTCCTTTTGCCCGATCTTACCCCTCTTGCAGGGTGGTCTCTGAGGCCCGTCGAAGATGAAGACGAACTGAATGTTCAAGCATAGGAGATCGCGAAGGCGGTAGAGAATATTCTTCTCTAGAGGGTTCGCGCCCGGCGCAGCTTTTCCTAGTCAGCCTAGGCCGAGTACCGAAGATTTGATCTCGCATTCAAAGGCATTCGAAATACATTGAACTCACCTAGTTGAATCGCCTCTGTCTGAGCCGTATTGACATTCTTGTAGCGCCAGTGTGCCGCGTCAACGGCGATTCTCAGCGGTCGCCCCGTTGCGCGAAAGTGGTCTGTCGACCATTCTTCCAGATTGGCCTCTTCGCCGCCATCGACAATCTCGTAGAACCTATCGAACTCATCAGTCTCTGCTACAAGGTGCAAAAGGGATCTTCAAGATACCTAGAAATGCCCATGATCGTAACTTCAGCACACGAGCCTGCCCGGTGAGGAACGTGAATGGTGTAAAAGGCAAGTGACTCTGGCGCGTCAGTTTCAGAGCAGGTCGGTCCTTGCAATTTCCTCCCCGCGCGACCACTGCTGGTCTAGGCTGACAGGCCTGATCAGCGTATCGTCAAACAATCAAAGCGCGGCCAAGGACGCCATGGGACGTGTAAAGAGTGTGGTCACCATTAAAAAGTAGATGGTCAAGCGTGGTATTGTTGTTGTTGAAGAGAAGAAAAGGGACCCGCCTGGTCCTCCTACAGAAGACCAATATAGGTAGGCACCTCTCTGTATCACTCCTTCCCACTCCCAACAGCCTGCCCATTTTCCTTCTCGTCAGACCCTCGACGATCCTCTAGAACACCAGGGCAATCCATCCTGTGTCCGGTATCTCAATCAATCCTTAATTATCTCCCTAGTATTGATGTTGTAGAGGAGAAGTAATAGCCAGGTTCTGGCACAGCCCCGAAGCCTGCTATAGAGCAGTGGCCTGTGTGTAAAGCTCCTTCCCACTCCCAACAGACGCCGCCAAGGTCAATCAGCCAGGGTGCTTGGATGGCTGTGATCACGCCGTCATCGTAAGCCGCATCGTAAGCAATCCCTCGATGCCAAATGCGCATCACAGCAGCACGCGGCCATCCGATGAATGAGACTCATCCGAAACTTCAATCTCGATGGCACTTCATTCCATCTCTCATATCATTCTGATCATGCTGCCGCAAGCACCCGCTGCCAAAAATAAACTCTTCATCCTGCTGTCCGCCTCGCCTACCACGGCGTGTCCCCTTGACGCCATGCCATGAACGACCCTTCGCTCTAAGCCGAAGCCTCTCGACCCTCCAACCCGATGCAATCCACGATACCAGGTGACGGCTCATGATCCTACATCTTGACGCCCCGAGCATTCACCTCCCCCTTCTCCCCGATGTTGAGCTTGACCCGGCAGTCCGGGCAGTACCACTTCGTCGTCCGCGCCGGGATGGCCGTGAGGCCGACACACTCAATGTGGAACCACTCCGTCGCGCATGTCTGCCCAGCGTCAGTACCATTCTCAAAGCTCGGGATCGAGGGACTCACGTTGTTGTCGCAGCTGATCATGGTGCCGAAGCTGACCCTGTCGCAGACACAGTACCTCGGCTCCGACGGGTCGATCGGGTTGCCCTCGTCGTCCACCTCCTCCATCTCCTCCACCTGCTGGCCGTTGTCCTTCCTCTGCATGCGGACCCTCTTCTTCACACTCGGCGGCTTCTTGCGCCTCCCCACGGCGCTACTACCGCCGGAGGTGGTCGTGCTGACGATGCCGGGTGCGGGTCGCTTCCTCACGTTGGCCTTGCGCACTTCGGGCACCGGCGTGTTGCGAGCCGTGCTGGAGCGCCGCGGGCGGTCCGCGGCTGCGGAAGCCTGCGGTTCTTGACTCGCAGCTTTACTTCCGCGGGAGCTCGGACGCCCGCTCTTCACCGAGCCCTCCGCTGGTGTCGCACTGCGTGTGCGAGACCTAGACGCGGAACGCTTAATGGGCTGATCCAGCGAGGGCTGGGTGGGCAGTGACTGCGCAGCAGGTGGGACGAGTACAGGAGGCTGTTGTGGTGGCGGCTGTTCCACTTCTTGCTGCACCTTTTTGGCCGCCTCTCCTCGGGTCTCCCTCCTAGAGGGCTCCCTCACAGGAGGGAAGATTGGTGTTGTGGACTTTCTCGGTGACATGACTGGCGGGGGGATTGGGGTCTCCGCCGGGGCCTTAAGAGGTATCGTAGTGGTAACGGTGGTGGTGGCGCTTTCTTTGGAAAGTGCAGGTGACACTGTTCTCTTGGGCATATCCTGGCCAGGCACAGGCAAAGGAACCGGCGTCGTCGACTGAGTCGCCACCATCGTGCCGCCTGGTGTGAGAACGGGCGGTGGAACAGTCGTCTCCGTGAGAGTTTGAGAGCTCAGGCTTGCCCGGAGTTGCGGCAGCGGCACCGGAGTCTCCGTCTTGGTACGCTTGATGGGAGGCCGGGAATCTGCCGGACTGTCCTTGACAACTTCTGTCTCCGGTACAGAATCTCTTTTGCGTTTGCCGTTGGGCGGCGGCTTGACCCCATTGCTGTTGCTGTTTGCCCTGTTCGGCTTGCCCTTGGATGCTGAAGGCGAGTTCTGCTGCTGCTGCTGCTGTTGAGGTTGATGGGGGCCCATGAGTCTTCGTGCCGTTTCGTTAAAACGTCGTGCCGACTCCTCCGCCTCTTCTGCGGCCTGCTTGGCGAGCGACTCTCTCTTCAACTTCTTGGCCTCGTTCAGCTTCATTCCTCGGTTGCTGAGCTGTACCTCATTGGACTTGATAGCAGCAGCGCTCAGTGCGCCTTCGGGGGTCTTGGCATTGGGACCATCCGACTCGGCCGCTAGTGCTGGCGCCGCAGGCTCCCAAGTCTTGCCCTCATCTTCTGCCTTCTTCTGTGCCGCCCTGTACGCGTCGATACCACGGCCAAGATCATTAAGCTCTCGGGATATCATCGTGTCGCTGGGCGTCCATGTCGCGTTCTTCTTCATCCTCTTACGCAGTCTAGCCATCTCCCATGCTGTCAATTGTAGCCATGGCGCGTCAGCGCTCCCAACGACAGCATTGGGCGGAGGTTCGATAAGAGGCGCGAGAGGGACGCTCGGGGTGACGGCAGCCTTGGGGGTGCGCGCGGTGCTGGCCCGTGGCGGTTTCGGGGGCTTTGGCGTCTTTGGAGGCTTCACAAGTTTGATGCGAGGCGCTGGCGTCGCATGATTCTGTATGGACTCGATCTCGTCCTCCTCTTCCTCGGAACTGGATTCACTTCCAGAGCTGTACGGCTCGAACTGATCGTAAGGGGCCAGGACCTCGCCAGGGACGGTGATTCGAGGAACCATGGGGCGCCTGACTTTCTCGCCATCGGCGCCGCGCGCTGACACTTTGCGTGCCAGTTGCGGAGATTTCGACACGGCCACCGGGCTCTTCTGCTGTTCCTCCTCCGTGGGGTATTTCTCGAGCATCGTCTGCAGCTTTGCCAAGATGGTCTTTGCGCGATTGTAGTGTCTGCTCACATTGTCTGACATTCGGACAGCTTCCGCATGAGCGAAGGACCTGGAGCTGACGGCACGAGTGAGCCCGGAGGAGATGTCGGCGCGCAGCTGCACAGGGTTGGGCCGCTCCTCCGCAGCGGGCAGCATCGGTAGTTGTCCCCATGTCGTCGTTAATTCGTGGACTTTTGTCGAGGCATTGTGATAGTTCTCATCCAACTTGCCGATCAAGGTCAGAGATCTGATGATGTCGGAGGGGAGGTATTCTGTGAAATCGAGGAAGTCCGTCACGGTAGCCTGAGCATCGGGGTCGGCTCGCTCAACATCGGCGCGGCCTTCGAAAGCATCGAAAGATTTAGGCGAGGTTTCCATTTGATTGGCTTGCTTCAGTATTTCGGCCTCCCTTGGGCCTTTGTCTGTTGGCGACACTGCTTCGTCCGCAGCATCGAGTGCGGTCGCCATGTCGTCTGCGACCCACACGGCAGGACACAGATGCGAACTTGGTGGATTGGCGTATGAGTCGAGAGTTAGGATGTCGGTGTTCGTCGTAGCAGCAGTGGTGGCAATATCTTGAGAAGTTGTAGGAGAAGCTCACAAGCTAAAGGCGCGTTGGGAAACGGAACTTGTCGCGGTTGCGCGAGGTCAACTTTGCGGGCAGGCGCGATTGATGATAGCTTTCTGACGAAAGCGGCTAGCTTCGAGTGTCAGGACCCCTGAGCTTGCAGGTGTGGCCCTCGCTTTAGCGTGGCTGACCTTCCATGCGATTGATTATGTAATACTCGCATTTGTCTCAGGGGCTGAGGGGCAATCGACATGAGCAGGCAGCATTCTGGTATACTAGGTGCCAACCTTCGAGTCGCCCTCTACGAGCTCGGTATCAATACTGTCCATCTTTTGCCATGGGCTCTTTTGTACGTCCCCTGGGGCTTGGATGTGTTGTTAATGGGGTTGCTCTGCTTGATTCTCGCTGCAAGTCTCTAAATTGTTGCATTCATTGGACAATAATTAGTGACATATCAAGCCCTGATGGCATCACAGGCACGTCTTTTTGTGTGTAGATTATTGAGGGTTTGGCTTTGGATGAGATTGAATATGCCGCAGCTTGCCATTCAATCATTGCGGTAGTGGCTCCGGAATAGTCACAGTAGGAGATGGCGGCTACTGGGAAAGTAAGACGGTGCGTGGGGGGTTTTATCTGAGGCTCGTTTCATTCCCATTGTACTCTTGAGTGGGAGCTCTGACAAATGTCAAAAGGATTTCAGGCCTGTGTTTGGTGGCCAACGCCACGAGGCCAGCATTGCCATCATTAAGCAGATTTGAAGATAATGGTAGCAGCCACCTCCATGCACACTGCCTACGAAAATGCTGCCGTGGGAGGTGTAGACTGTTGAAACTAAGGAAACTCCAGCACGAGAGTTGTTGGGGATATCTGCCAACTCTTCCTGCTAAGCAGAGTCATCCGGGCCCCCAGTACTTCGACGCTTCTGATGCGCCTATGTTGCGCTTATGTTGCGCTTTGTGATAGATACAGCCCGGTCAAATCCCGTGGATCAACTGGGGAACCCCACCACCATGATATCACGGACGTATCTTGGCGAAGACATCCTCCACACCTTGTTCAGCCCTACGGCGTCGCGAACAATTCAACACCGCGTATGGATGCCCCAGCCTCACGAAGCGACCACTCACATGGTGTTCCATCACCCAAGAGAAAAGCAACACGACTGAGCGTGGAGACGGAAGGTGGGAGTGGAAAAAAAGAAAAATATGTCTCGTTGAGAGCAAGCGGTTCCGTCCGCTCGGTAGCCTACAATCAAATACACAGACCTCTCAGATAGGTTGTATCCATCCAGCCCCATTGCCGTCCCAAGTACCAGCGGCACATCCGTCGCTGGACCCAAGCCTCCCGAAAACTCCAAAACGACCAACCAAATCAACACATACGGCCGACACCCGAGACTGGACGACATGCCGTACGCAACGGGCGGTACCATGCCGCTTCTTTCACCAACTCGACTATGGGCTTTCCTCGGGCAAGGTAGATGACCCGTCGAAATAGTCCTGTCTGGCCACTTGTAATGCGCCGCGAAGCGCGCGCGACTCCTTTTCTACTGCGCTGGACCCACGCATCTACGCCTCGCCGCCAACAAAAGCGAGCGCACCGCCGGCGAAGAACGTCGCCAACACCCACGCGCTCGCGTATCCCGCGGCGCCGGCGCCCTCGACGCCCCCAATGGTCAGGTACGTCTGCAAGTAGGTGTTGAGGCCCGTGACGAGCATGGCGACGAGCGTGCGCGCGATGACGACCTTGGAGCGCGAGGTATAGCCCCACAGGTTCCAGACGAGCGTCTCGCCGAGCGTGGCGGTGACGGGGTCGAACTCGTTGAGCCTGCCATCCTCCTGGCTGCGTCCGGTGGCGGCAAAGGGCGTGAAGATGAAGCTCCGCGCGGCGAAGCCGAAGGCGACCATGACGGGGACGATGGTCAGGTAGCTGGCCGTGTAGGCGGGCTCGAGGGAGGGGATGCCGTCGAAGTGGAGGACGAAGGTCGTGGGGAGGTAGGTGTGCAGGGCCGAGTAGACGGTGATGCAGTAGATGGCGGTCGTCAGCAGCGTCGTGTAGATGGTGATGGGGATGTCGGTGACGATCTCGCGGTTGGCGACGTTCTTGGCGCCGGCGTGGACGCCGGAGAGGGGCCGGAGGAGCTGGAAGGGGACGAAGGTCGAGATCATCTCGATGGCGACGGCGGCGACGGCGGTCGGCGTGGAGATGTTGTAAAAGGCCGCGAGGAGGTAGAGCGTCGGGCCGTGGGCGAGGAGGTTCAGCCCCGCGAGGTCGAGGCTGTCAAAGTTGCCGAACCAGCCAAGCGCAAGTTCAATGCTATTAGGAAGTCACCGTCAGAACACGTCCGAGAACCTCCCAGGTCGCCCACGTAGGTAAAGACTTACATTCTCCAGCTCGCCAAAACCCCCACCTCGGCCCAGCTGTCGAGCGACTTGCCCAGATTTGCAAGCTCGCTCCCCGTCCACTCGTTGAGGAAGCTGAAGAGCAGGCTAGAGATGCTGAAGCTGATCAGCGTCAGCAGCGGGAACTGCACGCCGGCAGGCAGCTTCGACCGCTTCGCGACAGTCGGCGCCTTATCCGCGACGGCGACAGCCTTGTCATTTACAACGCCAAGCGCTTCGACCGCGCCATCCTCGGCATTGGTCGCGAGGCTCTCGAGTTTCGTCGCAATGGGCTCAAGCGCGTGCGTCGACTCGTCGACGTCCAGAGGCGGGGTTACCGCCGCTTCCCTCTTCGCGGATCGTCGAAGCGTAGGCATCGTGACGTTTGAGTCGATGATGGATGGTGGTGTAAAGAATGTACTGAGAGAAAATCAAGGAGGAAGACAAAGAAGAGGCGCAACCGATGACAGGGCTGCGAAGAGGGGAAATAGTAGCACTGATGGCCCGAAAAGTTTAAGCGACGATGGTGGTGGGAGGAGAAACAGAGACGCGACAAATGGCGACAAAGGGAGCTCCTCGAAATGCGCCTCAATTGCGGCGGTTGTGGGGGGTTTTGCCAATCAGTGACGTCTTGTCACCGGGGGAACAACAGACAGCGCGGGAGCTTGGGGACACCTCAGGCCAGAGCTGGCTCGAAAATGCTGACTGATCTCTCGCCCAGCCAGAGACTCAACTCCACTGATTGAACCAGAAACTCCACTACGAGTCGAATTGAACGACTCACGACCCTGCCAAAGGGCGATTCTCCCAGCCTCAGACTCAGCAACCCCACACGGCAAGAAAAAAACACTGAGGACCCGCGAACAGGGGTCCCGGGACACTGCTCCGTAGCCTTTTCCTGCACGCAGGACCCTGAATCGAGATTTTCCTTCTTCCTTCACTTCCCTTCTGCTAGGGACCTACCCTTCTCAACCTCTTCACTGCGCAAGTCGTCTTCGACCGCGAGCCAGTCTCTCTCGTCTGAGTTTCATTGCACTTCAGATTCCTCTATGCGCCGGATGTTCAGAACGCAATGCCTCATGATGGCGAAGTATTGCCCATGACACCGGGGCCGAGAGACTCGGCATTTGGTTCCAGTGAACAATCGACAGTCGTCAACACAGCCTTCAGTTGGCCGCAGCTACGTCTACGGGTCTGCTCGACAGTGCTTCAGCATTTTGCAATTCCCGAGCAATCGATCCAACCAACTTGGTTGGCATCATTCCAGAGATCAGTCACGCGGCACAACAAAGCGTGGCTTCACCGGCACGGCAGTTTGTTTCTTCAGCAATATGTTTGCTTATTGTCTTCCATCTCAGTATGTCTCTCCATACCTTACGAAAGGTAAGAGAAGAGCCGCCTAGCCAATGCTCTTGGCGTCCAGATGTTATCCATGATGGTTTGTTCCTCCTTCCTGGTGGTGGGTGTTCGCTCGACGCCCTTGCCGTCCTCACTTTAACCTCGTGGCGATGCTCTCGCGATCCCGCTTACGCTGGAACGAGGGCCTTTCTTGGCCCCCGAGCCTGTCGCAGCTGACCGGGCTCCCCACTCTTCGGTGCTGAGGATCGGCGGCGGAGCCGAACCACCTGTGATTTACACGTTGGGTGGTTGTTTAGTATATGGTGGTACAAAAGAAAAAAAACAATAGGTCGCAATCCTCCGAGTCCCTCGTTGAGTCATTACTGAAAGATATCGTCATCCCTGGGACCGTCGCCGTCGAAAAAAGGGTCATGTATGCGCCAGCTCCTCAGACGCCGCTCGTCTCCGGAATCGAAAAGAGGCGCTACTCTTCCATACGGCCGAAAACACCGTCGTCGTCCTCGTCGCTTCGGGAGCGAGATCGGAAATCGAACTCATCATCGTCCATGGGGCTGTCGCTGTCCTCAGCCTTTGCATCCCGACCCCGCATCTCGCCTCGCGTGAAGCTCTCGGGTTGTCTGGTCGGGTAGCTGCTGAGGAAGCCAGTGCTTGACAGGGATGCTGCCTGATCCAGGTACCGCGTGGGCAGAGGTGGCACTGGGGGGATATCGGTGGGCAATCGTGCCGTACGGGAGCCGCCGCCGGCACCGTTGCTCCCGAAGCTGCAGCTCAAAAGCTCAACGGCGGCGGCGAGTTCTGTGTCATCCTGTCCCGTGGCATTGCGGCCCGAGGAATGTGGGCGTCTGTCCTGGCTGTCCCGGCGATATTGGGAGAAGCCCGAGTTGTAGGGCATGCTTCCTGTCACGAGAGGGTTGGTAGACGGGGCGGACTGGTATGACCGGCCATATCCACCGCTGTACCGCTTGGAGAAGGGTCCTGAGGATCCCAGACCGCCATATCCGCCCTCGATCTGAGGAGGGGGGGTGGTATCGGCAGAGCTCTGGCGAGAGCCTGAGTAGACTGAGGCATCAGGAGAGGCGGCCGAGTCCACCTCGCTCTGGAAGTCCTTGGCCGACTCAGGCGGCGTATCGGCATCCTTGGATCCGTTCATTGCTACGAGTACCGAAGCGGCCTCAAGCAGCTGCACTTGCTGGTGCTTGGAAATGAGGAGCTTGGACGTGTACGACCATTCCGGAGTGTGTTCCCATCTGACGATCCAGTCAGTCAACCGATACTCACTCCAAAGACGGCCGTTCTCTGACGCGGGACATCCGGCACACGATGATGTGTGGTTTCGATCGATCTGGGCCATGTCGTGGCAGGGAGTTTCGGGATGGGGGAGGGGGAGAGGAAGAGGGGGACGAACAAATGCTTGGTCAGGCAGCTGCTGTGCTTGTACCCCTTTCCACACTTCTCGCAGCGGAGCTCGACGCGGCTGCTCTTCCGACGCTCCTTGAGCAAGGACTGGCCGTCGCTGGCCCGGCGAGAGCGCGCCTTCTGGAGCTTGCCAGCGACACTTTCGTCGGCGGATCCGTCCTGGGGATCGTCGTCGATAGCGCTCTCGTGCATGTCCCTCTTTTCCAAGTGTGACTTTCCAGATGGCAGGCTCGCAGGAGGAGATAGCAGGCTGTTCACGATGGCAGCGCGGGCGGCGGCACTTTTGGACGCCGTGTTACGTCGAGAGCCTGTGCCGCCTATGGGGAGCGGACCGACGCTGTCGACAGAGGCGTCTCTGAAGGCAGCGGCCACAGCAGCGACGTTGGCAGCCGGGTTGGTCATTGACTTTCGGCGAGTGACACGGTGGTTCGCGGTATTGAGGGAGCTGCCAAGGATCGAGTGGGAGCTGGTCCGGGAGTGGGATGATCGGGACATGAGGCCGGAAGCGGAGGCAGACGCGGTCGACAGGGAGGAACGGTGATGAGTCAATGGCCTCGCAGTCTGCGAGATCTCCTGATTGTGGTGAGGACACTGGTCAGCCTCGAGGTTGGTATTGCAGACGGGGGGCGAGCTCGCCCTCCCCCTCTCACAGCTCCAGGCCCGGACCGGGGTGCGAGCCGGCGGAGGAGCATACCTTGGACGAGGCCATTGCCTGGTGTGTCTGCTGGCTGATACCGACGGGGATGTCGGAGGATGTCGGTGAGGGCGCGCGGAGCGTCGTGATGCTCTGACAAGGACAGTCGGTGATGTTATGTGCGGCGTTGTGGTTCGAGGTAGTGTGGTTGAAAGGTGAGAGAGATCGCGAAAGCAAGCCGCCGTAGGAAATAATATTATTTTGGGAGTGTGAGCAACCGCAATTCAGCCAGAGGAGGGGGGTATGTGTGCAAGGACACAGGCGCGAACGTAGCACCTCCCACATTGCGAAGCCAGTAGGCCAACCAGGTAGGTGTGAGAACTGTAGACAGGCCTGTGTGAGACTTCTTGTGGAGGCAGGAGGTACCTCGCTGGCATGTGGACTGATGATTGACTCTGGTCGGGGGTGTGGCAGCGCTTCCTCTTTGCCTCTCTTGCTTGCGGGCTGCCGCCGTAGTGGGACGGATCGCCCGAGGATGGGGCAGTGCGGAGGGACGATGTCTCCTGCTGGGCACTTTCTCTGGTTTGTCGTGCTTTGTGCTCACTCTATGGCGAGGCGAAGAGAAGTACTGAATGAGGTCTTTTCCCCCGTCCAATACGTGTCCAGCAGGTGGTTCGCTCCAGCGTCGCCTAAGGCAGCTCAGGCCCGATGTCCGTCTAATCATCTACCAGCGTCATCTCTCCCTCCTTGGATATCGTTGCCCGAGACGCAGTGTGTTTGAAGCCGCCTTGGAAACGATGGGTTTGGGCGAGACGGGACAGACAGGCCTGCCCTGCCCTGCCTGCCTTGTTGGTATGCCCTGGTCCCGGACAGCCTGGCAAGCCTTGTCCCTAGAGTAGGTAGCTACAACGGGCCCCCCTCCCCCGGAAGGATAGAGAACATGGTGGACTCTTACCACCATGGCGATAGGGCCACCGGACAGCCGTGATTGGCGCTTGTCGCAAGCCAGACGCCTGAGATGAGGTCTAAGGAGGGAGCAGGTGAGCGAAAGAGGGGTGCGAGTTGTAAATGTGTGTGTGTGCGCGCGGTCGTGGGGCCCGAGGGGGAAGCACAGAGCAGCAAGGAGCGAGCGAAGGAGACACCGTACGGGAGTGAGGAGGGCCGCGCAACGGCAGCAAGATGTCGGAACCCAGAGGGCCAGAGGGATGAGGGGAGGAGCCAAGGAGGAGAGAGCGAGAGAGGGAGGGAAAGGGGGTGCGCCGTGGGCATTCTCGCTGGGGGTGTGTCTATCATCTTTTGGGGGCGTGACATCAGCACAATGACTTCACCTCTTTTCGGTTTAGTAGACGGTGTTTCCGGACAGTGCACAGTACGCCGTGCTCGTTGCGCCTGTGGCCAGACTGCCGTCCCAGACACGGCTTCTTCAGCGGGCTGTGTGCATCGTCTCCTGATCCAAGTTGCAGCTGACAGTTGTCTTGTTGCTCCTTTCCAGTACAAGATCGACAGAAGAGGAAGCTGATGCAATCCATGTTATCGGGTATGCCTTGATTGAACAGCTGCGTCAAAGGCCTGGTCTTCTCGCCATCGTACTGAATCTGGGGTTGAGTTGGGATGCCATCGCTGCGTCACATCAGTGTCCAAGAGCCTGAGCCGGTGTTCGAGTCTCCTGGCTTCTTTGTCGCCCTGTCTCACTTCGTCTTTCACCAATGGTCTGAATTGGGAAACCTGGTCACAGGGACCGAGGAGGCGTCAGCTCTTAGGCTCGCTGTCTTATTGACTTGCCCAAGTCTCCATACAAGCTAGATCCCGAGCCTCCCTCCCGAACCAAGTCCTGTCCCGTTCATTATAATAAAGCGGCTTTGCAAGTGAGAGAAGACTACGCTGCCATAACAACGTAGAGATCACCTCAGGAGGTGAGTCGGACCAGGATGGTCGGTATAACACCGAACGATCGACCGTGTTGATCACGGGAGCCAAGTCTGGCCCTCCCAGAGACAGAAGATGGCATTTTAGAGCCTGATATGACAAAATACCATGCTGCCTTGTTAACAGACATGTCGACGAGATGATCTTCGCTCTCGGTATTGGTGCACCCCAGCAATTGATCGTCTCGATGCGCAAGGTCACAGAATAAGCCTTTATATCTGTGATGCTTCGTCCACCGCCATATCAAACCACGTACTCAAGCAGAGGCACGATGTTGATGTGTGTCTGATGTTCATTATGGACCGAGTTGTGCAAATGAGCCGTTGCATTGGGATTTTGTGAGTGGCCAAGGCACGGCTTCAGGCAGGTACCACACAGTGTGGTCAGACAGGTCAGCTGCCCTGTTCGAAACACAGCCGCCGTGGAATTAGCTAGCCCAGTGCGTGCTTCCCTCTTGGACTGTCGCACTGTTCCGTCGCGGGGTTCTCACAGCTTCCACTCTCACGTAAATGCCCACTCCCAACGACGAGGAGTCATAGCTACAATTCTTATCTGCCACGGCTCCGAGGTCGCAACACGCCCCCGAGACACTTGCACCCCAGATCTGGAGAGCTCACCAAACACCCCGGAAAGGGTGATATCAAGCGACAGGCATTGCTTGCCGCCCTTCCTATCCAAATTGCCAGACAGACACCACGGAGCGGATGTGGGCACTTGATACGGCCAGCTTCCCCTCCACTGGCAAGATTCCTCATGCATCAGCCGCCGTTTGGCAAAGACTCGTACCTGATCGACCTCAGCCAATAGTTGGCGGAGCGCGATGCCCTATCAGGAGCCCAACGTCGCGCCCCTGCGCCAATAAGACGCCTCGGCGTGGCCCCCTCGACCCAGGGAGCTGACTACAGACTTAGTTGTACCATGGAGCGCTCCAGATCTGGCCTCCTACGCCTCCATGCTGCCACGCCCTGGCACGCCCCTCCTCCTCTCCAACCGCAAAGCGACATCAGGTAGTCGACACCTATTCTGGCCTAATGCCTCGTCGTCGCTCGAACGTCTCTAGTGATCACAAGATCACTCTCTTCGTGAGATCGGTGGGCTTGTCGGCCACCACGGATACATCTCAATAAGCGGCGCCACGCCCCTGTTCTTTACGTGGCACTGGACCTTCTGATGCCGGTCTAGGAGGAACCTTACAGCCGGAGATACCACAGTCATTGATGGCATACCCCGCGTGCTCGCTCAGAACATTGGCACCGGCAGGTGCATTGCCCTGGAATACTGTGTACCTGTCCTGGAGAAATCACATCCACTGGCTGCGCACCTATGACCTCGAAATTCAGAGAGCGATATATTCCCTGCCCCCAACAGTATGGCCTGCTCCGAATGGGCAAGGGCCGCCTCAATGCAAGTCATCTCACTTATTAAGCCGGGGTGATCACCTGGCCACTTCCTTGGCACGACACCCAACTGGCACTGGAGACTTTTGATCCCGTGAAGTCCCAAACGGGCCAGTTCCGCGTCATGGTGACGGCGGGCAGCAATATAGGTATCCTTGTGGGCGTTTCCGTCGGACATATTCCAAGCTTGCCCTTGCGAGGAAGGGCATCCACCAGCCTCCGCCACTCTTCTGTCGCGTTGGGCTGGTGAGAAATCGCCGCACATGCTTGCCCCAGCCGAGTCTGGAGAGATCGTCGGTCCAGAGACCCGTCTAGAATCGCACTACCCCAGCATTGCCCAGGCACATCGACTTTTGGCCCCAACCGACGACCGGCTGCCTGCGCTGCCCAGCAATCTGGCGGGATGAGGGGTATCGGTGCCGAGCTCGATGGGTTTCCGCCGAACGTTCTCGCGGCGCATTTGCAACGAATATTACAATGGGGCATCAGCTGCCCTCGCTAGACTGACGCTGTCCGGATCCAAGTCCGGAACGTGTCCGTCGCGAGATCGACGATGGGCTTTACTGGCAGCTATTGTTCCGTCCCGCACTTACATCGACGGCGGTCGGTATCCGAAGCATTAAATCTGTGGGGAGATCAATAATACACACGGCTTAAGTTTATGCTCTGCCAGGCTGTCCCTTTCTCGGGAACGTTCAGCGTGTCCGCGTGCATCAGGATCGTTTGATCTGCGGATAACTGATCGTCATGAAGGAGGTCTTGGGAGCCTAGAATCCTACGTTGCCCTCGTATCTATCGGATGACGAATTAATTACTAGGCGTTGCTGTCAAAAGACGAAAAAAGTATCCAGGAGCGGTACCAGGATCCTCAACCCGGACAAGGTTCCTCGGCTCTGGGGCAGCCCGGTGAGAATCGTTGACCGTGGTGTCTCGATAGGAGAGGGCAGAATGACGATCATGAACTTTACGGTCAGTGGGGTTGCCCTGTCCGTCGGTCTGGCCACTGGGCATTCCCATTCCCGAATCCTCGGTGGGCTGGAAGCCTTCACCGCAAGCTTCGGTGCCCTGCCTGCGCATGTCGGTAACGTGCCTCCCGTGTTTGCGAGATATTTCGGTGCCCATGATGGAATGCAAGAATAAGCCTGGGGGGCAGCTGGCCCGCACGATGACCTCATCGCTCATTTTTCGGGACGCCTACAGGGGTCGAACCTGTCCCTCCCCGCCAAACCTGGCCCTGTGAGCCCTGTAAGTTCAGAAGCGGGGGATTTTGTTCACAATTACGGCCTCGACTTTCGAAATTCGGTGTTGCAAGTCCGAGGGTCGATTTGAGGTGTTCACAAATCACGACGCCTATCCTTGGTGGGGTTTCGAGCCCTACTGCCCCCGAGTTCTTGGAGGCTCATCACTCTACGCTGTACTGGTCGGAAAGTCAAATGGCGAACAGTCCAGGGGTGCCTCGCCCCTGTGACTGTGACCGCTGCGCCCGCTGTGCCAACTTTCTTCTTGGGCACTTGCGCAGGTGCAGCCCCGTCCACGTGGTCCAGGACGAACACAGCATGTGAGCCGAGACAGACGAAGATTGCGACATCCAATACAAGTACGCAAGCGCACCCATGCCTGCCTGGGACGGGCGGCAGGGCAGCGAGGGAGAGTCCCCTGGGCCCTGGTAATGTCCCCTCAAAAGCTCCTCGGACTCTCCCGTCTGTGAGGGTTGGACCCTTGCATGTAGAGGTTTGGACGGATCTGTCCTGGACGAGACGGTGCCTGGGTAGCTCGGATGTTGCGCGGATCAAACAAGTGTGCCCAGCAGGCCGGGTTACTCGTATACTAGGAGGACGGGTGTTGTATTAGTCGATCATCCGGCATCGAGGCCTCGGGAATGCACGAGTCGACACTGCCATGCGACTGCATGGGAGATCAGTTCTGTCTGTCTTCGTCTCGCCCACCGGTGCGCTCCGACGGAGGGGCCGAGGCAGGCCCGTGTCGAGCGATGGCCGATTCGCAATCCGTCGTCGAAACAAGCTTGTCCATGACGTGCGCAGATAGATGCGTCCAGCATGGGAAATCCCCATCAACCCAAAGACGCCACAGAGCTGGATATGAGAGGATCGAGGACACACAGAATGAGCTAAGACGGGCTGATAACGCCGTCGAGCGCTGGTGCTGGGAGGGAGATGGCGCCAATCAGCACTCGGAGAGGCTAAGCTCTGGGGGGCGTTTTAGCACGGGATATTCCCTCAGGGTCTCACTGATGACCCGTTGTTGGGGGAGCGCAAGTGTAAGGTACGAAGTTTGATTCATCTGTCGAAGCTGAATTCATCTGCTCTATACAATATTCACGGCTATCTTCTGCGGTTTCTTCTGATACATATCATACGACATGGACGCCTATCGCAAAGTCGGCCGTGGAGGCGCCGGGAACTACATTTCCCAGCAGCAGGCCGAGCAGGTCGAGGCCAAGGCTGGGGAACATGTGAGTGGGCTCCCTTCATCCCTGGATTTGGATCCATGAAATCGTCACCACATCTACGCTTCATGAGAGGCCTGCTTGGCCTGCACCTGGCTACTGCCGATGACTGGCTGCTACTATGCTCTGTTCATGAGGACTAACTCGCCCAGGACCTCGAGAAGCTCGCGACAAACGCAACCGCCGCGGCCTCGGCCGCAGGCGCCAAGGACTACGCGCGCGCCGGCCGCGGCGGCGCAGGCAACTTCGTCGACCCTTCTTCCCTCCCCGGCGCCAAGGAGCAGGAGGAGGCGGCCGACAAGGCGCAGAGCGCCGTCAAGGCGAGCATCGCGCGGACGAGCAAGGGGTACAGCGGGCGCGGTGGCGCGGGCAACTGGACGACGGTGAAGCCCGGCGAGGACGGGACGGCGGAGCAGGACCAGCAGGAGGAGCTGCAGAGGCGGGTGGTGGAGGACGTCGAGAAGGGGCTGGCGAAGCCCGGGAAGACGTATTCGCAGAACCCGAACGTCGAGGACGGCAAGGAGGAGTGAAGGATAGGCAGGGCCTCGTGAGATGGGCGGAGGTCATGATACCCGCGACATTCGTTTGTTTTGTGTCCCAGCCTGAGAATGGCTAGGCGCTGTGTGCTCGAGTGCGTTACAATATTAGTATGAAAAGGCATCTTTACGACTTTGCTCCAGCTCCCAACTTGGGCCCAATGGCGTCGAACGATCGCCTTGAATCACGACACACTACACGTACGGCTGTCTGGAGATCATGACAACTTTTTGGTATCCTTTATACTAAGGGCCGCGAACGCCGTCCGCCCGGCACAATATACGGGGCTCAATGGAATGCTGCCAACCAGACCGTAACGCCGCTTAATGAAAAGTCCAACATGAACAGGCGCCTTCTAACCCTGCCACCCCCTCTCAGCCAGCGCAGCGTGAGCGGCCGCGCCTAGTCCATGTCCATCTCGTCCTCGTCGTCCTCGCCATCGACATCGTCCTCGTCGTCGTCGAACGCCATGCCGCTGACCTCGCGCTCCTCGACGACGTCGCCGTCGACGGTGAGGCGCTGCCTGACCTTCTCCTCGCCGAAGACCTTGGAGCGGCGCTTGCCGGACAGGGCCTGCTCGCGCTCCATCTCGGCGAGCTCCTCGGCCGAGGCACCCTGCTCGGCGAGGGCGCGCTTCTCGGACCCGCGCATGCGCGGGAGCAGGTGCTCGTTCTCGGCGACGAGGCGGCGGGCGTCGGCCAGCGCGCGGGCGCGGTTGCCCGCCATGCGCTTCTTGTAGAAGACGCGCTCGCGGCGGGAGCGGATCTCGGACACCCGGTTCATCGCGTGGATCGTCTTCTGCATGAGGTCGCGGTCGTAGCGGACGGGGACGTTGCGGCGCGCGGCGAACTGGAGGGTCGTGTCGACTGGGGGCGGTGTCAGTGGTGGTTCCAAGGAGCGGGAATGTTCTTGAGGGAAGGGGCTTACCCTGCATCTCCTTGCCGGCGGCCTTGCGGTAGGCCTTGGTCCAGCCGACCTTTCTGGGGTTGCGCTTCATCTTGAAGTTCTTGTGGCACTTGCTCCTCTGTCCAAGTTGTCAGCTAAGCTCCGGGGGATTGGAAGGTCGAGAGGAGACGCACGCAGAATCTGAAAGCGCGGCCATCGTTGCGCATAAATGTGATGCCCTTGGACGGGTATGCCGGCCTAGAGCAGAAGTAACATGTCTCGATACTGGGGGCGGCAAAGTCAGTATCAATCTGTGCAAAAGAGGCGGTCTCCAGCTGCGGGAACGAGCGTACCGCATGGCGCCAGTGAAAGGGCTTTGCTGCCCGGCGAGGTTCGATCGAGAGGTGTGGTAAAAGCCCTGGAGGTCGTCAAAGGCGGCAGGACGTGAGGTTGTCTGGCCGAGGAACGTGTGCGGTGAACCTCAAGCGTCGGTTGTCTCCTCCAAAAAAGCTATGGCGGCGGGCAATCCAGTATTCAGGGTCGATCTAAAAATTTCATGGTGGTTATCTAATCGGCAAAGCGGGATGTTTATCGATAAGACAATTGCATGTGCTCAGCGGCCAATCACGTCACGACTGTGTCCAGCGGGCGGGAAAGGGTCGGCTCAATCTTTTTCTGGACCAGGACGACTTCACCCGAATCCGACCCTTCTCGTCGCCATCCTTCCACATCATCCTCCCGACACCCTCCACCACATCTCGCCCATCATGTCTGCTGTTGCCTGGGGTGCTGGTATCGCGGTCGCCGCCTTCTTCGTAAGCACAACTTGCCCGCGCTTCCATCGGCTGTCCCATGACTAACACGACCCAGGGCCGTGCAGGTCTCATCGCATGGCGCCGGTCCCGCGGCGGCGTCGGCGCAATGGGTAAGGCCTTTTACAAGGGCGGCTTCGAGCCCAAGATGAACAGCAAGGAGGCTTCTCTGATCCTCTCCCTCAAGTGCGTACCCGCGTCCTCTCGCGCTCTTCCGACCAGACAGCTAACAGCCTCGCAGCGAGCGCGCCCTGACTCGGGAGAAGGTCCGCAAGGCCCATCGCACGCTCATGCTCCTGAACCACCCCGATCGAGGCGGCAGCCCGTACCTCGCAACCAAGGTCAACGAAGCGAAAGAGCTGCTGGAGAAGCAAGTCTCCTAATGCGCCAGCACGTCTACGATAGCACCGAGTGGACTGCTGCCTGTATACAACACAATGTACAACAATGTTTTTCATAGCGCAGGCGTTTGGACGACGAAGAAATAGCTGGAGGCGCACTTCAGTGCGGGACGATCATGGTGTAATTGAAATGACAGGCTGATCTACGGGTTGGCTGGGTATCTCTCTCCTCACAAAGCTTATAATCATGATACTCATTCGCACGTGCCCTCGATGTCCTCATAGCTAGGCTACATTTTGCTATTTAGGTCTGGGTTCGGCATTCTACTAATCAAAAGAGTTGTTGCTGTTCTGGGTGTTTTCCATAAGTATCAGAAAAGCCTCAAGGGCTAGACGCCCAAACTTACAGCACTCCCGCTCCTTCCAGTTTTCCCAGGATAATGGCCGCGGCCCCGAGGTGCAGAATTGGTGCCTTCCTCCTTTACCTCTCAATCGGCAAGGTGAATTTGAACTTCACCTTTTTATTTCAATCTGCCAGCCAAAAAGCTACTCCTTTCCTCACGCCCTTTTACTTCAGTCATCTTGCCGTCTTACCGAAACACCACGCCTTGAGGTGTCTGCCAGCGCATATCATCCTCAACATCAAATACGACATCATCAAGCACCATGGCCAGCTTTCTCCAGATGGACCGCGAATACATTCGCGAAATCCTCGGACCCGACGTGACCTTCGCCTCCCCAGATGACGTCTCATCCGTCTCGTCCGACGACGACATCGAGAAGGATCTCGTCACCCTGCACAACACCCGCGAGGAGGACTTTGCGAGACACTCTCGCATGTCGGCAGCGGTCGTCAAAAAGCCGGGCTCAAGTCACATGTACATGCCACCGACCAGCTCTCAGCCGGACCCGGCCAAGGCGCGCGAGCTCGCGCTTCGCACATTTGACAAGTATCAGAAGCTCAATCCTTGCGACTATGCCGAGCCCGGTACGCAGTTCTGCCACTGGTCTCTGGTGGAGATGTACCCTCATGCCTACATCGGCAAGACGAATCGCGCAAAGGTGCTTTGTTCAGTAATTTCATGGTCTCTCCATAGCAGCTAACATTTCCACAGGCAGCCTATCTCTTCGAAGAGATTCTCAACGGCTTCGTGTGGGATTTGTGAGTTTTGTACGATGCTGACCTCTCCTCCGTGGTACTGACTCGGCCAGCTTCTATCTCTACAACCCTCGCAATCATCGTATGCCGGCCAAGCTGTTCGTTCCAACCGAGCAGCTCGTTCGCTTCCTGGATTACGTCAACGCCACCATCGGCATCCAGCTCAGCGTTCCCGATGGCCCACCGGGATTCTCTTTCCAGCTGACCTTTGGGGTCGGAGGATGCCACGGCCCTCGCTATGCTGGTCGGACCACTCAAAAGTCTGAGCTGACCTCCCTCATCGAGGGCGTGCCTGACTTTGACGAGCTTGATGCCTACAAAGACGCGGGTAGATACGGCGTCGAGGATATCATCAACAAGCTCAATGCAAGGGGTGAGACGGGCGACAAGGACAAGGAGGGCGCCGCCAGGAAGCGCGAAGGCAAGACCAGGCGCAAGCTGGCTGGTATTCAGCTGGTTCAGCATCTCCTGGGCTTGCGCCCCGAAGGCCAGGGCCAGCGTCTCGACGAGGATGGCCACGTCATCATGTTGGACGTCGGCAAGAGTATCCCTTTCGAGCCATACGAAGAGGTTGTTCTTATCGCGATCGATATCGAGGTCAACGAAGAGGCCCATGGCGACATCTTGGAGATCGGCGTCGCAACCCTGGATACCAAAGATCTAGCCGGCATGGCCCCTGGCGAGAATGGCAAGGAGTGGTTCCCGCTCATCAAGGCCCATCATCTTCACACGTACGAATATCGTTTCCAGCGGAACAGCAAGCACGTCCAGGGCTTCCCCGACATGTTCAACTTTGGGTAGGCGAGGCACATCCGTTCCCACAAGTGCCACACACTGACACACTGACCAGCGTCTCCGAACAGCCTCGCGAAGCCGACCTCGCCAAGCGCCTCCACGAGATCATCCTCTCCCACATCAACCCCGACAGCGCCAACCCAGCAGACCAGGCCCTGTTCCGCAACCTCATCCTCGTCGGCCACGACTTCGACGCGGACCTGCGCTACCTGGAAAGCATCGGCACAAAGCCCCGCGACGACTACTTCACCTTCCGCGGCATCGTCGACAGCCAGGACATGCACCAGGTCTCGCGCGACCTGCCGCAGGGCCGCAGCCTTGCCACCGTCCTCAACGACCTTGACATCCCGCACCGCTATCTTCACAACGCCGGCAACGACGCCGTCTACACCTTGCAGGCTGTGCTCGGTCTCGCCGTCGAAGCCCGTCTCGAGGAGGTCCGCCAGATCGACGAGCTCGAGAGGGAGCTTGGGCCCGACATGACCACCGCCAACGCCGCGGCGCTGCAGCGGGCAGATGTCCTCAGGGACTTTGACGAGGCGCAGAGGAAGAAGCGTAGGCCCGGCGAGACGTATGCCGAGTGGAGTCTTCGCTATTATGGGTACTGAGAGGTCAGGGAAATGTTTTGTGAGGCGTTCAGGGACATGTCACATTGATGAAAGGGGGACGGGGCAACAAACGACACGCGAGCCTGTGGAGGGGTCAGGGTCAGACAAGCGCGGAACTACCACCAGGCCCGCCAGTTCGGGCAGCTAGCACAGAAGCAAAAGCAGATGAAGTTCTTTCCATTGGGTCGTCACCCAGTGTTCACATTGCATATCCCTCAATGATGATACATGGCTGACCCCGCTCACGGGAAACCGCTTGATGTCATGACCTTGCAACCTCCGTACATCCCTTGTAGCATCTCTCGTTCAACCTCGTCTCGCTCGCCGCCGACCATTATCATCATTTGATCTTGAGAAACTATCTCAATGTTAGCATTCACTGACCTTGCGCGACAGTTCGGGACAGAACTCACCTCTTTGGCCTCCTCGCTGGTCACCTCAGACACCTCACTCTGCCCAGCCTCAATGAGACCCAGCTTCCCCGTCCGGATCTTCCACCACATCTCCCTTCTGTCTCCACCCAGCTCGCCCGCGAGCAGCTTCGTCTTCAAGTCGCGGATGAAGTCATTGTACATGCCCGGCTCCTCAAAGTTGATCATCTCCGTCCGCAGCACGCCAATAGCCTCAGCGGCACGGGCGTACAGCGAGTCACCGAAGCTCTCGGAAATGAGATCACGAATGATCTCGCCCATCTGCGTTGCTGCCGTCTCGATCTGCGCCTCGTCCGGCGCCGTGTCGAGAGCCTGCCTGAACTCAGGCACGGCGTTCTCGCGGGACACGAGACGGGGTCTCTTTGGCCGCGCGCCCAGAAGGGCATCGACATCGAGTCCGGAGAGAGGCTTGACTTGGTCGCGGCCGCGCTTGGCCTTTGCCTTGGGTGGAACCTTCTTGACCTCCGCGGCCTTGATGAGGTACTTGATCTCGGATTTGGCCTTTTCGACGAGCGTCTCGGGAGGCTGGGCGAATCGGACCAGTGTGGCGGGGATGGGAGGAATTTCGCCGTCCGGTTTCACGGCGCGAGCGCGCACGGCTTGGTTGATGCGGTGAATGACGGGGTTGAAGGAGTCATCTGGTGTGGCGTATTCGGCGGGCTCCCTGCAAATATGTAAGCGGCAATCTTGGAACCTTAGAAAAGGGCTGACTTACCCGTCGTCGTCTGTGCCGAAAGTGCTCAGATCCATGGCATCGACAAAGTCGCTCATGGCATCTGTGAGCTCTTCAGTGGGGAGGAGACGGTGCTTGGTCAAAGTCTGACCGCTGACGGTGATGATTCGATCAAGAGGGGGAAATTGATAGCCACGAACGTCTTCGGCGAAAGGGAGAGGTACGTCATAAAGGTACTCCAGGTCAACCTCGACAGCAGGGGCCAGGAGAACCAAGGTAGGGTCCTTGCCGTCCTTCATGACAAGCCGAGCCACAGCATACGATTCGAGCTCGTAGAGTGCGCGTATAAGGGACGACAGTGCGATCTGAGACTTTTCATCAAACTTATGTGCTACCGTCAGGCATGTCTCGCCCATGGAGAGGAATGGCTCATGCTTGGCGTTGGTCAGCAAAGGTGTCTCATCTTCTTCGAAGTCAACGCACCTTCTCTGCGGGAATGAAACCAAGGATGGTGAAAGACTTGGTGGTTTCCAGCTTTGTGATGTTCCACTCGGACTCGCTGATATGGACAGCCGTTCTGCCATATTCGTAACCCTTGGCAAGCTCCTCGAAGTCGACATCCGTCTTGCCACCAGGAGCACTGGGGTCGTTGACTTTGTAGGTCCGCTCGGTCTTCACAGCAGAAAGATCGCCACCTTCTACTCCCTCCATTGGCGTGAACTGTGACTGTGATCTGTCGCTCGCCTTCACCGTGACGGTGCTGGCCGTGATCGGCCGGGCCTGCTTAGTCTTGAAGTACCGCTCTACATTGATGACCATGGGGCTGGGATGCTTCGGGTCATCCGGGTTGCCCAATGTCAACTTGCCATCGTAACTCTTGTATGGCCTGACAGGCTTCAGGCGAGGCTCATCGAGCTCGTCAATGGCTTCCGCGATGGTCGCGAACTGTGCGTTTTTGCACTTGGAGACCAAGTCCTTCAGTGTCTTCTCGTTTCTTTTCTGGGGAAGATCTTAGCATACGTCCATAAATATGGTGAGATTGTTACCTTTTGGCTAGGCTTATCTTCCTCTTTGAAGCCGTACTCGGGGTCATCAAAATCAACGCCCCTGAACCTGTCAGTTCCAAAGTCGCGGCATCTTATGAGATGCGTCGACTCACAGCACAAACAGCTCTACACCGTCATCGTTGATCTTGGAAGTGATATCCTCCAGATCATCGCCATCCATCGGGGATGTGCCGTCGGTGATGAGGTACACTCTCTTCTTGTACTTGAGGTGCTTGGCGAAAGTCGCAATCATGTCGACAGCCACGACGATGGCCGAGATGGCATCACCCGTATCCGTGTTGCTAGGGACTATCGATGATTGCAGCTGCTTCAGTGAGGTCATCGTCATGGGACCAATATCCTGCAAGACAGCGATGTTCTCGTAGCCCTCCTCCTCCTGAAGGGCATGACGGGTTTCGTCGGCGCGCAGGCCGAGAACGCCAATGGTCCAGGTTTTGCGAGAAGCAGCGACGGTGGTACAGATCTTGTCCCATACATAGCGCATGCTCCAGTCGAGATCAGATTCGACGCGGCCATTGTGACAGTCGCCCATGGACGCGCCAACATCAATGATGAAGACGGTCGCTTCCTTGTCCGCCATCGTGGGTATGGTGTAAACGATCGTGGCGGGCGGGAAAGGTGAATTGACAAAATGATGGATCTTTCTCAAGACATGCCGACGGGGATGGGAGCTGAATGAGCTCCAGGCAGCGAAGCTCTTTGAGTGACGTCCCAGCAAGAGGGTTCCTGAAGCCGATCTAGGCAAACGCGCCCGGGCCACATCCAAAGACGAGGGTCGTTCCTTCCAGCTGAGCGAAACGCGACCCCACGTGATTTGGCGTGGCTTCCCGTCCCCAAACAAGCTAAGTATCTCCACTGGCACCGGTGCCCGGGGTGGCCTGATGTGGGCCTCGAGCGCCGAAGCACACCGGATTCACATTGCATCAGATGTGAAGCGCCCCGCAATAGCTGTTGGCCCCTAGCGGGCGGCAAGCTCCCGTCTATTACGCCTTCATCCTACCCGTCGTATGATACCATCGACTCTTTGCGCCAGTTCGCCGGCCGGAACCTGAATCTCTACAACATCTCGTCTTGCATACCAGTTGCTTCACACCAAACAGACACAATGGCCAGCTCAGTCATTTTCTCCGTGGCACCGTACCACATCATCTCGTAAGTACAGTCGATCGCATCTTCGCGCTCCGGGCGTCCATGTCCACGATGCGACAGAACTCTACTGACGTCTTTGATAACAGCTACGGCACCCTTCTGGGCACCACGTTCTTCCACGTATGCGATACATGATGACCTATATCTTCGCGATCACCAAACTCCAAACTGACGTTACCAGTCCTTCGTCAATGGCATCACCATGTTCCGCGTCCTGGAGCGCCCGGCCTTCTCCGCCGCCCAGCAGGCCCTCTTCCCGATCTACTTCTCCCTCCAGACGGCTCTGCCCGTCATCCTCGCCCTCACCTACCCCGGCAGCTCGAACCCTCTGGGAGTGTCATCTGGGCTCTCGGGCCTCCTCGACGAGTCCGTCCGCTACGATACCCTGCTGCCCATCGCCGTCGCTTTCTTGACCGGCGCCGCCAACCTGTTCGTCCTGCTACCCGTCACCACGGGCATCATGGCGGAGCGCCGTGCACAGGGTACTTTCTCCTCGTGAAAGCCTTAGAGGATTGTTCAAATGCTGACTGTACTCTCTGCAGAAAAGAAGGACGGCAAGAAGAGCTACGACGCCCCTCCCCACTCCCAGGACATGGCCGCCCTGAACAAGAGGTTCGGCAAGTCGCACGGCATCTCCTCCCTCTTGAACCTTGGCACCTTCGTCGCCACCCTCGCATACGGCTTCACCTTGGCAGCACGGCTTTCGTGAGGGCATTGCAGGGACATCGCTTGGGCGTCATGTGTATGAGTTCGAAATCCGATACTTTCGCAAATGCATTCACTCTCCCGCCGTGACCACTGTTTTGCCGCGATAGTACAGCATGTAAGCCGCGTCCAGCGACATGAAATATCCCCAAGTCCAGACTCCAAAACTCCTTGCCCCAGCCCAGTCCTTGGGTGCACGTGTCGTCATACGTACTTCCTACTCCCAGTGCTCTAGGTCTTTCCACATCTTCCGCCGATCGATATCTTCCACGGCGGCAGTCATGTCCTCGCTTGCCTGGAACATGACGGACTTCTTCAGTTCGGCGAGTGCGCTGCTCTGCTCCCGACGGAGGCGGGCGATGATCTGAGGGTCGTGATCCGGGAGGCCGGCATTAAGATCAAGGCGACCAGGAATCTGAGCAAGGCGTGCCTCGATGGCTGCCTCTGACGTGCGGCGGAGGAAGAGTCCCTGCTCCATCGTCATCGGGACGGTTGCAGCGCGTACGAGGCGGATGGGGTGAGATGCGGGTTGCTCCTGGGTGTCTCTTTCCGTGCTATGGGCGGAGGAGGCGATTGATCCAGTTTCTCCGTGGGTTTCCACGGCATCGACGCCTTGCTTGGGGTTCTTCGTTTCTAGCTCGGCCGACTGGTCGAGCCTTTCGACTGAGACTCTAACGTCTTTGGGCTTGCTCATGTTGATGGTTTTGGGGGAGGGCATCGTGTTTGCTGCCCTTGGGTGAGGATTTCTTGCGGGGTTGTAATGCGTGTGCTGTGTAAAGTGTGAACAGTGGAGGGTTGGGAGGGAAGTGAGGACGGCCATGATGAAAGGGTAGGCAGCAGCTCGTGCTGGGCGCCTCTGCCTATTTGCGGGTCGGATAAATGAGACTTTTGAGTTTTTATTTTGAGGCCAGCTTGATTTTGAAGATTAGGAAGGCTTGATGGCTCGAAGGTTGTGGCGGGAGCAGCACCAGCTTCTATGAGAGACTGGGAAAGCAGCAGCCAGCATTTGCGCCTGCCGTCCTTATGTACCTGAGCTCCTCGAGGCATGGACCCGGACCTCGCCTACCTGCTATAACACATCGACTCACCTATGCTTTGACGTGCATCTGCATCCGGGGTTCATCGCTGTGTCACCATGAGTGGTCTGCCTTTGCGGCCATGTGTGACGTGAGGCGTCTGTTTGTGGTCTGATGGCGTCGCCTCGACATCGTCTGATTCTCATCATCACGCTACATGAGCCTTGACGAGATCCGCCATGCATATCATGCCCATCCCCGCGGTGGCAGAAGGATTTGATAAGGCCCGAATCTTTGTGTTAGGGGAAATACGACTTCTTGAAAAAGGCGGCAACGCTGAGGTCTTGACGTGCGAAGACCGATTGTCTGCCCAAATACTTGGTGTCATATTCCATGACCATGCCGCACGAAAATGACCCTTCAATTGAAGGGAGAGCGAAAAAAAAAATTGAAGGGAAAGACCAACCCAGCATTGACTCTAAACTCCAACTTCTCAAGTTGTTCTGGTTGGCGAATCGAGATCAGCACGTGACGGTAAGCTACGACCAGAACGACATGTCAGCCATGGGGAGGACCCCGGATAATCGGCACCCTCGATGAGGCATCACACCCACATTGGTGTCAGCACTCAAGATCGACTCAGCTTCGAAAAACCATCACCCCATAGCAGCTACGCCTGCTGTGGCATTGACGTGGTCTGTAAATGGCCACCAGAGAGGCCCAAGCACGGCAAGGCAAGCCGGTAGCCATAGCACCAGCGCCTGCTAATGCCCGCCGAAATGGCCTGGGCGCCCACGCAGACTCGCCGCGATCCATCATGCCATACACATGCCAGGCGTGCGCGAGGCGAAAGGTCAAATGCGACAAGGCAGCACCCGTGTGCTCGACTTGCCGCAAGGGCAGGTCGAAATGTGTCTATCAGGCACCCGTGCCACGAACGCGCAAGAGGAAGCCGAGCCTGTCAGGTGAGGATCCCGTGGAGAAGCTTGCGCGGTATGAGCACATATTGCAACAAAACGGTCTCCTAGATACAGATCCATCGCCTCCCGCCGAGGAGGACACTCTGGAAGATCGCATCTTCCCCCTCTGGAACTTGCCCTCTGGGAAGCTCCTAGTCGGTCATGGCACATCGAGATACGTCAACAGCCATCTCTGGCGCAACCTTGGCGACGAAGAAATGGAACACATGACCCAAAGCGATGGAACAGAGGAAGAGGGTGAAGAAATAGCGGGAGAGGACGGTTTCATGGACAAACAGCTTACGCCCATCTCGGGCAGACTGACAGATGATCCTTTGACGGGAGCATTCATCGGATCTCACCAGAGCCTCCTCCAGTGTCACCCGTCCCATACGAAGGCCATGTTTCTCTGGAAGACGCACATGCAGAACGTGGAGCCCCTCTGCAAAGTGCTGCACATCCCGTCAACTACCCTCATGATCGAGACTGCCTCTCAACAGCCCCAGCATGCGTCCAAGACAGAGGAGTGCCTCATGTTCGCTGTGTATCATTTCGCAGTCTCATCCATGACGGAGGACGACTGCGCGACGAAGCTCGGCCTGTCACGAAATGTTCTCTTGCATCGTTTCCACTTCGCGACCCGACAAGCCCTCGTCAACGCTTCCTTCCTCAAGACCACAGCCATGGCAGTGCTCCAAGCCCTCGTCCTCTTCCTGCTGGCATGTCGCCACACCTATGACCCGCACACCTACTGGATTCTCACGGGTATCGCTGCGCGCATATCGCAGCGCATGGGACTGCATCGGGACGGGGAAAAGCTCGGCTTGGCGCCATTCGACGTACAGATGAGGCGCCGTTTGTTCTACCAAGTCCTCCCCCTAGACGGCGCTGCCAGCCGTATGTCAGGCACAGCAGTTCCGGCCATGCCAGATTCTTGGGACACTCGGCTGCCTCTCAACATCGACGACGACCAGATCTGGCCTGGGATGGCCGAGGTGCCGCATGAAAAGAAAGGCGCCACCGAAATGACCTTCTGTCTATCGCGTACCTTTCTCGGCATGTTCTTTGCCAGGCCTGGCGGAGGAAAGGGCCCCGGACAGTCCCGGGATCTCCAGGAGAGCGAGCGGGCTGTCCAAGAGGCCGAAAATGAAGTCGAGGAGAGATACATACGATACTGCGACATTGTCAACCCTTTGCACATGCTGACAATCAGCTCGGCCAGGGCCGGCATCACTGCCACGCGTTTGAGAATACGGTTGCCGAGAGTGAGAAACCACACGGCCACCGATGCGGAGAGGAGGGAGCTGTTCCAGCTCGCGCAGAAGATCCTGGCCACGGACACTGCCACGCGCGCCCACGCAGGGCTCGACATATATCGGTGGCATACTCGGTGGTTTTTCCTATGGGGGACGTGGGATTCGCTGCTTTACATCCTCACCACGCTGTGGAGGAGGAGTGACTTGCTCTCGTCTGTCGAGACGGATGCCGCCTGGGATGTTTTGGAGCAATTCAGTCGCAATCATGACGAATTTCTGGATTCGAAAAGGGCGTTGTATGCTGCTGTCGGACGACTCATGCTCAAGGCGTGGGCTACTCGGCCGCCGCAGGTTGGTGTGCCTGAGCCTGACTTCATCGTCGCTCTGCGCTGCAAGCGTGAAATGGCAGCGACAGTCGAAATGAAGGGAGAAACGAAGAGTGCAGAGCCCTGCGATGATGGACTGGAGTCGGATTTGTCACATCCGTGGACGCCCCCAAAGAATTCCGATGGTTCTTTGGACGATCTCGAGGCGGCAGACTGGATGTTCTGGGATCAATTGCTGCAGGATCACCAGATGGAAGGGGAGTTCAAGTGAGGAAACCAGCCCTCAGATTGAGAGCCCGTGATTGGTCAAATCCTCGGGTCCTGAGCACCCGACTGATCGGGCCCGAGATGTTCAGACTGGCCAATCAGGGATCAGCCACCTCGGGGCCTCACATCGCTACGCCATTGAGAGACCGTGTAAGTGAGGTTTCCCTCGAGCCATCTCTACCTATTTAAACAACCTGGTATCCAAGCCATTTATCTCACTGTAAGTATCACATCACATCCTCTCTATTCTCTTCCTCATCGCCTAATACAATGACCAATCTCAGGGTCCTTGTCGTCGGGGCGTCCATCGCCGGCCCAACAACGGCCTACTGGCTCGCCAAAGCTGGCGCAAAGGTCACTGTCATCGAGCGCTTCCCCCAGCTGCGAACAAATGGGCAGAATGTCGACATACGATCCGTCGGCGTCGCCGTCATGCGGAAGATGCCAGGTATGGAGGCTGCCGTGCGTGCCAAGGCCATCCCCATGGATGGTATCAGTTTCGTCCGCTCAGACGGCTCAACTATCGGCACCCTCACGCCCACTGGCGATCCAAACCAGCAATCTCTCGTCTCCGAGTACGAGATCTACCGCGGCGATCTAGCGCGCGTTCTCTACGATCTGACGAGCGAAGACGAGAATATCAACTACATCTTCGGTGAGCAGGTGGCCTGCCTCAAGCAGCACGACGAGGAGGGCAACGGTCCCGTCACGGTCGACTTTGCCAACGGCCTGCCTTCTGCCGAATTCGACCTCGTCGTGGCCTGCGACGGCGCCACCTCCCGTACCCGCGCCATGGCGCTCGGCTGCGGCGTCCGCGACCACATCGAGACTACCAACGGCTGGGCCGCCTATTTTACCCTCCCCGAGCCCCTCCTCAAAGGCAGCAAGACAGCACAGTCCTACAGCGCCCCAGGCGGGCGCTTCGTCGGCATCGGTCCCGACCCCTCCGGCGCCTCCCGCGCGACCCTCATGGGCCTCCATCCCTCCTCCGTTACCGGCGCGACCCTCCCCTTCCGCCAGGCCGCCGACGCCGGCGACGACGCCCTCCGCCGCTTCTTCGCCGCGCACTACCGCGGCGCCGGCTGGCTCTGCGACGACATCGCCGACGCCCTCCCCCGCTGCCCGAGCTTCTACGCCTCGGAGCTCGTCCGCATCAAGACACCACACCTCCACCGCGGCCGCGTCGCCCTCGTCGGAGACGCAGGCTACGGCTCCGGCGCCTCGGGCGTCGGCACCTCCCTCGCACTCGCGGGAGCCTACATCCTCGCCGGCGAGGTCGCGGCCCGCACAGACGGAAACATCCCCGCCGCCCTGCGCGCCTACGAGCGCCGCGTCCGACCCATCGTCGACGATCTGCAGCAGGTCTCGCCCCTGCTGTTCACCGCGTTCGCGCCTCAGACATCCTGGGGCCTGCGGGTGAGGAACGTCCTGCTGGCGTTCGTCCTTCGCTCTGGCCTCATCGGCTTCGTGCAGAAACACCTTGCGGGTGCCTTCTCTGGGCCGGAGAAGCATGTTCTTCCTGAGTATGCGTGGCCGGGGATGGACGGTGGCGTGACTCATCATGGCGGGGATAAGGAGGCCTGATTGTGCTTGATATATGTTACATAGAGCGGATTACTAAGGGTGGCTTAATACTTGGTGCTGTAATACATGCTTGCCAGACTTGGCTGATCAGTACTCGTACCGGTGATGTCCCATGTGATGGTACCAATTTACCTAGAGATTTTGAATCCCCGTCTGTCGCACAGCCTCACGCTTCAATCACGAAACCGATAGTGGACGGATGACTGGTTGCAATTTGCAAGCTAACTAACCCCAGCAAGCACGATAACAGTACCGTAAACCGCAGGCAAGCGTTCCAAATCTGCTCCCAGGACGACCGCCGCATCCTCCTCTCTAATTCCCATACTGCGCAATGTCTGGCTCAAGCTGATTGCATGATTGCCGGGTGCCAGCGAGCCTCGTTATTGTTTCCCCCTGTTTGTTGCGGTGCGCGGCCTTGTGCTTCGCGCACCGCTGTGATGGCGTCCATATGCTGCCACCCTGTCCTGACCACGTGTGGCCATCACTGTCGTTTTCCCCCGCCCGCCGCCTTGGGCACTTTATGCCGCTCTCGTGAAACCCACATGGGGAAGATTAAATGCAAGATGAAGAAACGCCAAAAGGCAGAAACGCTGTTGTCGCGGTGGCTGCCAAGGTGACGTGAAAGGTCCGCCACAGGTGTTGAAGTGGCGAACACTGCCGGAGCCAAATCGAGAATAAAATGCTCGAGGCGGGGGTATGTGCAAAGATGTGGTAAAAAGAAAAAGGGAACCGGCTCTCGCTGAGCCGGGTGAAGAAGAAGGTCAAGTCCAGCCCGATTCCGTTCGTGTCCCGTCATCATCGTGAAAACCACCTCGGGATTGCCTGTTGCGAGGCGCAAGCCGGTGGCTCCACCAGCCTTGTGTGGCATGGAGTCTCTCGGCATGTCGAGAAGACCGTGTTGAGGCGGATTGTCGTGATGAAAGTTCCAGTAGGTCAGAGCCGACTTTTGCGTGATCTTCTCAACGCCAAACGGCCCAACCATTTCCCAGGCCAAACCAAACCGTGTCGTAAGAGTTGAGAGTGAGATCCGGGACTCGCAAGGCCCGAACCGAAGGAGAGTCGTGACACGGCGTTCCTGGTCCAGCCAACCGATAGACTCTGAAGGAAACCGAGAGTCAAGAAATGACAAGACTCATGCCCACCCAGTAATCCCAACCACCGTCCAAAACAACGCCGTGCTATGCAAAAAGGGGATATTATACAGAACCGAGGCGCAGGAGAGCCTCAACCGCATCACGCTCCTGTGCGTCAGAGGTGGCACCGAGCGCCGACAGGTCCAAGTTGAATGGCTGTGGCGACCGGGCCATGCCAGCGGCAACGGGTCGCATGCAGCCTGGGCTATGTACAGAGTTCAGGAAGCTGCGACCGGATTGCGCGGCGTACGATTCGGCGCGAAGACCGGCGGCGCCGACGGCGGCCCAGTCCTCGTCATCCGTCACGTCTTCGGGGTCATCGTTCATGGCCATGTCGTCGTCGTCGGGGGCCTCGGAGCACGAGGCGGAAGCCGATCCGTCGAGGGACATCTTGTCCGCCTCATCATCCATCATCAGGCCGTGACGGTCATCGTGGGAAAAGACCATCGAGCTGTCGGCACCAAAGGAGGTCGCGTCAAGGTGAGACCTGTCGGCGTTGGCGCGGCCGCCGCCGTTGTTGGAGATGGGGATGCCTGCAGGGTAGTCGTGATCGGCGGGAGAGGAGCCCCTGTGACCGGCCTGGCCACGTCGTCGGGCGTCCCATCGGCCCCAGCCGACCTTCTCATATTCGACGTCGCCGTTCACGCCGCCGCCCTCTCCTCCTCGACCTTCCAACGCACCCACTACCAGCCTTCGTGCCTTTGTCGGGGGGATGCCTGCGAAACCGGGGACCGACGTGGTCAGGTAGCCCATGATGTGGCGGATGGCCAGGGGGCCGTGGTTGAGCAGGATCTCGGGAAGGTGATGCTTGGCCAGGAGCTGGGGGGTGATGGCGCCGGCCGAGTCATAGGACGGGGAGTCGCGACGAGCAGCGGCATCCTGGCCGTCGTGCAGGTCGAGGTCCGAGTCGATGGGCTCAAGCCTGGCCTTCTGCAGCTGGGCCTTGAGGCCGTGAGGCGGCAGGGCAGGAGAGATGGAGTTGGGAGGCGTGGGGAGGGCCTGAGATCGTGTCACAGTCGCAGGCATGCTCCGAGCCGCTACAACAGTCAAGTTGTCTCGGCTCATAGGAGGGGCCTGGTGGATATCGCGAGCAGCTGCTGCCATGGTTGCCATGTTGTCGGTTTTGGTGCGAGGGCTTCGGAAGACGCTGCGCAGAGGAGCAAGTCAGTAAGGGCTCTGCTGTGTGGTGTTGCGGTTGAGTCACACTCGCAAGAGTGCGCCGAGACTTACAAGTCAGTCCGAAGCGTAGCGATTAGCTGATGCTTTGCGTGGAAACGGCAAAGCAGAGTTCTGGCAAGAAATCGATAATGGGCAAGCTGGCAGAGCTGAGGCGACGACCTGGACTGTGACAGTGAGAGTCTTAGTATGGGTGTGTTTTCGCGTTGTGTTGTTGCTTTGGAGGAGGGAAAGGGAAAGGGAGGACGACAGGGGGGGGGCGAGAAAGGAGGATATACTTCAGCGCTGTCTTGGGTGTGTGGTGTGTCTCTGGCGTACAATGATTCGCGAAGTGCGACACACGCGCACAAAGCATCGGGCACTCAAGGGGACCGGGAGGAGGAACGAAGGTCACTGCCCGGCATTACAGCGCAACAGGGCAGGCAGGCAAGCAGGCAGGCATGGGGGATGCTGGGTGCTGTGCAGGTGCTGCTGCAAGAGGTACGTCAGTCGCGACGGGGCAGGTACAAGCAATACATGGGGTACATCCGCTCCTGGTGGGAGCCGCTGCGGGTACCTCAGGTGTAGCTTCCGCTTTCTGGGCAAGTCATGGGTCTTGTCCCTTTGGCTGCTGCCAACAAAGGCCCGGGTACAGGCCACGACGTGCAGTGACTGGCTGCTGATTATGGGGAGGGGGTGGTCTTGAGGAGGGTGATAAGGGTGTGGGGTTAGGAACGCGACTGGCTGCAGTGGCTCCAACAAGGAGGGCATGGGATCAAGGGAGGGGGTGTTTACATAATCGTTGGCCATGCGACACACTGTGCGTATTTGCGTGCCCTTTTCTTCCCACCCCCCTTCTATCCCTTGAGATTGTGTGTAAATTACACTGGCCTGTGGCTGTGATTCAGTCATCATCGTATTCCCTTTCCATCTTGCATTTGATGGATGCCCGATGCATCCGACCATTCCGCTCCATCTCCTCGTGTCTCGGGGCTCTGAACCATACCGATGTTCCTGGGATTGACGTATCAAATTTATGAGTCAGAGCCTCTCGTCTTGCCCTGAAGATCCCAACCTGAGCCCCAACATTCGCGTCCCTTGCGCTACACCACCACAATGGCGGAAACCCTTGCCCTAACGTCTCCGTCGATAGCACCATCGGCACTACACTAATAGTCTATCTAATGTGCAGGCACCATCTCACAGGGACCAAAGGGGCCAGAACTCTATCAAAGCGCGACTCCATCCCTCTCCTGGCATTTCGCTTCCGATACACGTCTCCCTGGGGTGTCCTTCCAGGCTCATCCCTCGTTCAAACACGGCGGAAACCGGAAAGCTAGCCCATGATGGTGGACCTTTCCACGGCGCCGGATGGGTCGTTTCAACACTTGGGCGGGACAGCACTGCAAGTGTCCACCCCAGCTTTCTGATCGCCCGCCACTACCCCGATGTCAACCCCGTGTGATCGGCTCTGGCAGCGAGTGGTTGTGGGTACCTCTCATTCTTCCAAGCTCCCGCGAGGCCACGATATCCCGGCGGCCAGCACCATTGGACGAGGGCCCGAAACTTCAGGCCTGGGAGCTTGGGCCTGGCTCTCGCGCTTGAACGGCACTGGCGTTTTACGACGTGTTATTGACGTGTCGTGTCGACGCGATGCCTCTGAAGATAGGGTTAGGGCAAGATGTGGCATCCTGCTACCGTGGGGAGTTCCATTGTGGGCATGTTCGAAGGGCACCTATTCTGCACAATGCCATCCGACCGGCCAGGTTCCCGATTGTCGGGGACATCTGATCCCTGCCCGGCTTGTCACGGGACGGGTAGAACCACGATCGACACGTCAAAGTCTTGCGATTGACCGTCTCGCATCACCACTGTCTGTGACAGCTCAGTTGATGGGAGTCTTGGCTTGAGACAACCCAGCTCTTCTAGGCGATTGCCTATTCAAGGAAGCTGCGGCTTCTCACCTCGGTCGTAGGCATCACGTCTGAAAGCAGAGCTCATCGGGAGGGGACCGTTCATGTTGACGGAACGGCCGGCCGGTTACACATCCCAGATGTAATGCAGCGCAAACCGCATGGCGAAGACCGATGACTTCATCGCAAGCAGGCCGCCGCAGCGGCGTATCCGCCCTGAACACCAGCAGTGGTGCTAGAGGCTGTGAGTCATCACGTTATGTCCCTGGCCTGCAGCAGTCCGCCGCCTCTCTTGCCCAGTTCGTGGCGAACGACGACACGTTGACGACAGTTTGTGGCGGCGAAGCATCGTTCGGGTACCTGACATGCCCTCTGCAGCAAGCCTTCTCTTCCCACATGCTGGTGGCCGCCATCTTTCAGGGGAATCACACAGAAGGAGCAAGTGTGGCTTCCATGACGCCTTGGACTGGCCTGGCGGCTGAGTGCCCTAATCCAAGAACGCGGTTTACCTTCTCTAGACGTCGTCACCAATGACATGTGGCGCCTGACCTCATCACGGCCAGCCTACGCCACGCCCGTGGGATTCCAAATGATGGGAAATGCCCGACGCGCAGTCTCACACCGGCTACTATTTTCATTCTCCCACTGTGTACAAGCCGCACAGCCCCAGGTTCGAGGGGTGTGGCGATAGACTCAACACCGAAAGGGGCAATGGCGCTGTGTGCAAGATCGGAGGCTTTGGCCTGGTGACCTGCCTGGAGAGAGATAAGCACAACTGCTGGTGTTATCAATGTTCGCGACAACAGCCTCGGCGACGCATTCCCTTATCTTCCTTCACCTTGGACGTTCCTGAGAATTGGCCGAAATCGCCATATCAATCCAGCGAGAGTTCAGCCACGACATTCTCGTCTCACTGCATACTTGTCGTTCGCGTCCAGGCCCAACGTATCCTCCGTTCCCACTCACACCACACAAGCTCCTCATGTTCCCCGTGACCACCACCACTACCAGGGGTATGTCTCCGTCGCGATTCCTATCAGCGCCGTACCTACATCCGTGATCACTTGTACCTTGCTTCGCACAACGCCAACGAGGACGGACGCATCTTTGACGAGCACTCTTCAGGTGAGGGTGGACAAACCCTAAGCTCAGGCCCCGCCCAAACCCTACATCCGCTCACGCCCCTTTGCTCGCTGTCCGCGCTCGTCGATGCCGTCGTGGAGGAGTCCAGTCGGGTTCCGGCGCGCGCTGCTCTTGTCGCCCAGCCGCGAGGCGCACAGCAGTCACGTTCACACCGAGCAACGTTCTCATTGGCTCACTTCCTCTCCTCCATCACTTTGTCTGGCTGCTTCACTACGGGAAGCCGTCTGGAGCAGCGTGACAGATGATGGCTCCCTAGCCCCGTGTCGCATCCCAATCATCGTTCACGTTTCTTCAGCGTCCTCACTGCCATTCGCCGCCACTTCTAGGGCACACGCATTGGACCCTGGGATGCCGAACCCGTTGAGTCGTAACGGAACGAATGTACTCGGCGGTATCTATGGTATCATCCGCGCGGGGGAGGAGGAGGAGGAGGAGGAGGGGCATGCCGCGTGGAGCACTACAGATACCTGCTAACCGTGAAACAAGCCGCCGTTGCCCCTCCACATGCGGTGCGCGCTGCCCAGTCCATTCATCCACTGACGGGAACCCACGTTGTGGGATCCCGCGTCGTGAAGCCCTCACGATCCCCTCCGGCACCGGCTGGTCCGACCTACACAGAGCGCGAAATCTTGGCTTGCGCACTCACCCCTCTCGTCCTCGTCATCGTTTCGTATAGTGCGCTTCTCACGGGTAAACCCTATCCTCGCTTCCCAGACGTCTCTGTGTATCCCTATTGTTCTTCGTGATGATCCACTGGCTCCGCTGCCCGGCGTGTGAACCCCTCGTCTTGGCCCGGACGGTTCCCGCATAGGACCCGAGCTTACAGACGACCTCGGACGTTATGAGCACCAGAAGTCACGCCAATTGCGCATCGCTCAGAGTCTTGGGACACGGAAAATCCGCAATAGTGTAGTGGTCAACATACCTGGTTTTCACCGGCCTTCAAGCCGACAACATCCCAGGAGCCCGGGGTTCAATTCCCCGTTGCGGAATCTTTTTGCATTCTCGGTCTTTTGCCAGGGCCTGGGGACGCGGAGGAGAGTGTAAGCGAGGACCGCCGCCTGGCCCATCAGATCATCGAAGTCGGACCTGCCGGTCGTGGTCATGGACGGAGGATCAGGGCGACTCGACGACGCGAACCAAGGCAGCAGCAGCAGCAGCAGCACACGGTCCCGACACCATGGTTACGTCCATCCTTCCTTTGCCGCCCAAGATGCGGGCATTTTCTCCCCCTCGACCACACCCCCAAGCCGCCCGTTGCCTTTCTACGCGGTGTTCCGATTGGGAGCAGGTCCCGTGTGCGGCGGAGGCGAAGTGTGTACAGGTTCGCCACCAGCTGTGTATATGTGTGTGTGTGTACATTGCACTTTCGGGTTAGATTGCACCTGCGCTGTATGCATCCGGCACCCCCTCCATGAAGAACGGAGGAAGACGGACGGTGTAATTCCCTCAAGGGCCGAGGCTGCGAATTGGAAAAGTGCACGCGACGCGGACGGACTGTTTAGTCAAGTTCTGACAGTTCTTGTTATATTATATCGCGCGCTTCGCTGTGGGTTCTATATTGTTTCGCTGCAAGAACTGAAAGGAGGGGAGTATGGAGGGAGGGGCGTGGGGAGCACGCATGTATGCGCGGCTTGGCCCTCTCGCGAGAGAAAAAAAGGGCTCATGCGAAGACATATTCTCGGCAGGCCTGGGAAAGTGCGCAACTGGTCAGTATCGATCTACATTGGCCGCGCTGGATGACATTCGTACGGGGACGGGGACTGGGACGGGGAGAGAGACCTACCGCTTTGAGCGTCCCGATCATGTCCTGTGTCTGCGTGAAGACGAGGCGGTACTGGCGCAGGTTCTGCTGCAGGACGGCGGCCTTTGTGGTGCGGCCCTCGCAGATGGCCTTCATCTGGGCCTCCATCTCCTTGCGGAGGAAGGGCTTGCCGAGACTGGTCTCGAGCTCCATGCGGTCGAAGCCGACGATGAGAGCCACGCCGACCGTCGTGGGGATGAACACCTGCAGGCGGCCGCGTGACGCCGGGGCACCGCCGCCGCCGCCTCGCCCACCGCGTCCGCGTCCCCTGCCTCCACGGCCGCCGCGACCGCCGCGGGCCGGGGCTGCCTCGGGTGCTTCTGCGGCGTTGGCCGGGCCGCCGGATGGGTCGTGCAAACGGGCGTACTGGCGTTCCTGGATCTTGGAGATGTGCTCTGCCATGGTGGCGTCGGTGCCGATGCCGTTGATATCCATGAGGGCGATGAGGTCCGCCTCGGTGAGGTAGCTCGGGGCCGTGGTCTTGCCCTCGGTCATCATGGCCTCGGTGGGCGCGAACTCCTCGCCGACGGTGAAGGGAGGCAGCTCCGCCGAGTCGTTCCATTTTTCGTAGACGAAGACGTCGAGGTAGTTTCGTTCGAGAACGATGAGCCCGTTCGCGTTGAATGTCTCCTCTCCGTAGAGAATCTCGATGTTCGTCGTCATACCCTTTGCATCCTCGGAGCAGCAGGCTAGAAAGCGGCGGACGACGTACTCATAGAGCTTCTTCTCGTCTTGGTTCAGGACGGTGGGCGAGGCGAAGATGACGGGGTGGATGGGGGGATGGGCCTGATCGTCGTGTTTCCCCTGCCGCGGCTGGTTGAAGCCGCCGTTGAGTAGACCCTGAGCATACTCGCCCCAGGCCTCGGATGGGGTCTGTTTCTGGATGAGGTTGTGGAGGTTGAATTCCTTGCTGAAGCGGTCCGTCTCGGTACGGGGGTAGCTGATGAATCCCTTGTTGTAGAGGTCCTCGGCGACCTTCATGGCCTGCTGGCCGTTCATGCGGAGCAGCCGGGTGGCCGCCTTTTGCATCTCGACGGTCGTCAGGGGCAGGGGCTTCCACTTGCGCGTGGGCTTCTCCTGGACCCTCGTGACCTTTGCCTTCTTGGCGGCGAGGCACCGCTCGTAGAGGATGACGACGGACATGCGGTCGAAGAGGCGGTTGCGGGACCAGGAGAAGGAGACCTTCTTGCGGTCGCGGGTGTGCGACACGTGGATGCTCCAGAAGGGCTCGGGGACGAAGTTTTTGACGCGGAAGTACCGGTCGACGACGAAGCCGAGGGTGGGAAATTGGCATGAGCCTGAAGATGTCAGTAAGGGCCTCGTGATGGCTCCGGTGGCGACGTACCGTAGCTGAGCATCAATTCTGACATCTGACCGCCAAGGGTTCGCAGATTGTTGGTGAGAAATCGTGTAAAGGCGTAACCTATCCTGAGGTCGAGCTCGATCCTCGCGTCGACGGCGTCTACTTGTCTCTGGTCCAGGTCGACAAGGCGACGGGCAGCGCCGAGGACATGTCTAGCGAGGTGTTAGCGAAGAGCAATGACGCCGGATGAGGATCGACTTGCGATCTTTCGATGTTGCTGAACTTGGCCCGCTTCACTTGGATCCCAGGCTTTCCCTTGCGGGCCGCTGTGACGATCTCATTGCCGATGTTTTCGCCCTCTCGATCACAATCTGTCCAGATGACGAGGAGCTGGCAGTACCTGGCCTGCTCTGCAATGTTGTCCGCGAGAGCCTTCTTGTCCTGGCATCTTGTTAGCTGCTGCACATGATTCTGGCTGTGGACCCTTACATCGGGAATAGTCACGACCACAGGAGCTGTGAAGAGCGACTCCGGGGGAGGGGAGTTCCAATTCTTGTTGGCAGGCGTGAAGTCGAGGCCGGTGAGGTGGCCACGGACCGCGGTCATGGTGACCGAGCAGTTGTTCCATGGTGGACCAAAGTCGAAGTCGAATACGTAGTTCTTGGTGTATGTGTCGCGTGTGTTTCTCTTGGGTTCTCAGTTGGCAATCTTCCTTGTACCTTTCGGAATGAGAACAGACTTACAACCTGTGGCTGGCCTCCGGCCAGATGGCCTGCAACAGCCTTGGAGATGGAAGGCTTTTCAGCAACGCAGAGAACCCGTGTCATTATGGCGTCTCAGCCAGTAATGGACTTGCAATTCTTGAATACTAAGGTGAATGAGGGGACGCAAGTAAGGAGCGCATTTCGTCGTCAGAATGTTACTGAAGAACCGGGGCGTGGTGTGTGGATCAGAGGAGATGAAGTCTCCTCGAAGAATATCGTCCCGTGAAAAGGAAAAGACAGCAGATGAGCTGGATGGTCCGTCTTGTTTGGAAAAGAACACCTCCCGCCGCAACCTTGTCGCTGTATCGTCTGAGCCTCAGGTCATGCTTGACCTCAACGCGGTGAAGTTCTCAGTGTCGTCCTGAAGTGGAAACTGAGCCTGGAGGTCAACAGCCAATAGCGAGCAGACGCCAGACTCCTGACTACAGGGAGCTGGACCGCCTGAACTAGCAGACTAACGCCCTAAAGCTGATCGCTCCAGGCGGGAAGCTGCAGGGACCCGCCCCGCTACTGGCTCCTATTGGGCCCATCGTCATAGTGACCCGATCGCTACAAAACATGTGCGGTTCACGTCGGCAGCGTCGATGACGCACTATGGACCGACTGGGCTCTTGGGACCTTCCCTCTTGGTCCCCTGTTTCCCCGCTGGCCATCTTAATCTGATTTCCTTCTCTTGCCCAGCCCAGGATTTGATGACTTGTCCACAAAGAACACCTTTCGACCATCACTTCTTCCACGGACTGCCATACGATCAAACACCATGGCGTCGGTAACAATCCCCGTACTCGCGCGCATCGAGGATTGCGCCAGCTGGAACCTTACCGTCAAGCCCTTCATCCCACAGCTCTACGAGCTTCCGAACCGCGTTCTCGACAACATCGGCAGCCTCGAGGGGTTGCGCCAGGTCTATGTCGAGACAAACCCTCTGATCTCGGGCCTCGGGATCTCCCTCGCCCTGGCGGTCATCTTCTTCGTCGCCGCCGAGATCAACAGGAACTTCTCCCAAGTCGACAGGGCCTGGAGCATACTGCCCAACCTCTACGTCCTGCACTTTGCCCTCTGGGCCAGGTTGAACGGGACTCCCTCGGAGAGGGTCGAGTTTCTCGCGTCGGCAACAATGCTGTGGAGCGTAAGCATCCTCTTCCCGCGCCACACAAACACGAACTGCGCAGTACTAACAGTGTTCACTCGCAGGCCCGCCTGACCTTCAACTACGCGCGCAAGGGCGGCTACTCTGTCGGCAGCGAGGACTACCGCTGGAGCATCATCCGCTCCTACGTCCCCGCCATCGTCTTCACCGTCTTCGACGCGACCTTCATCGCCACCATCCAGAGCGTCCTCCTCTACGCCTTCTCCGCCGGCCCTACCTACATCCTGATGCTGACGTCCAAGTTCGAGGCCCCCATCACCAGATGGGACTGGATGTACATGGGCACCATGCTCATGCTCGTCGTCATGGAGTACGTCAGCGACGGCCAGCAGTGGGACTTCCACGAGGCCAAGCGCAAGTACCGCGAGACGGCCAAGGTGCCCAAGGCGCACGATTACACCCAGGAGGACCTCGACCGCGGCTTCAACATCAAGGGCATGTGGGCTTTCAGCCGCCACCCCAACTTCACCGCCGAGCAGCTCATCTGGTTCGTCCTCTACCAGTGGAGCTGCTCCGCCTCGAGGACCATGCACAACTGGTCCGCCGCCGGCTCACTCTCCCTCATCCTGCTCTTCCAGGGCTCGACCATGCTCACCGAATGGATCACGGCCGGCAAGTACCCCGACTACAAGGACTACGTCGAAAAAGTTGGCTGCTTCATGCCCACCACTTTCACGCCCTATCAGCCCGGCCCGCCCAAGCAGCCCACGGTCATCAGGACTAGCGAGCTGGCCAAGAGGCAGGCCGAACTCGAGGGAAAGAAGAAGTAGATGAGGTCGGGCTCTCGGGCGGAGGGGCACACATCCCGTTGACATGGCATGGATGCTGCATCGTGACGTTCTGTATCTGTAATCTTAGTCTAGATGGCCATCTACCAGGCACGTCCTCAAACTCATAATGCATAAACTCTGGAATCCATATCCTCTAAGCTCAGATCTTCAGGTCCGCAATCCCGTTGACGTAGTAGGCCGGCACGGCCACGGCGTCGTCCTTCTCCCAGTCCGCCTTGCTGTTGACGCCAGTGAGCACGGCCAGCGTGCCGCCCAGCTTCCCCTCGATGCCGAACTTGATGTCCGTGTCGAGCCTGTCGCCGATCATGCACGTCCTGGACCTGTCGAGATGGAACTTTCCCTCGACGGCGTCCATCATGGCCTGGCTCGGCTTGCCGAGGGCGAGCGGCTGGCGCCCGATCATGTTGACGAGAGGGATGCCGACGCTGCCTGCGCCGGGGAAGAAGCTCCCGCCCATGGGCAGCGTGGAATCCGTGTTCGTGGCGAGGAAGACGGCGCCGCGGCGGAGGTAGGCGTGCGCGAGGGAGAGCTTGAGGTAGTTTACGTGGAAGTCGAGGCCGGCGAGGACGCAGCCGACGGCCGGGTCGAGGGCGGAGCCGTCGGCGATGGCGTCGAAGTCAGCCTGCTCGATGTCGCGGCGGAGCGACGGGTCGGTGCCGCCGATGAAAGGGACGGACTCGGCGCGCAGCTCGTCCTCGACGCCCGACTCGCCGAGGACGAAGACCTTGGGCTTGTCGGCGGGGAGCTCGAGGAGGCGGGAGATGTAGATGGAGGCCGAGTAGGCGGAGCCGAAGACGTCCTCGGGCGTGCAGGGGATGGAGAGGCGGGTGAACTTCTTGTGGTAGTCTGGGCGGGACTTGGTCGAGTTGTTCGTCACGAAGACGAGGCGCTTGCCTGGGGTGGTGGTTAGGAGGGATTGCGGTCTTGGGGGTGTGTGAGAGGGGACGGACCTTGGGCGCGGAGGAACTCGATGGCCTCGCGGACGCCGGGGAAGAGATTATCGCCGGACCAGAGGACGCCTGTTTGCGGTGTCAAAAGTCATTGCGTATTAGATTTGCTGTCTCTGGCATACCATCACAGTCGATCAGGAACGTCTACTGCCTGTTAACTCATGTCCAAGTCAAGTGAGGGAGGGGAAATCGCGCACGTCAAACTTGTCCAGGAAAGCTTGCGTTTCGGCCTTATCGCCACTCAGAAACTTGGACGGGGCCATCTTGAGAAAGTCAATACCGAGCAAGTCAAGGCTACTGTGAGTGGAAGTGTTCGAGATTGTCAATGAGAGACAGATGGATGATGTTGGTGAGACGATGTCGGCTGCTTAGTCACCACCTCGGCTTTCTCTCCGTCCTCGACTCCGGTCTTTCGGTGATGCTCTCCTTTGCCCGCGGCAGCTTTGGCATGGCTCATACAGGCTCTATAGAGTGGGATTTGTAGTCTACGGAAGTCCGTGGATGAACGGGTTGTTAAGACGAAAGTCCAGTGTATGCCCAATGCCTCATCCCTCCTTCTCCACGTGCATAGTCAGACCCGGCGTGCGATGTTCACCAGGGCGTGCTGTGGCGTCTCGATTGCTATTTTGTCCTTCATCTTTTTTGAGTCATGAGATATGACTGGCACAGAAGTTTCTTCACCAGGAGCCGGCAGTCCATTTTGTCCTGTAGCAGAAGGCGACCCAAGTGCACAGCCCACCCAGGCGTGTGGGAAATGACCCATGAAAAGTCACCTCACGTGCTCATGTCATGACCCGTGTCCCACAGGAAAGTCATAGCATCACCACATTGCACGGCTGAGCTAAAGCCTGAATCCATAGTTGCCTCGGTGTTCACTCATTCATCACAGCACTTGAATCCACGCACAGCAGAGGGAACCACAACTCCGTTTCATTTCGTAAACCCGGCCCGACCCTTTTGATACTGATTCGAATCTCGTCTATCTTCTCAGAACGCCGGATCACAGCTTCCCTCGAGCGTGATAATCTAGAACTTCTTGCCGGCGCTAGCCATCTGGAGGCCGTACTGTGAGGTGTCAGCAAATCAACTTTGCAGATCCAATGGCCTGCAACTCACCTTCTTGAGACGGATGGCCTGGATGGTGATGAAGCCAGTCTACACAAGGTGTCAGTAAGAGGCGCATATCGATGGACCGCTGTCTACGCACAGTCTCGGAGGGGTCGAAGGTGGTGAGGGAGTCCATGGAGGCATCCTCCTCGGAGTACAGCTTCTCCTCGGAGCTGCGGCCCAGGACGTAGGCGTTGCCTTTGTAGAGACGGAGGCGAACCTCGCCATTGACCTAAAAAGCTCGGTTAGATTGGTCCGGCGGGTTACTGGGTCACGCGGACATACAGTCTGCTGAGCGAAGTCCAGGGAAGCTATCGTCACAATTAGCATCTGTTGGCCGAGGCTATTAGCCGAGGCAGGGCAATTGACTCACGCTGCAGGAAGGCGGCCTCGGGAGAGAAGTAGAGGCCGTTGTAGAGGAGCTCGGACCACTGCTTGCTCATGTTGTCACGGAGGGAGCGGACGCGGCCGTCCAGGACACTGGGAATGGTCAGCAGCTGTGTCAACCTTGCTGACATGAATTTACTCACAGGCCCTCCAGATCAATGTGCGCCTGGCGAAGGATAGTCATGGCGGGGGAGTCGTCTGCGAGCTATCAGCAAGTGAAGAGGTGCGATCTGGGTAGATCTTAACATACAGCAACCACGGGACTTCAGGCCGATGAACCTAGATTGATGTCAGTTTGGTTGAGTTAGCTACTAGTGGTGTCTTAGGTACCTGTTCTCGACGATGTCCTGTTCCCCAAAATCAGCTAGGCTTCGAGTAGTGTTCAGTGTTAGGGACTCACGATACGGCCGACACCGTGCTCCTTGCCGATCTGGTTGAGGTAGCCGAAAAGGTCGACGGCATCGGTGGCGGTCTTCTCAGGAGATGTGACCTTGACGGGAATACCCTTCTTGAACTCAATGGTGATGTCGAGGGGCTTGTCGGGGGCGTTCTGGGGAGAGATGGTCTTGGTCCACATGTCCTCGGGAGGAGTGACGTTGGGGTCCTCGAGCATGCCGGCCTCGTAGCTGCAGTGAGCGAAGTTGTCGCTGAAGACAAGTCAGTCATGGGTTCAGATGCAAGATCGTTGTTGAATGTGACTTACTCCATGCTGTAAGGCTTGGCCTTGGTAGAAGTGACGGGGATGCCCTTCTCCGCGGCGTAGTCCAGCAGGTCGTTGCGGCCCTGGAAACGCTTAAAGAAGGTAGGGTCACGCCAGGGGGCGATGACTGGTGAAGACAACCTGGGTCAGACGGATTTCTTCCACCGTGAGAAACGAATACGTACCCTTGATCTCGGGGTTGACTGCATTGATGTCAGAAAGCGTTCAAAAGTCGGGGAGGACGTACTCACTGGTGTAGTAGGCCAGCTCGAAGCGAACCTGGTCGTTACTATTTGGCGTGTAAGTCGAGCTCCTTCAGTCTAGGGGTGCCTCTGGGTTCGGACGTACCCCTTGCCAGTGCATCCGTGGGAGACGAAGTCGCAACCCTCAGCAGCAGCGCTGCATTTCGTTAGCATCCAGACGTTACCACACAGGGGAAGATCGAACTAACGCCTTCATCATGCCCTTCGCAATAACGGGGCGGGCCAGACTTGTTCCGAGAAGGTACTGGTCCTCGTAGATGGCGTTGCAGCCGCTGTCGCAGGTAAGCCTGGATCCCGCAATGATGATCGCCTTTGAACCTACACAGCCTTCCACAGCAAGTCCTCGACGAACTGGATAATATCCGTCAGCATATTCCCACATTGGTATTCCAGACAGCTGCACTGCAAGCCCCGGCCCCTGAATCATGCTCGCTGCTCGCCTAAATCACGATAGGGGGGCCATGGGACCAGAGCTTCAGCCATAGAGCGTCGGAGTTCTAGGTGATCGCGAATCGGGTCGGTTTACGGGAAGGGGTATCGTACCTCGCGCTTCAGGTCGTCGATGATCATCTGTGATTTGTTAGCCAGGTCCAATTACCCTTGGGTAGGAGTCGGAATGTACCTTGGTGGCACCAATCTGGAGGGCTGGATTGTGTCCCATTAGTGAATGCGCCAACAAAGAGAAGACGGGAACGCACCCTTCTTCTCGACCTCGGGGAAGTTCTCATCCTGGCCAACATCGGCCAAGTAGGCGCTGTCGCGATGTCAGCTTTAATCTTGCGGAGATGCATGACAGGGCATGGGCATGTTCTGCCCCGCCATCGCAACGTTGTCGGCGTGTTGCCGAAGGCCTCGACTCACACAACTTCGTATCCCTGCTCCAGCAGCCATGCGAGAATCGTGCTCGTGTCGAGCTGTATCGGTTAGCCCAAGAGGCTCGAATTGGGGTCGGTTCGTGGTCTCGGGTATCTTACACCGCCAGAGTAACTATACGCAGGTCAGTCAGTTGGCTCTCGTACGCGGGGGCGGGGTAGTACGAACGCGAGGCAGACCTTGCCCTTGGAGCCAGCCATGTTGACTATGTGTGTGCTTGGAGTTGGGGATATAGTTAGAGAGGGATTGACAGCGGTAGAGGCTGGGATCGAATGCAATTGAGTCTTGCAGTGGAAGTCGTTGCGTTGGGAAGCTGCAGGAAAAGTAATGGAAGATCAAAAGTTTTGTGGGTCGATGCGGGCGGTTGAGTCACCCACCAATGCGCCGTGATCGGGGGGCCGATAGAGATAAGCAATTGACCGCTCTTGTCGCCGCGCTGCAAGGGTGAGCCCCGGGAGACAGGATATGCCCGCTTTAGCAATCGGGCAACGCCCCGTAATTACCCGTTACCAACATATCGATCCCTGGCCAAATCTGGCGTCACCCGCTCACTCCCACTTCCGCAGCAACACACAGCATGTCGAAAGAAGCGTCTGCCTTCTTCAATATGATTCGAAGCCACCATGGCCCGGAGAAGATGCCGATAGACTTGCGTGATGGTGCGCGATCATCGGTCTTTCTGACTGGCAACTCTTCGATAGGACGACAGCGGCGAAGTCACAGCCCTCGCTGTGCTCATCGACCAGCATGCATTGCATCCCTGGTGGCGAAACCAGCCCTCATCATCTATATTAGTCCTCTCGGCTGCAGCCCTCATCATCCATATTAGTCCTCTCGGCTGCACCCAGGCACCCAGCTGAAGAAGGCCTAGGCAGGGCGACACCGCAGGCTCTGTAATGCTTGGTACATGCCCAATAGAGACTCGAGAGATTTGGGGTCGTACAAACCACCGCACAAGTTCGGAGATTTTGCATTGCCGATGGAAGAGTTCTCAGGTACAGTATCGGGTATTCACGGTTGCTCACATAGCTACCAGTAGTCACGGATAGCTTTCATACGGCTGCCCTGCCGCCAAAATCTTTACCGTCGCCTCGTCACGGCTCTGGGCATCATTTGACAAAGAGCCACGCCTGGGTTGCAGTGCACTCGGAAGCATCCTCGCTATCTAGCCAATTGTTCGACGTGCCGAGCCGCTTGAGCACGCCTTTGAGGGGACTTTCGCAGTCTTTCCTTCCTGGGACCGGAGGACTTCAAGGCCAGAAGACGATCAAAGGTCCCTGGAAGTTTGCCGACGCCTTGCCACCGACCGCCACGAAGTCTGCGCCGCAGGGGTTTCCAGGGGTTGTACGCGGATTCGGCTCCTTCAGTGACCAGGGTGAATGCAAAGTGCAAGACCTCATCACCAAGCTGCATGAACACGGCCATCACTCATGGCTGACTCGGCTGCAACAATGGGAAAATGGCGCTAAAAGCTGCCAGATTATCGAGTGTTTGGCAAACATCTGCAGTGATACCAGTCTGTCACGCCAATTTGGCCAATCGACCGGGTAAGGCTCGTCCCAAGGCTGGTTCTAGGCTTCGAGCCATCCTCGGCAGCATCCAACGGCCTACACTCCGCGGGGTGACTACTCCATCTGAGCTGCTGAACGGCTCGTCGGTCTGGGATGTGGTGTTGTGAAGTATAATTGCTCTGGACCCCGAAGGGCTCGTCCGGACCAGGCTGACCATTTGACTACTCGTTGACAACGTATCACTGCTTTCCGTCCACCCTTGGCCTACTCATACTTTGTTCTCTACCCCTTTCACATCATGGCGCCCTACGTACAGGATGCCGAGGAACTTGAGTATCCCTTGGAGCCCTCTCGGTGTGCTACAGTGCATCCCACGAAGACCATCCCAGGTGCAGCCCTCAAGCCTCTCGAAAGCTATGAGAACCTTTCTCAACTTCTCATCAGAGCCTCCAGCACCAATGGTGGCCACGTCTTCTATACCGATGAGGAAGGGAAGCTCAGCTCGTCGTCCATGTCGTACCGCGAGCTCCTCACAGAAGCTAACGACAAGGCCCGCTTAATCACCGACCGCATGAAGCCGACGTCACCTGAGCAGATCCTCCTGCTGCACTTTGAAGCGCAGAGGGACAACGTCGTGTGGTTCTGGGCCGCCACGCTGGCTGGATATCTGCCGGCCATATCCCTCCCCTTGGTCAACGACACGGCTCAACGCAAGAAGCATCTGCTTCACCTGCATGCCTTGCTCAAGGAACCGGTCATACTGACCACCAAGAAACTGACAGCCGAGTTTCTTGGACTGGATCAGCTTAACCTGCACGACGTCGAAGGTCTTCAGGCGACCCATGTTGAGAATGGCACGGGCCCCCTCGAGTCGGCCGAGCCCCTCGGACAGCAGAAACATGCCAACGACGTGGCTGCGCTCATGTTCACCTCGGGCAGCACTGGCAACGTCAAGGCCGTCCAGCTACGACACGGTCAGATTCTCAGCGCCATTCGAGGGAAGAGCTCCCACCACTCTACCACACCGAGCGACGTGTTCATGAACTGGGTCGGTCTAGACCATGTGGCCAGCCTGACCGAGATTCATCTCCATGCCAGTATGTGAACTCCTTCCATGATGCATTCCTTGGCTCTTCAAGGCAGGATGTCTGACCCCTTCCACGATAGTGAGCCTCGGTGCCTACCAGATTCACGTTCCGGCGTCGGCGATGCTTCGAGATCCGTTGGACTTCGTCCGCCTACTGGACTCGCACAGAGTCGCTTACACTTTCGCACCCAACTTCTTCCTGGCCATGGCCCGTGATGGCCTCATTGCAGACCCCAACTTCACCGCCGACCTCTCGACGCTCAAGGCATTGATCTCTGGCGGCGAAGCCAACCCGATCAGCACCTGCTCTGAGCTGACGCGGGAGCTTCATCGCCTGGGCAGCAGGCATGAGGTGATCCGCCCCGGATTTGGAATGACTGAGACGTGTGCGGGCTCCATCTATTCGCTGTCTTGCCCTTCATCCGATCTGGAGCAGGGCCTCGAGTTTGCGAGTCTGGGCTCCTGCATTCCTGGCATGGAGATGCGTGTGATGAGTACAAGTAAGCCCAGCGAGCAAGCAGCGCGAGGTGAAGCCGGCGAGCTCCAGGTTTCTGGGCCCGTGGTATTTGATCAATACTACGGCAATGAGGCGGCAACACGAGAAGCCTTTACTTCCGACGGCTGGTTCAAGACGGGCGACTTGGCGCTCATTGATGCCGCTGGCAACCTCCACCTGGTGGGCCGCACCAAGGATACCATCATCGTCAACGGCGTCAAGTGGAGTTCCACGGAGCTGGAAGTGGCCATTGAGGAGGAGCGCATTGCCGGTGTCATGCCTTCATTTACCGTGGCATTTCCAATCCGAGCACCGGGTTCGCCCACCGAGAGTATCGCCATCGTGTACTCCCCAACCTTCTCGCACGAGGACCACTACGCGCGGTCCGAAACTGTCCAGGCGATCAGCAAGGTTGTCTCACTGGTGACAGGCAGGAAGCCAGAGCGTATCATCCCCTTGCCTTGCGCGAAGCTGGAGAAGTCGACTCTCGGCAAGATCTCGCGCTCCAAAGTCCGCGCCGCACTCGAAGCTGGCGAGTTCGCGTCCATCGAGAATGAGGACCAGAAGCTTCTCGAGCAGTACAGGCAAGGCAGGCGACGCGGCGCCGAGACTACCACCGAAAAGATCGTGCAGGCCACCTTGGCCGAGCTGTTGAAGGTGCCAGTCGAGGAGGTCGATGCGGGGACGTCCATCTTTGAACTCGGTGTCGACTCGTTCCACCTGATTCGGCTGAAGTCCATGATCCAGAAGGCGACGGGCGCTGAGATTGACATCCCGATGTCGATCATGTTGACAGAGTAAGTAGTCCTCGCAGACCCAAGGCACACCCTGCTCGTTCCACAGTCTTACCACTGACCTCGCAGACCAACGGTGGTGGCCATGTCATCGGCCATTGACAAGCTCATGTCCCAACCCACCAAATACACGCCCATCGTGCCCCTGCAACCCCATGGCTCCGGGACTCCCCTTTTCTGCATCCATCCCGGAAGCGGCGACGTCCTAGTCTTCATCGCTCTCGCCGCGCACTTCTCCACCCGCCCCGTGTACGCCCTGCGCAGCAGAGGCTACAACCCCAAGGAGCGTTTCTTCCGGTCCATCGCCGAGACGGTAGAGACGTACGTGGCACACATCCGCGAGATCCAGCCTGAAGGACCCTACGCCATTGCGGGCTACTCATTAGGGTCGACACTCGCCTTCGAGGTGGGCAAGCTCCTCGAAGCCCAGGGCCAGGAAGTGCAGTTCCTGGCAAGCATCGACTACCCGCCGCACATCGCCCACTACGTCCGCGGCCTCGACTGGATCGACGTGCTCCTCCACATCGCCTTCTTCCTCGAGCTCATCGACGAGAAGACAATGGTGGAGGTGACGCCCCTGCTGCACACGTTCGAGCGACAGGCGGCGCTGTCGCACATCCTGGAGATCGGGGACGCCGAGCGGGCCGCGGCCCTCGCCATCGACGTGGAGCGCCTGGGGCTGATCACGGACATCGCGGAGAACTTCGAGACGTGCGTGCAGGACTACGAGCCCGTCGGGAGCGTCGAGCGCTTGGACGTCTTCGTGGCGGATCCGCCGACGTACGCGGCGCGCGATCGCAGCGACTGGAGGGTCAACAAGCTCGGGCGGTGGGCTGACTTTGCGCGGTCCGACGTCGAGTTCCATGAGTGCCCGGGGATTCATGCCAAGATGCTCAACAGGGAGCACATGGCGGACTTTGCCAAGATCTTCAAGGCGGCCATGCGGCGTAGAGGCATGTGAGCGGTAAGAGATGATGCATGGTAAATGCGACGATCATTCGAGGGACGGTCATTCGAGGGACTATCATCCGAGGGGACGAGCCAGACGAGAAGGGGTGTCGACTTCATCAGTACGTGATCTATACATCTCTCTAAACAAAGGTTACACTTTTCGTTCTATGATAGCATTCATCTGCTCCTTCTCGCAGATGGTACCTCCTCTCGAATCCTGACGCCAGTTTTATACACACGACAACCGCGTTGAAGCTGTCTTTCCCTCATCACGCCCTATCACTCCGCACACTGCTCACCGTCGTCGTGCACGGCGAGTCCTTCTTCGGCGGCACGAGGCCCGCGGCATCATCATCCTCGTCCGCGACGCGCACCCACGCGCCGTCGACGTACGTGTGCGTCATGAGCGTGATGTCGTCGGTGATGTTGATGCCGGCGCGGCGCGACGACCGGTTCCCGCCGCCCGTGATGCGCGTGCTGACCTGGCTGCCGAGGAAGTCGGAGGTGTTGCGCGAGGCGCCGCGGGCGTACTTGCTCTGGTTCCTGCTGGAGCCGGCGACGCCGAGGAACTCGAAGAGGGGGCGGTAGGTCGGGAGCGAGGCCGTCAGGAGGGCGACGGCCACTTCGACGACGCAGAGGAGGCCGCCGGGGATCATGTCCCCTGAAGGAGGGGGTCAGTACTACACGGGAAGAGGGGTGGCGGTGGATGGCGGGCTTACAGCTTGGGTTGACGGTGCCGCCGACGCGTCTGGCGTAGGGAACTCGGATGGCGGCGACGATGCAGGCGCTGTGTTTTCTCTTGTCAGTACATCTGCGATGGGGGCGAAGAGTGCGCTCGCCGTGGCGTTAGGTACTCGCCTTCCTCCCAGCGCAAAGTTGATGGACAGCAAGACCCTCTTCCGGGTCGACAGGTTCAGCTTCCTGACGAGCGGCAGCGGCGTGAGCAGGATCACCATGTCCAGGACAAAGTTGAAGCTGCTGTTGAAGACGCTGAAGTGGCTAAAGTTGATACACGTGCCTCCCACGGCGGGGTTCCACAGGAACTCGAGAGGCCGGCACTGGAGGCAGCTGACGAGGACGATGCCGACGGCGTTGAGGAGGTTGACGGCGCTCACGGCGTGGACCCAGTAGTGGAACTTTTGCTGGGGGAAGATGGCGAGGTACAGGGCGAGGATGCTCCATTTGACGAGGGCAGTGGCGACGCCGTAGAGTATGGGATTGCAGATGTTGAGCTGCGGGAGGTCGTGTTAGCATCGCCGAGTGATCTGGTGGTGCTTTGGTGACGTACAATGGCCAGCATGCGAATGTCTTCCGGGTCCGTGGTGAGGATAATATGTCTACCTGCGCCGTACTTCGTCGACAAGGCGAAGACGGTGCAGAAGCCAACGTAGAAGACCTGTCGGCTGTGTTAGTCGAGATGGATGTCATCGCGGAGCAGCGCACCATACCACGGAGCCGACGACGAGCCAGTCGCTGAGAATGGGGAGGAGACCCGTCTGGAGTCTTGACCAGATGCGCAGATACAGGATGATGACCGAGAAGGCGCCGCATATGGCGCAGCATGCGATGATGTCGGTAACGAGCGAGTCGTCGATATGCGCCATCATCCAGGCGATGTCCTCTTCTGTCGGGAGGTTCGCCATGATGAATCGACTGTCGCGGAATGCCTCACGTTGGCGAGTTCGTTACGTGAAGATCACAACTCACATATGAAAACATCATATACCGTACCCGGGGGTGAGCTTCGTCTTGAGTAATGAATAAAAGAAAAAGCTCGAGAGCAGACGGCTAAGCAGGTTGCGCCGAATTCGGTGGATGGATCCGACCAGCCGCCCTCCGAGGCCTGGACTGGAACAAGTGCGGTAGAGACCAATCTGCATGCTGCAGGGGTCTCTCGGTCTTGGTGCACGGGATGGGCCGGTGTAGAGGTTGCTTACAAGTAATCAAGTCGAGGTTTACCCATCGGGACGACGGAGACTGTGGGATGGGTGTCGACCCCTGGCATCTCGCGACGTCTCGTTCATTGCAATCGTTGCGGCACACGCGCACACACATGCAGGTTCTCACTCTGTCTCGCTCCTGCTCTCGCTCATCTCTGTCTTGCTTGCTGCTTGCCTCGGCCGAGGAGCGGGACTAGAAAACGTAGACCAGCTCTCGAGACATCTTGTTCTTCTCCTTCACGGATCTCCGATGTCAGTGCTCGACCATTCGTGGATATCACATGGTTTTCCCGAGGCCCGCGGCAAGGGAAGTGGCAGCATCTCGAGGCACACACATGCCATGTGGAACGACAACCTTCCTCTGCACGCGCATATCTCGAGAGGATGTCGCCCCCTGGTGCCCTCGCATGCACGCCACAGAGACACACAGACACGCGGGACAGCCCCCCTCCCCCTCGAGTCCTCAACGGCGGCCCAGGTGGGCAGCAGGCTTGCAGGGGTTCCGTGTAAGCCGGGCCGGGCGCTAACAAGATCCCGTTCTGCAAGTCGAGGTCGCATCGGCCTCGAATTCAGCCGCCAGTTGACCAGGTCGCCAGGGGTGCTCGCATCCCTCGACTCCCCCCGAGATTTCGCCTGCGATGAAGGTGTGCCCCCTGCAGATGAGGTGGGAGCATGTACCAGAGCTTCATCCGCTGGCACGAGGTCGATGCATGGCCTGGCTGCACAGGTTGCACTGGCTGCACTCAACATGGTCGACTGTTGAGTATCCCTCGGTTCAAAGCATCGGCCTTCAAGTCACGACACAGCGACCAGGAGTAGCGGACTTCGGGGACGCGCTGCTCCGGCTTCACCCTCACTGCCTTGTCCGTTGAAGAAAGTTTATTTCCCCAACCTGAGACGAGTGCTGTGCCTCGAATTGGTGGCTGTGAAGAGGACGCTCATCATTTCTCAAACAGGATTCGGTTCGGTCGTGGCGTTGGACCAGGATCGTGAAGATCTGGGCAAAACCCCCTCTTTTGATCAGCCTATCAACCCCTTGTTCAACGGGTCCTGTCCTCTTCTCGCCAGGGGCCCTGGAGGAACAGGGGTCGAGAGGGAAGGTCGACGAGGGACATCTGCCCACCACCGCATGTGATGGGTTGATGGGACTTCGGGACCAACAGCACCACCACCAACCACCTCATCCACTACAGCGACGGCCTCGCTTGCCGGGTTGCCGGGGTCCCGAGAGAGCATCGCATCCTACCGATTGAGGCTAATGTCCGCCCGTACTCGTAATCCTGCGCCCAAGATTGGCCGTTGAATCACCCAGGAGGGGGAACCGGACAGCGACCCTGCAGCCAAGCCAATACTCGAACCCCCAGTGCTAGAACCCTGCCAACTGCGAACCTGCGAAGCAACGTTCGTGCTGCATTTCTAAAACCAACAGCATCCTGGAGAAGGCCTGCCAGGGACCTTCTAGCCCTTCGCCGTGGAAGCACATCATGGTAGTGCCCCTGAATCGACCCATGGGCTCCGGGGAGCGACCCATTGTACAAGCTACAAGTACGACACGATTCTAGGTCGGGGTTGTGCGTTGGCATCGGGCGGACGATCTTCTTTCGTCAGCATGTTGACCCCGCCGACCAGTCTGCACGTTTCCGCATCATCCATTGTCTAGTACCAAGCATAGACCCAGCTTGAAACCATATCACCGTCTCACGCAAGCAGCAACCCGCCGATGACCATGGCCGTCGGATCCTGGCCGCTCTGGGGCGTCGTCGCCCTCGTCGGCTACGTCGTCTACCAGCAGGCGAGCAAGACGGGCCAGCGCAAGCTTCCCCCCGGCCCCAAGCCGCTCCCCTTGCTGGGCAACATCAAAGACTTCCCGCCGGACGGCACGCCCGAGCATCTGCACTGGCTCAAGCACAAGGACCTCTATGGCGGCATCAGCTCTGTGACCGTCATGGGCATGACGCTCGTCATCGTGCACGATAAAAAGATTGCGCACGACCTGCTCGACCAGACGGCCGGCAAGACCTCCGGGCGCCCGACCATGGTCATGGCCAACAAGCTGTGCGGCTACGAGTCCATCGTCGTGTGCCAGGGCTACAACCCCATGTTCCGCCGGTATCGCAAGTTCCTCCACCAGGAGCTGGGGACCAAGGTGACCGCGGCCCAGTTTCGCGGCGCGCAGGAGAGCGAGGTGGGCCGGCAGCTCGTGCGTGCGCTGAGGGAGCCCGAGAAGTGGCTGGAGCATTACAAGACGTGAGTCTGAACCACCCTGGAGACCGAGAACCTGGAAGGCTGACAGAATGCCAGTAATGCTGCCGCCACCGTGCTGCAGATGGCCTATGGCTACACCATAGAGCCTCACAAGGCGGACGCCCTCGTGACCCTGACGGACCAGATGATGGCCGAGTTCTCCCTCGCCGCCAGCCCCATGGCATGGGCCGTCGACATCATCCCGGCCCTCCAGTATCTGCCCGAGGGCTTCCCGGGCGCCTCCTTCAAGCAGACGGCCCGCAAGTGGCGGAAGTCGATCCAGGCCACGGCCTACATCCCGTACGAGTTCGTGCAGCGCCAGATGGACGCCCTCACGAACAAGCCCTCCTACGTGTCCAAACTCATCCAGCACCTGAGGGGCCCCGGCGACAACGCCAAGCTGAGCAGCGAGGACGAAGAGGCCGTCATCTGGTCGGCGGCCAGCCTCTACGGCGCCGCCGCCGACACGACCGTCATCACCCTCACGGCCTTCACGCTCGCCATGCTCCGGTTCCCAGACGTCCAGCGCAAGGCCCAGGCGGAGATCGACCGCGTCATCGGCACCGACCGCCTCCCGACCCTCGAGGACCGCGAGAGCCTCCCCTACGTCGACGCCCTCGTCAAGGAGGCCCTGCGCTGGTGGCCCATCGCGCCCATGAGCTTCCCGCACACGACGACCGAGGCCTTCGACTACGAGGGCCACCACATCCCCGCGGGCGCCTTCATCCTGCCCTCGGTCTGGTGGTTCCTGCACGACCCCTCCGTCTACGCGGACCCGGCGTCCTTCGACCCGGACCGCTTCCTCGCGCCCCGCAGCGAGCCGGACCCCAAGACCGAGGCCTTCGGCTACGGGCGCAGGATCTGCCCGGGCCGCTTCTTCGCGGACTCGAGCCTGTTCCTCAACATGGCGCACACGCTGGCGACGTTCGATCTCACGAGGGCGGTCGGGGCCGACGGCAAGGAGGTCGCGCTCGACGTCAGGCCCAAGCCCGGCGTGCTGACGTACCCGACTGAGTTCCGGTTCAAGGCGTCGCCGCGCAGCGAGAAGCACGTCGAGCTCATTCAGCAGCTGGAGAGGAAGTATCCGTTCGAGGCCAGCGACGCGGGGCTCCTGCAGAGCGTGGATGATTTCGAGGTTCGGTATTAAGCGACCTGCACGACTTTATGAGAGTATTGTTGTTTCGAATTGGAGCCGAGTTGGCTTTGTCAATACATGTGTGGGATGCAGTCGTTGAGTCACATTAAATGGAGACTTCGCCGTGATGAACGTGGTGTCCCAGGCATCGCCAACCTCGCGGCACTGCCTTGAAGACATGACTTCCTGACGCCCGAGAAAGGAGTATGACTCGCAGGCCGTATTGGAGCAAGTGATTGGGACATATGGCATGAGTCCGAAGTTCCCTACAGTTTCTAGTCCCGAGGAAGGAGTCGCAAGAGGACAGGGGCTGCACCAGGTAAAGTCTCGTGGTGGTATCTTGCAATATAGCGGCCACCAAACCCATGTCAACATACAAAAGAATGTAGAAAATACCGCCGTTTCTACGTGCTGTACAAGCGCTAAATGATATTTATGCAGCTAGACGAGCAGCGACATGGAAGTGGTCTTGACGATGACTTGTGACGGAAACACAACTATGACCTCCCATACTAGATCTTTTCATCACCACATGGAAACTTTCTTACACGTCATTAGGTCAAAATGAGGTTCTTTCACCTTGATCGTATATTTGTCTCGAGCCCTTAGACCGTGCCTCTTGCCAATACCCAGGGCTCCGTGGTGAAGCGCGTGGGCCGCATTACTGACTTCGGCACAGGGCCAGTGATATGCGCTATGCTGAGGGATGATATGAACCGGTAAACGTGGTGGAAAGCCAATACACTACACTGTCATCCTCGACATCATTAGCATTTCCAACGGTCTACCAGATATTATGGCAGTCGCCGGCATCAAGGCGACACAGCCGAAGAACAAGACCACGCAGTCAAAGGACACTGCGACCCATGAGAAGCGCAGAAAGACTTCCAAACAAAAGCAGAAGAGTACAATCAGCGTGCCTTCACTAATACACACAGCATAGATGAACCCGACAGCTAGACAATCCGACAACACCACGCCTCCTCCCAACGTCACGCAGCCTACACACACGGTCCCCCAGTCCGCGAAACAGCCAGAGCTCACGAGACATCCTCCGGAGTTCTTGAAGTTATGATCCGCCTCCAATGGGCTCTGGTCCACATGGCAGCTATTTCCGGCCGCTCTAATCGAGAGCCACCTTGACGAGAGAGCTTCAAGTTTGATGAGCGGCTTGCTCGATTCGTGCATACCGAGGAATACTCGAGAGCAGAACCACAGAGCAAGTATCCCAGCCAGCGGAGAAGACGCTATGAGACTTACAGTGTACCTCATGCCCGGACTGATGCACATATCTTACTCGTATTCTGGGTCAGACGTATCCCCTCGAGCATGGCAAGGCTCACCCAGGTGTGTCTCGAGACATCGCGGTTCAAGATGCCAATACAATCACTGAACTGGAAGCTGCAGCCATCGAGATAATGTCGTGTCATATCTACCCTGGAATTTTCACTACCGACTGGATGTTTACACTGTATCTCCGGAGCGAATGCCCTCGTTCTTCAGCCATGTCTTGCCGTCGCCGAACAGGCAGGGCGGAAGGGCCAATTTCCAGCTGCTCAGTAGGATAATCTCACAATAAGAATATACTAATCGATCTAGAGCTTCAAGGCCGACTGATGGAACGCGAGCACCAAGTGAAGTGATTTCCATCTACATATTGTGTCGCCGATGCCTCGGTTAGCAAACCTTTGCGTCCTGATCGTCTTTCAGGCCTCAAAGGGTGATTACCTTCGCTGAAAATCTTGGTCAGGTTTGCTACGGAATCTTGAGGTAGTTTTTATAATATTTAATACAAAAAAGACGACGTCAACTGCATGATTTCGCCCCGCGGAGCTCCCAAGGCGTGATTAACGCGGATGTTAGAGGCAAGGGCGGACTCGCAATACGGCACAGAACGAAATTGACGGGTTGATGAGGAGATTCCGTTGCAGCCTTGACTAATCTTGTTCATTAATGGCAGGCTATGGATGCTCGCAGCTTGCTTTGCCGCGTTCAAGGCGCCAGAAACTGCGTAAATGACTGCAGGCGTCATTGCCTCCGGAGCCTCGTTCTCGAGATTTTATTGCTGACCGCATCGCGAGAGATCAAGCAGCAAAATAGAAAGCGAATCACACCTGCGAATTGGAGAATTGGAAGTATTAAAGGCACGGGACCTGGTCACGCTACCCGATGAAGACACAGCAGTCGTTTTATCCGACTAGACTATGATATCACTTAAATCGCCTGTTGATCAACGACCAGGTCGTTTGATAGGCACCTCACTTGATAGCTATGCACTTCAAGAGCATCCATCTCTGATGTGGACCCCGATCAACATCGAGCTGTTCACACATGCTGCTATAGCTGAGAGCGGTCGTAATCATAGCTGCCCACTATTCTTCCACCCACTTGCTGGACTGAGAAGCCACACCGACGACGCACGGGGAGACGACAAGCAGCCCCGGGCAGAAACACATAGGATGAGATGACGAACGCTCATAATCTCCAGCTGAGAACGAAACTTTTTTCGCGGCAAGTCATCTCAGTTCCTACCCGCGAGAAAGCACGACCGCCCTGAAACCAAGGGCAGAGCTTCTCGGCACCCTCCCCAGCAGTGCCACGAAGCATCGTCACAACGCGATACCTGGAGTCCGAGACCTCCATGCGTGAGGCCTCGGTCTCGCTTTCTACGCAGCAGGCGAGAACTAACGTTGCCTAACCAATAGTTGTTCTAAGTCGGACCGTTCAGACGACAACGCAGACAAGCGAGGCCAGGCCCGAGCTCCTGTAACCTCCGTCAAGCGTGCCATGAGCCGATCTGCTATAATGTCACGCAAAACACACGCGCGTTTCTTCGGCTCACAGTCGCCTGCCTGTACGCCGAGGGACTGAGAAATCGCAATGGGTCACCGGCTTGCGCCGACGGCAAGTCAACGACAATGGTGGATTTTCCTCCTCCAGTCTTGGCAACCGCCGCACGATGCATGTTCGGGCTTGGACGCCCAGCTGTACGCGTCGGCACCCCGGCGCAACAAGGCCCTCGACGTCAGCCGTTCCTATGAACGACATCTGCAAGGAAAAAGCGTGCCCGCGTGCAGGTGACATCTTTTCCCGCTCATCACAATACCCCTCATGCCGCCGGGCCGCACGCAACACGGTCCAGGAAAAAGGCCACGACGTGGCGATTCACTGCATGCGAATGGACCCGTGCCGCGTCCCGGCCGCAGAGGCCCACCGCTTCTCGGGTGCGCAAAAGGGGAGCAGACAAAGTCGTAGGTCAGCGTGCCTCTCCAGGAAAAGGGGCACGCGCTTGGGAGGGCGGCTTGGCTTACTTGGCTGGCGCACTTGGCATCCAGACCGCCAAGTCATGTCCCAAGACTTGGCCAAGATGCTGACATGGGCCAAGACAGTGGAGTGCGCGGCACTAACAGCAGCGGCTCTTACAGTCTGCGGCCTGGCCTGGTCTCCTTTGTGCCACGAGACAGAAAGAGGAAGGTGAAGCTCCGGCGGCTGGGGAAAGCCCAGAGCTTGAATACGCGGCATGAGCCATGGCATGCTTGACCGATCTTGAAATGGAATCTCTTGTTCTTCTGGGCATAAGAGGAGCCGCTGCACGACGTCGTCAGCGTTCTTGCCCCTCCCACGATCCACGACCTCACGGAACGTGGAAACAACACGGCGCGAGATGCGAATTCGACAGCGACAGCTGCGCATAGTCTCCGTGCTTTGTCGGCAGATGAGGAATGAATCAGGGTGAGCGGCGCTGTCACGTCTCGGGACCCGACGTGGAGAGAGGGGATCTTGCGCGATTGGGTCCTTGTTCCTTGGCAGACCAACCTGCAAGCTTCGCCAAGGCAATTGTCGCCAATGATGCGGAGAGACGCCACGCCTCGGCGGTCTTGGCAGGCCTGACCTACTGTTGAACCTCGAGAGTGTGAATGCGATGCTGTTGAGCGATGTCTCGAGCACGTATGCAGCGGTGGGTCTCGCGGAGGGCGGTGATCAGGCGAAAAAGTTTGGTTGATCTGGTCAAACGGTGTGCCGATGCTCAATAGGCACGAGGAGAGCGAGCAGGGATACTTGCTGCCGTTCCTCCAACCGCTAACCTGTCGGCTTGTTTCAAGCGATTGTTGTGACCATGCTGCTAGGCATGGGGCATGTCAGACGAGGACCACAAGTCCTGATACTGGCACAGTCAGAGACCAGAAGGGCACTCCGAACAGGGCGCAGTCTCGAGAAATAAGGCGGGGAAGATTCTCTGGGACGAACATGGATGGGACGACTGGCGAACTTCCAGCCCAAGTCGATCAGTGAATCGACCCAGCATTCCTGCGGCCGCTTCCAAGGAACGGCTTCCAAACCGCTTCACGTGTGCTGCTAGCCATCAATTCATGGAGCGAGGGGGCCATAAGGCCACACGAATGAGTATGGCGCTGCGTGCCACACGTGGGAGCAATTTGACGCAAGGGGAAATGGCGTCTTGAGTAGTTGAAGAGGCCTTTGGTAGTGGTAATTGTGACGGTGTCTTGGCGCGCCTTGGCGGATACTTGGCCTCGACTTGGCCAATACTTGGCGTGTCTTGGCAAGCAGCGCCTAACAGTGGGCGTGACAGATCAAGTTGGCAAAGAGGCTGGCTGCCGGCCTGCACCTGGGGTCCGACGATCCGCAGGACTCTAGATTGTGGCCCGAAAGAACCCCCCCTGGAAACGGCAGATCAAAAGCTCGGCGCAAGAGCTCGGCGCAAGACAAGCTGTGGTCCATGCCGGCGGCTAAAGATGCACAGCAATGCGATGGGCTTGCGTCTTTTTGTCCCCGGCGACACGGCCAGGCCAGGTACGTCGAGGCAGGCCGTATCCGGGTCGAGGAAGGCAGACAAGCATCCCAAGGATGTCAGACAAGGCGGCTGGGTGCTCAGCAGGCCGCGGCCTCTGACATCACCGGCGGTGCAGCGTCGCATACAACGAGTTGTGGCCTGATGTGTCTGATGCGCGCTGGGCAAAGGGGCAGTGTGTCGCATGACGAGACGAGCGCATCGAGTAGGTGTCCGTGTATGTTCGAGAATCCGGGCGTGCTCGAAAAAGTGCAAAGCGGTTCGCGACACGGCGACTCCCTATCAAGCGGTCCTCGGAGTCGAGGAAGAGTGCGCGCGCGATGGAAGAGACTCGCAACGGACAAGGAAACGGGGCGTGCGCTTGTCCGTCAGCTCGTACCGACAGAGCTCGGTGCAGCTTGGGGCGTACGGCGGCCACGGGAGAAGCGGTCTGGTCCTCCGGGACAGGAAAACAAGTCGGACTGATGGATGGAGGTGACAGACAACGAAAAAGAGAGAATGACCGCATCCTTGTCTGGCCAAGACATCTCGGTGGGCTGAAGGGGGGAAATTGGGGGAGAGCAGCTTGCGTGGCCCGGTGGGCGGACTCGCATATCGCAAGCTTGGCGGGCGGAGAGGGACTCTCGGCCACAGCGGAAAGCTTGATTTGGCTTCGGCGTTGGCAGGTGCAATAACAACGCCGGGCCTGCTTTCCCCGACGCGAAGATGGACTCCCAAAAGGGGCAGATCTGTGGTACCATATCAGCTGCGCTGTTGGAATTCGAAAGAGAGAGGGGCTTCGAGTCATGCCAAGCCCCTGCCAACGCGAGATAGGAACGAATCAGAGACCGTGTTCGGGATATGGTCCTCACATGCCCCTCTCATAATCTTCACAGTACGGAGCGACTTTTGATGCAGGTGCCCAGGACTGCGCCTGCCCACCGTTCCCAGACGCAACCGCCTCGACGCCCCTGCCGGACGCCCAAGAGCACCTGCCACGCCTCAAACGTGCAACCAGCCCGCACTCTTACCCTGGCGATACCTTATGACAGTCCATGTCCCGAGAGATGGATTCCAGTGTCACGACAAATACGTTGAATAGAACAGAGGAACGAGCATAAACAACGTCATCGACCATCCATCAGCTGACCCGACCCGGCGAAGCGGCAAACGTTGTTCGGCTAGCAGAATGTTGCGCGACTCTGTTTTCGCCCAAAGACAGGAGACGGGCAACTGCGCACGACTCGATAGGCTGGAGTGGAAGGAGGGAGACAGACACAATCAACCGACCTGAGAAATGCCAAGACGCACCAAGTCTTGGTTAAGTCTTGGCGGAACAAGCGGCTGCATGTTGCTTTGTTTGGGTCGACTTTGCGTCACACCCTTTTCGGGTGGGGGGCGAGGTACTGTTAACGCCGCTGGACCTCTGCCCGACGAGTCTCGCCACTTTCATCCAATCATTGGTGAGCGCAGTCCCTCGACCCCCGACTGCCAAGACCGGCCAAGCCTCTTCTCCGGTCATGCTCTGACGAGACTCTTGAATAAGAAGAGAGGGCAATCGCCCAGCATCTGCCGGAGCCCGTTGAAGTCCTCTCACTTGAAATCTCCAGCAACCTTTGCGAACTCTGTTCACTTCTCTCTTCATCCCATTCCTGAAGACTGAACAGTTCATCGAGGATCAAACCCTTTCCTCGTCCGCCACCGCTCCGCTCCGGCCCAGGCTTGTCCGTTTCCATCCAAGTCCGGCCCTTCTTTCCATCCAAGCGCCCACAGCCGTCGCCAACCGGCAACACAAACCCTCACAACCTCAACAATGTCTGCCAGACCAGAGGAGCAGAGCTCCGGCAGCAGCTCTTCCAAGAGCAACACACCCGCGCCTTCGACCGGTGCCACCAGTGCCACTTCGCAATCTACCGGCGCCGCGGCCACGCCCGCCAGTGCTTCCGCTGATGATAACCTCATCTGCAAGTGGAACGCCTGCAACCTCAAGTTTGTCACTCCCGAGGCTCTCTACGTATGTCCTCCCCGGAACCCCCGCCCTTGGCGACATGCCCCCCTAACCTCACCACAGGAGCATCTGTGTGAGCGCCATGTCGGCCGCAAGAGCACCAACAACCTGAGCCTCACCTGCCAGTGGAACTCTTGCCGGACTACTACCGTCAAGCGCGACCACATCACCTCGCACATCCGCGTTCATGTTCCTCTCAAGCCCCACAAGTGCGAGTTCTGCGGCAAGTCCTTCAAGCGTCCCCAGGATCTGAAGAAGCACGTCAAGGTTTGTTCTCCAGCCACTCGCGATCTCATCCTCTCACGATGCTGACGATGCGCCCCAGACCCACGCCGATGACTCTGTGCTTGTCAGGTCTCCCCAGGACCAGGCTGGCATGCACGGTGCCTACCGCGGCCCCGGTGGCAAAGGTATGTATCAGTCCAGTTGCGTACCCCCCCCAAAACTAGAACGGTTCCATGAACCGGGACATGAGCTGAGCCTCGCGGCCCTCTGCCTCACTTTCCTTATAATCAGAGGCTAATTTGCCTCCAGCTTCCACCGCCTACTATGATCACAATGGCCACATGAGGACTAACCCCGCCGGCTTCCCTCCCCAGGCGCCTGGTCATGCTAGTTACTATGGCGGCGCCGCCCCTACTCCCTCGCCTTCCCTGGGACTGTACTACGCTCCTCCTCGTGGACCGGAGTACCTTGGACACCACGCCGCCGGCGGCTTCGACACCCGCAAGCGTGCCTACGATATGGTCGATGACTTCTTCGGCAGCGCCAAGCGCCGCCAGGTGGACCCCTCCTCTTACGCCTCCGTCGGCCGCTCCCTGCTTCCCCTCCACGGCGCCCTCGCTCTCCAGACCGGCAGCCCCATGCCCGCTGCCGAGTACATGGCCCAGCCCCAGCACGCCGCCGTCGCTGCCGGTGGCCACGGCGCCCCCAGCGGCCCCGGCCCCATGGCCCAGCAGTACTACCTGCCTCCCATGCCCAACGCGCGCACCAAGAACGACCTCGTCCAGCTCGACCAGATCCTTGAGCAGATGCAGAGCACCGTATACGAGAACGCCAACCAGGCCACCCACGGCATCCATGTCCACGGCCAGAACACGTACGACTTCCGCCACAGCCCCTCGCCCCCCGGAGCCGCCCACCGCGGCAGCACTGGTGGCATGCCCGTGAGCCAGGACGGCTACGCTGCCGTCTCCGCCGCGCACATGGCCTCGCCCCTCACCGCCATCTCCTCCACCGGTACCCCTGCCGTCACTCCTCCCTCCAGCAGCATGTCCTACACCTCGGGCCAGTCTCCCAGCCCCTCGTCTTCCGGCATGTCGCCCCAGTCGCGCCACAGCACCACCTCCTCCGTCCTGTACCCCAACCTGCCCGCCGTCAGCTCCGTCTTCCCCGGCCAGTCCACCAGCTCGACGCTCGGCACCAACTTCGACAACAACGAGCGCCGCAACTACGGCGGCGGCATGCTCCAGAGGGCCAACCCCACCCCCCTCCGCCGCGTCTCGGACACGCCCACCTCGGCCCCCGTCAAGTCGGAGCCCACGCCCGCCTCCTCGGTAGGCTCGCCCTCGTCCGAGTCGGACGTCAGCGACGCCACCCGCGAGCGCGAGGAGAAGTACGACCAGTGGCTCGAGAACATGCGCACCATCGAGGCCCTCCGCGAGTACATCCGCGACCGCATCTCCCGCCAGGACTTCAGCGGCGACGCCGAGGCTCGCGCCTACGAGGAGCGCTACCGCTCCCCGGACGCCATGGACGTCGACTCGAAGCGCTCCACCCCCCAACCCGCTGCCCCTCTCTACCCCATCCTGCGGCAGTGAGCGGCCAAGGAGCCGGGGACGTGATGACGACGTGCATGACATGAGAACACTGTACATTACCAGCGGACGAAGGGAGGCTGGGGCACGCTGACCCGCCTCAATTCCCATCCAACTCGGTCCGCTTTCCAGGGCCCAGTCTTTTTTTCTTTTCTTCATTCTATCCTCTCGGAAGGGTGACGCACAAGTCTACCTCTGCTTGACTTGGTTTGCTCAAGGGCAATTTCTCTTCTTTTTTTTTTGCAGGCGAAACGGTTTTCTTTCATGACGAACAAATGGGGCGGATAGGCTGGGACATGAGATGAACATCAAAAAATGAGGCAGGCAGTTTCGTACATGAACTGCGGTTGCCATGGGAGGGTAGATGTCTCCTAGCTTGCTCTCGGCCGATAGGCGAGAGGTCAATTCACTTCATCTTGATACCATTTGACTTGACGCGACGTGTTCTGTAATGAGGATAGGGGTGTTGGTGAGAGGTGAGGCAGCTGGTCGGTTGTCACAGGCGCAGTAGATCCCGGCGTGACATTGGTACGCACCCACGCATCACTTGAGTCCATGACCAAGAGCCTCAATACTGCTCTACTCAAATACTCCTATCCGCACACATCAACCCCCCCTCGTTGAGACCCATCTCATGGGTTATCAAGGGTAAACGCAATGTCGCCCTCGCTCGCGCCACCCTTGCACACCGACTCGAAGCTGCCGGCTGGACACACGGCGCGCGCGGCGCGGATGCACCCCTCCCACCGGCCCTTGGAGACGTTGATCGTGGCGCCGGCGACGGTCGGCGTCAGCGTGAACTTTGCCGTGCCGGACTCGCCCGTCGTGCTCTGCGGGCTGCCGCCGCACTTTTGGATGGCGCCCTGGATGCCGCCGCAGATGCCGAGGGTGGCGACGTTCATGTCGTGGAAGTCGATGACGCTTGACGTGAAGTATGAGCGACAGAGTCTACAGATGGGATGTGCTTTGAGATGCTGGGAGACTCACGCTTCGCCGTTGATGCAGTTGGTGTCCCTGATGGCGTCGGGGTTGATGTTGGTGGATGCCCGCGCGTCTAGGACACGGCCCGAAGAGGGTAATGTTGCACCAGGTAAGGCCGTGGCGACACCAAAGAGAAGCATGAGGCAGGAGGTGGTGATTTTGGCCAACATGGTATCGGTGTGATTCTGTCGCTGTTCGCCGGGAACGGCAAGTGGTCGGTCAGTCTCTTGGGCCTGCCAAGTCAGGTACTCGACGTCGATATGGTGACCAAAGGAGGGAGCCCCAGAGTAAAGTATTCGAAGTGAAGACAGGCAGAGCTCGACGTTTTTGACGAGTTCCCTAAGTGCAGAGGGCTTTGGAGCTTCCTTCCAGCCAGGCGCTGGTCTTATACGGCAGCCTGCCAGGCGTCAGGCATCTCCGCAGTCGACTCTCGCGACAGACGTACTCGCGTGTCAGACTGCGGATAGCACTCCAGGAAAGGAATCGCCTGAGACCACGCGCAAGGATCACGGACTATGCGAGCCGGTGCCGGGTGCCGAAGCCGTCTTCCTCCACCAACATGCGACGAACTTTCCCGCACTAGTCTGCCGTCTGAGCCGCAGGACTGACTTGCAGGCAAGTCCGGCTGTTTGACCCCTTTAACACGCAGCACTTGATGCTGCCCATGGTTGTTGGGCTAGTCTACTCAAGTCCCCGGACAACCTCATCTCGACGACAAAGTGTACGCTATGTTTGTGAATCGACGTGAGGCATCTACCGGGCAATAATAGGGAGCGCTTTCATGCGCAAGACCCCTCTAATAGCAAAGACACAATTCCGAGATCTTTTGCCCACGAATGTCGCACACAATAGGGATGGAACTTGTCCACAGACACCAGTCCTATCGGCTCAGGTATGGCACGCAGTGAGGGTGACAGCTTTGCAGTGTTATACACATTGGAGGTCTCGATTAGTCTGACTCGGGCATTTGAAGAAATCGGGAAATGTAAATGTCGTCGTCCAAGTAATTGAGAAGCGTACCATAGCCGTCGTCCGTTTGGAGGTCAGCGGGATTGACACACTGAGGCATCAGGCCACTTGAAGTCTGGACATCGTCGGCGCTGCCCGATAAGGCGATGTTCCCATGCTGATACTGAAAATCAGGTAGCCGTGACTGTTCAAAGTGCTCGAGTAGTGTATCTTGGGGCGTTGTCTCGTGTGTGTCCGTATGCAACGTTTGAGTGGCGGCGTCCCGATAACCAGGGTGTGTGGTAGTGTCGGGGGCAGCGGACGACGTCGGATCCTCGGCGCTGTCCTGCCAGGCTGGCTGTTCGCAGGGTCTCGAGTCATCTGGTTGATTGCGAAGGCAGGTCGTGTGAGCAGGTTGTTCGCGCGAAGGGCCCAGTTGTAGCAGCTCCTCATTCCGCATAGCCTCCCAAAAAGTTCCGAGTCCGGGTCTGAGATTGTCTTGAAACTGATAGAAAGCATCAAGGACCTCGCCTTGCATCTGCTGGAGCACGGGAGAGAAGGCTTCCTCAAGGCGCCGACGCACGAACCGTGGAGTGTCGCGCTGCATACGAACACACATATCCCACGATCCCTGTGTCAGATCGTTGGGTTCGTAGTCTTTTCTTCTCATCAGCTATGAAGACAGACGATCAAGACGGATGACGGAGAAACCTCACAAGGACTAGGGATGTACTCATCTGGAAAGACAATGCTGTATATGAGCTTCCATTGACGTTCGCCCTTGCTTTCCGTCGCTGTGGCAGGTAGCCTCGGTCTTTGCATCAGCGCGGCCTTTTGCTGCGGCGTGATGCGGTCGAATTGCTGAAGATTGATCGCTTCGACCCGTGTGCATATGGGATCCTGCTGCAGGTGCTCGTCGCGAAGGGTGTCAGTGTCGAATGTCGAATGACATCGCGGGCAGTGTGTCAAGGGTCCGTGTCGAGAGTAGATATGAGCCCTAAACAATGGTCGTGGCGTCAGTCCAGATTACAGGGCCCGGAAGGTGAATCATAGGGAACTCACTTCACACGGTGTGGCTCGTCCCAACCTGGTCCTCTGCATGCCCCCCTATCTTGAGCAAATCGGCCTGGGTTCCTCTTGAAGAAGGGGCATGCGAACTTTCGGAGGCGAATCGACTGCTGATTGGGTCCTCCTGAGTCTCCATCTTCAGCATCTTCGCCGTCGCTGTCACCTTCGCTCCTGTCCCTGTCACGCCTCCTCTTCAGAGGGCGATGCGCTGGTGTCCGTTGACTCGGGCGAGAAGGGCGGCCATAACCGAAGTCCGCTCGAGCACTGGATGACCCTGCCTCTTGCTGTCCTGCACCAGCGGTTCGCAGACCGGCTTTGGCCAGCTGGGCCTCCCACCATGCGCAGAACTCTTTCATGATCGAATTGATGATTGGATGATGTCCGTTTGGTGACAAATATAAGGCATCGAGGCTGTCGCTTTCGTCGCCGTCGTCCTCGTCCCCCTCGCTGTCGTTGATGTCGTCCCTTGCTGTGGTGGTTGGACTCCCACGATTGCCCCGCTCAGAAAGACTCGACGGTCCAGACTCTTTCATAGTGACCATGTTGAGATTGCTGGCTGTAGTAACGCCGCCCCCTTTCACCCAGGCCTGTTCAAATTCGAGAGAACCTTGATGCGCCGCAGTTGAAGGCAGGGGAGGCGCAGAGAGTGGATGCACACACTCGATGAGATTTCGATAAGCCTGGTCGCTTTCATCGAGAATGTAAGATGTCTTTCCAGTGATGAAGAAACAGCGGCGTTCGTCCCAGTCGCTTATGAAGCGAGTAAAGCGCTCTGGCTGCAATTTAGCTTGCCTCTCATGATGGCAAGTCGGTGCCGCATCAGGGTCATCGATCGTCGAGCACGCAGTCCCTAGCACGGCAAGAGAGGTAGTCGACGCACGCTCGAGGCGACCGAGACTGTCAGATTGCACAGATGCTTGTCTCCTTCGATGATGAGTGGGTGCCGCATCAGGGTCATCGATCGTCGAGCGCGCAGACCCTAGCCTGGCAAGAGCGGCAGCCGTCAACGAGTAGAAAGACATGATGCCGACGTGAGATTGTGACTTGCGCTGAAACTTGCTGGGTTGCGAAGAAAGACTGCAGATATCGATTCTCAAGCTGCACGGGCGTGAGTTGATGGCGTGGAGAGGCGAGCTTTTCGGGGAATCGCCTTAAAAATACATCTCAATGATTTCTGCTTACAACAAGCGGCGTGCCATCATCGCCATGAGTAGAGACCGCTGATTCCGTTTTGCCAACACTGGCAAAACCCGGAACGGCTGATTGGGCGGTCGCTCCCTTGCTGCGATCGGGGCTTTGGGGCATTAGGGAGGGTCGCCAGACGCAAACATTGGCTCATCCACGCTCGAAGGCGAATCAAGAGACGGTGAAGCAGCGTGCAGCGGCCACGTTGACAGAGTGACCCGTAGGTCAACGCTCACCACGGTGGCATGATGGCATCCAGGGCGGTGCCTGGCCGGGCTCCAGGAAACCGGGTCAGAGACTCTGAGTGGTGTAGCATGGTTGTTGGAGGAGATGTATGGTAAGATGCCGATGAAATTGGAAATGGAAAAGAGCTCCTTGGTTTGGAAGGAGGAAGATTGAATCGACTCGGAGTAGGTGAGGATGAGGTGATTCGAGCTCGTGACCGTCGACCGGCTCAGCCAGAGAGAGGCCGCCACAGGTGGCTGGTGACAACTGAAGTGGCAGGCTTCTGGGGCGTCTTTGTCATCACAGCCACCCTGATCGATCGCGGACTCGGTTCAACGACGCCATGCGACATTGCTTCAGTGTTGATGGGACTGCTGACAAGGACCAGATCTCAATCGGCGGTATCGGGGATTGAACATGCTAACGCCGGACCTGAGGACATTGTAATACCTACCGCATTATTATTAGAACTTCCTCGAGCTCTGAGCCTCTTGCCGTGGCTCTTCGATCTCCCATCTGTAGAACAGAGGCTAGGGCCGGATCGGGTAATAAAGTCATCAGGGCGAGTCATGGTTTAGGAATGGGGATGGTGTTTCCCGACGAAACAGCAGGACAGGACACGAGCCTTGGATCGACAAACAGAATCAGCTCACGAGCCGACCCATAATAGAAAGAGAATTCGGGCGCGAATGGATTTGTAAGTCGCGGTAGTCTCTTGAGATGATGCTGGACGATGACCCGCCCGACGGGTGTGGTTGTCTGAATGAGTTGACTATAAAGTGAATCGCCTTCTCGCTCCCCTCGACCTCAGAATTGGCTCTTCGGTATCACATAACATCTTCTTTTCGAGATACGGAAAACTTTGTTCATCCCTTCATCCCTCGGAATCCACGGCTAACACCAACATGTCACGCTACGCCGAAGCCCACGCCAAACCAAATGGCCCCGGTGACGCGCGCCCAACGGCCCTTCAGATCATCGAAGACGAGGGCGTCGCCGGAAAGCTCAAGGGCAAAGTCATCGTCGTAACCGGTACGTCTTCCGGCATCGGCGTTGAAACTGCTCGCGCCCTGGCCGCGACTGGCGCCACCCTGTTCCTCACGGCCCGCGACGTCGCCAAGGCCCAGACCGCCCTCGGCAGCTTCTTCGACCCTTCCCGCATGGAGATCTTCGAGATGAATCAGGCGAGCCTGCATTCCGTCCGCGCCGCCGCCGCCAGCATACTCGCCAAGACTCCCAGGATCCACCTCCTCGTGAACAACGCCGGCATCATGGCGATTCCCGACCTCCGCCTCACCGCCGACGGCCACGAACTCCAATTCGGCACGAACCACCTCTCGCACTTCCTCTTCTACAAGCTCCTGGAACCTGCCCTCCTCGCCGCTGCTTCTCCCGACCTTCCTTCTCGCGTCGTCATCCTCGCCTCCTCGGCCCACAACGTCCACGGCATCAACGACACCGACAACTACGACTTCCAGAAAAGCAACTATGACCCCAGCGTGGCCTATGGACAATCGAAGACGGCCAACATCTACATGTCCAACGAGATCGAGCGCCGCCATGGCCCGCGTCACTTGCACTCCACCAGCGTCCATCCCGGAATCGTCCAGACTGGGCTGACGCAGCACATGCCCCCGGACGCCTTCAAGGGAATGGAGCATCTGTGGCCCACCATGAAGAGTCCCGATCAGGGCGCCGCGACATCGGTGTGGGCAGCTGTTGGCAAGGCATGGGAGCACGACGGCGGAAAGTATCTGGTCGACTGCGCCGTGGCAGAGCCGTACGTGGAAGGGGAGGACAAGTTCACCTCGGCCGGGTACGCCCCGCACGCCTATGACGTGGAAAAGGCGGAGAGGCTTTGGAGAGATTCGCTGAAGCTTGTAGGGTTGCCGGAGGAGGAGTAGGGGTGACCGTCCGAGACATTGACGGCTGGGTTGGTGTTTCGCTGGCTGCCGGGGCCCCCTTTTCGACCTTTGTGCGTGTTCAAAGATACGGCTACCAATTTTAGAAGTCAAGAGTAGCACAATGGTTCTTCACCTCTTGCCTTCCTCCAATAGTTACTTGACTCAACTAGGTCGCTGCATCCATCCACGGCCCACCACCACTTCTTGAGAAAGCTCGGGGTGGCCTCCCAATTTCGCATGTTGTGTGGTTCGCCCCAGACGATGAGGCCTTTGCGCCCGGCTGTGACTGCGTCGTCGTCACGCCCTGTTGCGAGGGACGGTGCTCGATTTGGCTCGGGGTCGCAGACGGTAAAGGCGTCGGGGGTACCTTGTCGTGGCGTGGCGCCCATGAGCTCGCCGATGAGGTCCTGTAGCAGATCCCAGTGGTCGAAAGTGCCTTCGCGCCTGATGAGATTGTCACGAAGGCGTGGGAAGGGGAAGAAGTTGATCCAGAGGGAGTGCAGACGGGTTTGCTGGAGACGGGTCGGGAAGAGACAGGGTGGGATGTTGGGGTTCAGGGGGTAGACGGTCGTGTCGTCCCGGTAGGGGCCGCTCATGGGACAAGTGGTGGGAGAGGAGGGCTTCTCAGTCCAGCCCGTCAAGAGGACGTTGAGAGTGCGCTTGTTGGAGGCGAAAGCTCTGAAGACGTTGTACTGAACAAGGTGGAGGAGATGGTCCGTTGATAGAGGGAAGATCAAGGACGGGGGTGTGAGGGACGGCGGAGCGGGGACTAGGGTGGTGGATGGTTGCCCTCGAAGACCTCCCGGATCCCCAGCTGTGAATATTGATATGCCGCTGTAAGTGTGAGATGATCTTTGGGGCAAGTGCCTCGAGGCTGCATCTTTAAATACTAAGGCGTCATGCGCGGGACAGACCTCGACTTCATCGGTGCGCCAGCGCCTGACCTGGAACGGGCGCGAATGCGATGTCTGGATTGGACCCGTGTCCTGCTCCCGAAGTCTCAGGCCTTACGTGACAGATCATCAGCTTAGCATCAATTGGGGGTCTTGATACGGTGACTCACGGCGTGCTCTCTGGTTCTTCCGGTTTTGAATCTTCCTGCGCTGCTTGTTCGCTTCGGCCTCGGCTTCGGGGTGGCCGGAATCAGGTTGCGTGTCACTGCCAACCTTGACCTCGCCCAAGGTCGAAGAAGGCGGAGCTCCCGCTTGATCCATGATCGCGGAATCTTGTGCTTACACAAGGTACTGTGCTATCATCATTGAAGTGCAGTGGTTTGCGATGAAGCAAGTGCACAGCCCGGGGCTGGAGTCGGAGTCGGGGTTTGTCTCGCGGAGACTACTAGCATGACGGGAGCTTCAGCCAACCCCGTTCCGCAAGCTAAGTTTACTAGGCTAGGAAGGGGGCAAAATGTGACATCTGCACGGGTGAGTTCTGCTGAGAGACACGCTAGGACAGAAATGGAGAAAATGTCATCAAGACGAGTCATGGCTCTGTCATGTGAATGCCGTGGAGCACTGCGCGGCCCCGTGAAATCCGAATCATCACCTTGATCAATTTCGTGTTAATCACAAGTTTGGACTGAAGACAAACGGTCTTAAGCTTTTGCTCAACTCCTAACACCGGCAAAAACCAAGTTTCGAAGCGAATAGAATGCTGACAAGATGCGGACTTGATGCGGATTGTGAACCATACCATTTCGTGTGCAACATAAATAGGGAAGCGCCCTTGATCATATCCCAGGGCTGGTCTTTAGCAGTACCACAAAGCACTCCGAGTTTCATCGACACCTTCCTGACTCTACAGATCAATCTCGCTCACTTTTGTTTTCGTTTCTAGACATCGACCAACTTCCTCAACATGTCTAATACATCCCCTTCGACCCTCAGGGAGCGCATCGAGGCGACAGCCCGGTCCTTCTTAGCAGCCTACGAAGAAACCGGCAACCAGAACGATGCTTTCATCATCAACCGCGATGTCACGCCGGACTGCGAGCGCTACTTGCTCCCAGCCACAGTGCCTCAGGCTTTCGGCCTGCCAGCAGACTTCTTCTTCGACACGACCAAGTATCAGGAAGCTGTTGCGAAGGATCTGAAGGTCATGAGGTTCAAGAACAACATCATGTCCAATCTGGTCATCGACACCGAGGCTCGGCGGGCCGCCTTCACGTCTGTCGCAGAGGTGCACGCCACGAATGGGGAAATATACCCTGCCGAACTCTCATGGTACCTGTACTTCAACGAGGATGGGTCCAAGGTCAAGAAGGTGGTTGAGTTCTGCGACAAGGACGTCATCTTGAGGATGGCAAACCAGTCCGCGTAGCCTGGGGGGTTTCGCTGAAAGACATGGAGAAACGTGCCCTACTTGTTATTTAGCGACTAGCAGCGATGCCATTATGACGATCATACAAGTTCCATCATCTCCAAGATGACCCGCCCGACCAGCCTGTTGCCAGGTCGGTGAATTGAGCAGCCAAGCATATGTGATCTATCGCATGTGGCCGTGTCTACTGACAGGTCCCTCTCATCATTTGCCTAGACCGACTACATGAACCATCTTTGAATAGAGGGCCAAGCCGACTACCAAAGCCAAGTGATAAGATTTCGAGGGAGCAACATCTATTCAATCTTAATCGCGACTTTGCCAAAATGCTTCTGATCTGCCATGTACTGGTAGGCCCTGAGATATATTAGCTCGGAACACAACTCATCACGTTTTGGTACCGTCTTACTCTTTGAGGTCCTCGAGCCTGAAGACTTGCTGATCAATGACTGGCTTGATGTTGAAAGCCTCAATGGCCCGGTTCTGTGAATGTCAGCAACCGCTTGTCGATTGCAAAGCGAGCAGCAGCGACCCAAGGGAGGCAATCCGTCCCCCAAAGTACATACCATGGATTCGAACTGTTCTCGGCTTCCAACAACAATGCCCCTGACAATACCCATGCTGGACAAGATCTGGGGGAAACTGGGTCCAGTCTCTCCCGGTCCGCCGATCCAACCGATAATGGTGACAAGACCACCGATATTGACGGATTTCAGGCTCTCCGTCACGGTAGAAGAGCCTCCCACCTCGATGACATGGTCAACACCAACACCCCCCGTGAGCTTCTTGGCCTCATCACCCCAGTTCGGGTTCTCCTTGTAGTTGATGACATGATCGGCCCCGAGTTTCTTGAGAGTCTCTGCTTTAGCCGCAGAGGACGTCGTGGCGATGACCCGTGCCCCAGCCGCTTTCGCAAACTGCAGGGCAGAGATGCTCACGCCGCCGGTGCCCTGCGTCAGGACCCAGTCTCCGGGAAGGACTGCCTTGAGGCCATAGAGAGCGTTCCACGCCGTCAGTGCGCTGCAGGACAGTGTGCCGGCCTCCAGGTAGCTGAGGTTCTTTGGCATGTCTACCAGGCCGTTCTCGTTGAAGATGCCGTACTGTCGCAGAGTGCCATCAATGGTACCACCTAGGCCGGACCCCAGGACCTTCGCGGTCAGCGGCCCACCGAGATGCGTCTGCATGAAGAGAGTCACGACCTTGGCGCCCTTCTCAAATCGGGTGACTTTGGAGCCGACTGCTACAACCTCCCCAGCCCCGTCAGAACCGGGAATGACGTTTGGGGCCATGGGAAACGGATAGGTTCCCTGATAGTGTTAACGGGCGGCAACGGAAGAGATGTGTAGGAGGGCAAAGTCACCTGGGCGATCATGATGTCGCGGTCGTTGAGAGATGCCGCATGAAACCTGACCAGTACTTCGTTGTCAGAGAGCTCAGGAAGAGCGTGCTGCTCATCGAACTTGAGGCTGTCAAAACTTCCGCTGCCCTCGACGGTCCAAGCCTTCGTGGTTGTTGGGGCAGGCATGATGGCCGAATTAGAGTTGGTCTGTGAGGTGAGAGAGTCTAGAATAAAACGATGAAGAGTCTTGATCTAGTCGGTGATTTGGGAGAGTCGAACACCTTGCCAGACGCCTTGTATATTTTATACAATCCGTTTCTTCTCTGATGTTCTCTTTGATTACCAATTTGTCTGCCAGACTTTCAATGCTGCGTAATGAAGTTCTAGATAGAGCTGATCAGAGAGCATTACTGTCACGCATGGCGTGTGGGTCACTGACCGTATAAACACGGACTGTGGCGCTATTCTTGAAGTGGCTTCCGGGGAACAGCGGCTACGACCCTCGTGAACATGTCGGCGGGAAGATGTCAGTACTGGCAAGGCTCATTGACTGTAGCACGCAAGACACTACACTGCCACGACGTACTGAGACATCTTTATGCATCCATTTTCCGTACCAGCTGGACTGACATCTCACGACGCTATGAGCGGCCGCCCCACGACCACGTCCGGCCCAAAGATTAGATCACTCGGCCACTTCAGCGCATGTTCCCACTCGACCCCCAATACCCCTTTGATGTATCCCAGCAATTGACAGGGCCAAGTTCTGAGGCACCAGTGCCCCTGATAGAAATTCATCAAGACGGCAAAGTGAGCCAGAACGACGAGCGCCGCTGAGGACTTCTCCGCGCAAGAATCTAAAAAGGTCTGGGACACCTCGAGTCCCCACCCCCAGATCAGCTTGCCCACCTCGACGTCCCCGCGGTTGTCTGAGAGCACCGCAAAGCGCCTGAACAACTCTCTCACGGCATGAAGACACGCCGCATTCTGCGTCCCTTCACTCTGACGCTCTATGCAAACCCGAAGAGATGCGAGCTGCGGATATCTGTCTTCGAGATCCTCTTGCGCATCTTGGCGATTGGCAGCGAACTCCGTAAGGAGCCATGACCCCGACACGACCGGGGGCGGGAAGCTCTTCTGCACAAAGAGCAAGGTAGACCTGCTGAAATTGAGTGCCTTCAACAGCTCGTCGACAGGGTTGAACGGTGACAGGGAGCGGACGCTGGAGGGCCGGAACATGGGTTCCGCCACGGCGTAGATCGAGGTGAAGGCAGAGAAACCCAACAGGGCCTGGTGCTGCGTCTGATCCAGGGTCTCGAAATGCGGTCTGGCTCGCGTGATGGCGGCCTGCTGATGCGCGACGGCTCTGGCGTACCACTTGGACTGCGACATGTCTTCACTGTAAAGCTGGAGGGCCGTGAGGCCCAGGACACTATTCAGCAAGTAATGGTGCGAGAAGCCCAGGCGGACGAGGTCGTATTGCATGCGCCTCGTCGCCTCCGACATGTCGCCCGTGACGGGATAGCGGTGCCAGTGTTCCAGTAGCTCGAGGTCAGCGAGGCTGTCCTCGTTGAGTGGCATCCTGGTCAAGGTTGGGGAGAAGAAGCTGCACGCGATGTTGGCCCGTTCGCACTGGCGGCATTGCGGATGGACCTCGTTGCACTGCAGGCTTCAGCCGTGTGTTCCAATATTGTGCTTCGGCTGCACCGGCATGGCGAGAGTCAGGGATAGTGTAGGAAGGGGGCTCACCGTACCTTGGCGTGTCGCTCTTTGCATTGGATACAACCCTCCCGAGACTTCCTGTGTCCCTTGCGCTTTCTGATTTGGTTTGTCATGGCTGTAGTGTTGTGTCGGGCAGAGTCTACGACTAGAGTCTTGTGAGCCGCCGTATAGATACGGTGGTGGAGTGCGAGGGTTTCAACGTTATAAGTTTCCCTTGCCAGTCCCACGAAGCTGCCGTATAGATACGGTGATAGTGGGGAGCATAGCACAGGCTTACCGGTTCAGGCAGACGGAGACTGCTTAGCGAGTAATGTCTCCAGATCTGATTGGCTTTCTACATGCACTAGGACAGCATAGTTCAACCTGCTTCGGGGATTACCAATCAAAGCAGACCTTGTGGACTTACCTTATGGTGAGAGGGCATGAATGCAGACTCAGGTACCTTGCGGATGTATCTGGACTCGGCAAGCTGAGCTATGGCACGCATGGAATTGAAAATGTACTTTGCGCAGTATCTCCATCCAGCAGTCGCAATCCGTTTCACTCATAGTCCATCTGTATGCTTTTTGGCTTCAACTTCACTTTGTCAGACTGTGATCTTTGTAAGTCACTTCCGAGGCCTCTAGCAAGTTGGGTTACAAATATACAATCTTGTGAAACAGAAGCGATTTGTAAGGCAGTGAACCTCTAGGAAGTCACTTGAAGTGTCAGCGTCTCAGCATGTCATCTGTTTGCAGGGTGCCATCCTTATATCTATACATCTCGGTGCTATTTATCTGGTTTTATCCATCAATTGTTTTCAACTTTGACTCGAAACCAGTCATGTCTCAAAAAGCTCTTCTTCTCAAGGCGGTTGGCAAGCCCCTGGTTCTTGGAGACCGTCCAATCCCGCAACCTGGCGAAAATCAGCTATTGGTCAAGGTTTTTGTTGCCGGCCGGAAGTTCTGGAAAACATTTCCATCACGCTGAAGCTTGAAAACATAGCTAAATGCCGTCTAGTAAATCCTCACGACCAGAGCACTCGCGATGATGGCCTCTTTGTCACGACCATGCCATATGTCATTGCTAGCGATCTGGTCGGACAAGTCGTGACTGTGGGACCCGGCGAGCACTCTGCCAAATTCTCCATTGGCGAGCGGGTGTTCGGCCACACCTTTGCCGACGGGGGCTTTGACAACGACTTCAATGGAGCGCAGCAGTACGCTCTCGTCGATGCGAGATATGTAGGCAGAGTGGCCGACAGCGGACTCAGTGACGACGAGGCGTCCACAATCCCAGTCGTTGCGTTGGCTGGTTTCATCGCCCTGTTCGCGAGCTCCGGCCATGGATTCCCTGCTCCTTTCTCGCCGGAAGCAAGCACCTTCGATTATGCCAGCGTTACACTCCTTGCTGTCGGAGGTGGCTCCAACACAGGACGAGCCACGGTTGAGCTCGCCAGGATTGCAGGAATAGGACGAATTATCGTCGTTGCTGGCCGTGGTAACGAAGCGGGCCTCAAGTCTGCCGGGGCTACCCACGTCATTGACCGTCGAGCCCCCGACGTACTGGACCAGATTCGCGCCATCACAGGAGATGATTTGGTTTATGCAGTTGACACGATCAACGCCGGCATGGATCAAGAGCTCGGCGTCGCAGCGTTGTCCAACACGAAGAAGGGTACCTTGATCACACTGCGTCGGCCCGAGGGAGAGTTCGACGCAGCTCGGATCGGTTCCAAGTCTGCGGGCTACGAACGCCGCCTTGTCTTTGGCGTATCACCGATGCACTCAGAAGTGACAGTCAGGTTCTGGGAAGAAGTTCCTCGATGGCTCAGAGAGGGGGAACTTCGCCCCAGCAGCTTTGAGGTTATCAAGGGTTTGGATGCGGATGCTGTCAACGAAGCGTTGAACCAGTATCGAGATGGAAAAGGCACAAGGGTGAATATTCACCCGTGGGAATGAGTATGCTTTCAGATCACTGAATCTTCATCATTCCATGATATACACACGACTTAAATGTTTTGAATGCTACGGTGTCGTTCACGCCAATGTCATGCTTTGTCATTTACCATTTCTCGTTTGAAAGGTCCTCAAAAACAGTATCCATTCTGGCGGTCGTGTTGATATCACCCTAGGGCATCATGCCTAGTATCGTACACGCTGCCTTCTTCCTCCCCTCTCCTTCCGGGTGGCGTTTAGCAACAGCCTCGGCATCATGCAGATACCCCTCTGCCCTTGGACCGATGAGCACCTCCTCGAGACTCTGCGCCAGCTCTGTCCGCTCCCAGGAGCCCCTGGCATTCTTGTTCGCCCATCTGCCGATCCTGTGAAGTTCCGCACGGCAGGCAAAGTCGTAGCAGTCTGCCCAGCCTGGGAGGACGACCTGGGGGACACCAGCACTGCGTCGTGAGATTTTCGTCAGGGTCGTTGTCTTTGAGTGGGTGGGGCATCTTCCCGAGGACCTGGAAAGTGCTGTCGCTTCCCTGCCGTTCATCTACCGCACGATCAAGGAAAACTCTCAATGCACCGGCTACCTCCTTGGCCTTCTCGAGGCTATAGTTCACGTGGGTCCCCAAGTTGTTGTAGATGGTCGGCCCCCGTCGCAGCCACGCAGCAAGCTCCGGGTCAGCTGTGGCGATCGGCGGCGATGCGCGGAGAATAGGGCCGCAAGGAACCGTGTAGCCCGGGACGACCTCCAGGGGAAAGTCAATATCGAGACTGTTGGAGACGAGTATCCTCAGCCCTTCCACCGGCTTGCCTGTGAGCCCCAGATCATTGATTGTCGTGAGCCTGACGCCTCGGCCGAGGTTCTTGTCGATGGTATCCTGTACCAGACCGGCGGTCTTGTTGGTGATGACGGCATAGGCGATTACGAGGTTGTACCATAGGTTGAGCGGGATGAGGTACCAAGGCACGGGAAACGTGATGCCCGAGCACACCCTGGTCGTGCGAGTGTCAGCCCTGTCCCTTTCAAGCATCGCCGGCGACGCCTTACATGGGATATCTCCAGAGTATCTGCAGTCGGGGCTGCATTGGTATGACGAATTCTTTCAGAGGGTTTGTCGTGAGAACGATCCAGTTGATGTTGGCTTGGCGGGCAAATGTCAGTGCCTGGCCCAACAAGACGTTGACCACAGTGATGCCCGGCTGTTCCTGATCGTAAATGCGCCGAACCTCGGCATTGATCTCGATCCGCTCCTCTGGCAGCCAGGGGTGAAATATGCTGGCGAGTCCGCGCAGGGATCGGGCAGTGTTGACGAGCCCGGGGGGTAGATTGTAGGTCTTGCTTCCCACGTTGTGCGGCCTCATCGTGGCGTTGAAATGCGACAGCCCGCCGATGAGGTGCCAATGGGCGGGTTCTGGCAACGAATCGCCGGGCTCATGGAGCCACTCGACCTGACCCTGTAATCCACCTTGCGATGCGATGTGCACTTTGACGTCGGGTGCGAGACGTGCCAGAGCGTGCGCGGTGGCTAGGACGACATTGGACTGGTCATAGTCACTGTTTGTGAAGAACAGCACCTTTCGCGACATGGTAGAGAATAGGCTGTGATTGTTACTTGGAATCGCCGATGGGTTCACCAAGCCGCCGTCGGATGAGCCAACTAAGACGAACAGCAGGCAGAGCATATGCCAAGCTTCAGTACCTTGCAGCCAGCGGAACAGGCCAACACTTAAAGGTGAGAGTGAGATGTATTTATGTTAGCAATCAGCCCCTTGGCAGAGGTTGCGCACCTCAGTAAGCATAAGCAGAAGACTACACGAAGGCTGCACCAAGAAATAGGTCAGTTCCAAAGGATCTACCCTGGGGAGGGGCGGAGTGCATGCATGCTGACAGGAGCTTGGCCAGTCTTGTCAAGTCTGATTCAGAGACATGGTCAGAAGCGAGTGTAACGAGAACATCGGCGATCGCAAAATCCGCATGGCTCACATTGAGTCGGCGGCATATCAGGCAAAAGTGATAATTGTCAGACTGAAAAAAGACCAAAAACAAGCTAGTCACGCCGTGAATTGGCACCTCGATATGAATCAGAAACCTTTCGCTGGTCAGGTTCTATGATATCCATGGACTTCTTATGAACCCATTCATTTCCCTTTCCAAGACTGCTCCAGAATCTCCTTCGCCGTCAGCATCTTGATGTCTGGGAAGTTCCTGTTCACTGCCTTCTCGGAAGGTAGGTCGAATTCTCCCCTGACCATCATAAGCTCGAGCGTCACGTATAACCACTGCAGGCTCTCCTTCGGGAAGTAGGGATACACCGCGCGGTGGTTCGGCAGCTCCGTGAGCTGGAAGCGAGAAAGCGCCTCGACGGTGTCGTAGCCGACTTCGAACTTGGCACCGCGTGCCTCCTCCGCCAGGGCGAGGAACTCGTTCCAAGTCAGCTTGTCGCCGAGAACGTACGTCGTCTCCTCCCAGGTGCCCAGTGGCTGCTCAAGCATGCGCGCCACGACGCGGGCTACGTCGATGGAATACGTAAATGATACGGGGACGTCACCGTCACCGGGCAAAGCGGCCGTCTTGGCGGCGATGTCGAGAGCGGGCATCATGGGCGTCAGGTGCGTGTGGATGTGCGGCATGCCCCAGTAGTCGAGGAAGTAGCCGTTGACGATCTCGGTGGCCTCGAGCGAGGTGCCGCGCAGGTGGGCTTGAGAAGCGAGCTGAAAGGGGGCCCAGGGGGCACTGGTCTCGCTGCCGGGGGTGTTGGGGACGGCCCAGTTGCTGTGTATGAAGCGCTTGACGGTGGTTGACTTGTCGGCAGCAACGATCATATTCTTTTCGATTTGGGCGATGCCCTCATCGTGGATTCCGAGGCAAGAGATCACGGCTTCGACGAAGTGCTGTTCGAGGAGGATCTTGAGCGATTCGACATCGGTGTAATCGGCCACAACCACGGGGGATTCTGGGTCGGGGTTTGCTGAGGCCTGTACTCGAACATGAGTCTCGGTGAAAGGGGGCAGGCCTGGGGTGAGAATGAGCTCGGGTGACGGCGTACCTTGCGGCCGAGAACGACGACGGAGTGGCCTGGATCATTCCTCAAGCCCTCCACGATGGTCCTGCCCACCTGTCCGCTGCCTCCAATGACTGCGACCTTAACCATGACGGCGTCTGTGACTGGCTTTGGTCTGTTCGTACGTCTTGAAGCTGTAATCCAGTACTTTTGACAGCTGAAGCTTGAACCAATCTTGTCTCGTAAGGAAAGAGCTTCAGCTTTCGAACTTCTTGCAGGGACATATTACTGGCTTTATAGTCAACCCTTGTGGCGCTCCGACGAGCCAGCAACCCCTGGGTCCAGCCCCCTTCTTGCTTCGCCGCCCAGCTTTTACCGTATCGGGTGTGGATATGTCCCTTAAATGACACCAGAGCGAGGGGGTTGCATGGTCATTGAGACTCCGATGTGGGGAGTCGGCACTTCCAACTTCCGCTGAGTAAGATTGAAGCCTCACTCGCCGATGACCAAGCGTCTTCGACAACGGCACGCCCTCTCATCGCAAAAGTATGTTGCAAGGATCAGCATGTGTTGAAATTCTCCTGATGATCAGACCATACCAATTACCCTATGTATACCGGCAGCCGGCTGTTCATGAACTCGGTTCGCTCGATCATCTTATCCAACGGGTTGAACTCATGCAGGAACATCCACGCCCACATCCTGAACATCAACGCCAGCCACACCGCGCTCCTCTGCATCCCCTCCGCGTCGAGCGTCGGCGTTCCGTTAGTAATCGTGCTCGCTGTCGATGCATGCGAGCCACCAGACCCTCCTCCCACGACCGCGGGTCTCACAGTACCGGCGTAGAACCTCACGAGGTCCCTCTCCACAGCGGTGCTCCCGTCAAGCTGCTTCCGCAGCGTGTCCTGTTGTCCAAACGTGGCCGTGAAGTGTGCCGCCACAACGTCGCGCAGGTCGGACTTCAGATCATCCCGCGTCAGCCGCTGGCCAACCTTGTCCGAGGCCGCGTGCAGGGCATCCATGAGATGTAGCAGCGCGTTGTTGTAGTCGTCCTCTGCCGTCCTGACCCAGTCCTGCTGCCCTGTCGCGCTGTAGCTGCCGACTGTCTGCTGGTAGCCGGCCTGCGCAGTCAGGAACCTCTCGATGAGCTGCTCCAGAGTGCGGCCACCGTGGGGGGTGGGCACCGGGTCGAGGGCGCCGATGCCGTCGAAGCGGCCGTGCTCGAAGGCGTTTGCGAGTTCGCGGGCGAGGGGGTGGGTGCCGAGGACGTCCGGGTCCTTGATGATGGAGGACAGCTCTTCTAGGCACTTGGCGGCGTTGAGTGAGTAGGAGGGGGCGTCGCCGCAGGGGTTGGGGAGGCGGCGGAAGCGGGAGCCTGGGATGTGGCAGGACTTGGCCACCATGGCGATGAGCTCAAAGGTGGCTAGTTGTGTCAGCTCTGCATTTCTATCAGGTCAGAGATGATACTTACGTGCCGGCAGGACGCTCTTCTCGACAAAGTCTTTGGGTATGAAGTGCTCTCTGAGACTAGCAGAGAGGCCCGGCAGAAGGACGGCAAGGCAGGCCTCGATCCGACGAGGACCGACTTGGAGCTTCAGCCCCATGTCATCAAAGAGGGACGGCACCTCTCCAAAGCACAGTCGCTTCACCTCCTCGCACGGGATGATCCTGTTACCCTTGTGCATCGGCTTGCTCAGGCGGGAGAAGCGAGCGAGGATGCCGAGACCGGACATGTACTCGCTCTTGATCATGTAGCCGTTACCTTCGGCACTCAGGATGGAGGCTTTGACATCAAAGTCGGTCCACACCATGCCGAGCATGGACATGATCTCGACCAGGTGGCAGATGGTCGTCGTGGCGAAGGGCTTCGTCGCATTCAGGGGCATGTAGTCCCAGCACCGCTGTTTTCGCTGGATGAGGTAGCAGATTGTGTGGTCGAGGCCCTGGTTGCTCGGCCCTCGGTCCCATGCCCTCGAAAGACGCTCCTGTCCCTGGAGGGCGTCGAGAAGTAGGATCCAAGAGCACCCTTCGTCTTCTGCGGTGTGGACGTTGGCCCACTTCTCGTCTTTTTCCTTGGTGAAGGTTGTCATGGTGTTTTTGCAAGATGTGGCCGTGCCGGTGATCTTGTAGATGGGCGCGACATGAGGCTGCAGATCGATGACTTCCATGGGGATGGCGTCGGGCTCAAAGGTGCGGACGGGATCCGGCTCAACGTCCGAGCCCTTCATAACACGACGTGCCCAGTCCCGCATCGTGGTCTCCGGTTTGGTGAGAGTCAGGGGGCCGACCGTGATGCTGTGCATGTGGTCAGCACCTGTGAAGTCGTGATGGCACGGACCGAACAGAAGCGCTCACCTAGGGGGTGCCGTGTAGAAGACGGGAACTTCGAAGAAGATCTGGTATCTGAACTCGCGCCTGTTGTACTTCCTCTTCGTCTTGGCCGCCCACTCCTTTCCCATGACTTCGGGGGAGCATCGCCGGCGACCGCCCTCGCTATTGTCGAACTGCAGGTAAGCGAGAATGGATTGCAGGGTCGACAGGCCAAAGGCTGCGAGAGAGATGGCGAGGGCGACATAGGTCATGTTCAGCTCCGTGCTCGACATCTTGTCGTCGCCCTCGTCGGCCATGATGTCTTCTACAGACGTCGCGCGAAGACCCTGCTGTGTCAACCAATGTGTCCAGCGAGATGGATGAGGGCGAGAGCTCGAGGGACACGCGAGCGGGGGCCCTTGGGTGAAAATGCGCAATCTTCAGCCCCATGTTCCGTCTCACCCCCATGGATCTCTCCAGCCTTTCAGCTTTCATCCTGGCGCGTCTTCAACCTCTTCACCTGCAGAAAGATCCCGGCATCCAAGGCGACGCCCTATCAGAGGGTTGGGGGCCGTCCAACCCCTGTAACACGGCCCCCAACGCCGCCGCCTGGACGAGGGCTCGAAGCGGTAAAGACCGCCCACTCAGCTGAAGGACCGGCCCGAGCCCCAGCGCTCAGGCCGTGGCCGCTAAGAAAGCTTCATTCTCGGGGGCGATATTGAGAGTATACTTACTCAGCGCATGATCACTATGAGTCTTCATCGCCTAGCCGTGAATCTCCAGTTAGAGAGCATTGCTTCAATCGCGTGACCTCAGTATCGTTGATTGGTAGGTCGTGACTCAATCGCTAACTTAATGGCTACTTGGCTAGGCACCTTGAGCAGATACCGAGGACTATAAAACGCGGAGCATATCGGAGAGTGGTTCTCAGCAAGTTGGAAAAATGGCAAAGGTATTGAGGCAGTCAAAGTACATGCAGCCATTTCAAAACCTAGGAAAACGTGACATGTTGAGTCGTGGATGTGGCTTGATCAGCGCCATGAGGCGCGGGGTGGCGCATTTTGTGTCTCAAGGAGCTGGATTTCTTCAGTTCGCCGAACGCACCCGTGGTTTGGCAGATGACGCTTATTTTCATGATTTAAACTTCATTCTGTATGCAAATATCACAAAAGATAGGTATAACTTTGTTGACGAGAACAGCATGGGAAGACGCGCTCGGCGACGCCGAAGATAGGCTTGATGATACGCCTCCATCACACAAGCAGAACCTGCTCACCAGAGAATCCTTGAACTGTGAGAGATCATCGCGCTTCTATATGCTACAGAGTGAAGCAGCTTTAGACAAGTCGCCTATCGCAGGTTGCAACCCGTGAATCGTCACGGCATAACCGAAACTTCAAGTATTATCTCGCCAAAGGGCTTGCTGGGTAGAGGGACTTTCGATGAATGGATGATTCCCTCTGATACATAGCCCTCGTCAATGTTGAGCCATCTTTGGGGATTTTTTGATCGAGGGACGCTCTGCCTGGCTGACCAGCTTCCCAAAGTTACGGGTTGTCGTGTTCAATAAGCATAACGCCAGAATCTTGGCAATTACGTGCTGCCTGACACTTTCTACTTCCAAGGGACACAGATCAAACACCACCCAAGAAATGCTCTTGTGGAAGGCTGTGATCCTAAAGCCACGTCATCTCACCATTCCATCCCTCATGTCCCTCCCGACTGAGACATCAACGTACGCCCATGCAAGCCACCCCGGGATCGTCACCCGGATCACCAGACCCTCCCCCCAAAGTCTCCGCATGCGTCCCGCCACAGCCCTATATCCCGTTTCTACTAACGTCCCTCGCAACACGCGTATTCGTTCTCACCCACAAGGACGCGGACCGTTAATGGCCCGCCTCCTGTACCCCAGCTTCTTCCCGGACAGGTCAGACCCCGCCACGGCAGGGCTGGCGCGCCTTTCCGGAGACGGCGCCGCCGAGGCCGATGGGACTTCGTATCGTGGGGATCGGCGCGTGAGATGACTCTGCCAAGACTTCCCGGCTGTCAAACGCGGGGAACGGATACGGCGCCATCTTCCAAGACGGATGAGGTCAGCCTCGCCGTTGGTTGGACTTGGCTCCGAGGATTCGCGAATGGTACGGCAGGAGGATTCCTCGTATATCGCTACCGAAGTGACGCCGGTCTTCGTCAGACGGGCTCAATTCACTTGGCCAAACCGGTGAGGTCAGCTCTCGTATTGATGAAGTCGCTCTCATTGTTTGTCTGACGTTCCCGTCTTATGTTGCAATAATTGGGTGCTGGCGTCAGCTTGGCTCACCGAATGATGATCGAGGCGGAGAGTGATAGAGAGTCACTGCCTGGCCGTGTGACCCCCTCCACAAAGACAACCAAGTACTAGCAATAGTCGCCAAAGCATCATCTAGATTAACTCACGTCTATAAAAGGCAGGGCCATGACTCCTACTCCCCTGCTCTATAAACCAACCACCACAATAAGTCCCCATCATCAGAGCTAAACTCAGACACACTCAAACAACCCTAACTTCGCATTCTCAGCCCAAGAGAAACCATGAAGCTCCTCCTCACCCTCACCGTTCTCACCACCGCCCTCGCCCAGGGCATCCCCGGCACCGGCCGCAAGCCCTGCTGCGCCTGCTCCCCGTCCCGCGGCGCCGTCGTCTGCCGCGACGTCCCTGACGACCAGCAGTGCATCACCAACCCCGTAAAGTGCGTCTTCGACGAGGCCGAAGAGCAGTACTGCTGCTGCTGCAGCCCCGGCGAGTCCGCCATCGTCTGCACCGCCAAGCCCAAGGGCGAAAGCTGCCTCTGCCCCGCCGTCCAGTGCAACATTCCCTGGGAGCCTGAGTGGGCCGAGACGTGGATCCCCGAGCTCTGAAAGCCGGGCGTGTGAGGGATTCTCGGGAGGCGGAGGGAGATGGATAGATGGAGGACGGAAGCTTGGGGATCTCAGGAAATTACAGCTTGTGGATGATGTGGCGCGGGAAAGAAGGTCAGGATGTCAGTGTGGGAGTAGGGATTCAGTGATGAGTTGGTGATGCATCCAAGCACAGCACCGGGCCGCAGACAGTGCTTCAAGTCTCTACCTACTTAGTATACAATTTTCAACCAGTGAATACCTCACAGACACAGAACGCCGCATAGATGATTACATTTAGGGCGCATGAATTCCCCAGTGACGTGTAGATTCTTGTAGTGTGATCATGACTACGTACACGGATATTCGTGACATTCTCTGTCATGTGTCCTCCTTAATCTGATCCAGTTGATCGTTAGACTGATCTCTAGTCCCAGGGTCTGAAAACCTGCTGCCTCCCTAATAAGCTAGGGTTCAAGCAAAACGCGGCGTGTTCGTAATGAGACAAAATGCAAAAAGACGTGTACGTGGGGAAATGTTGTTCGACTCCCTTGCGCCCCGGGTATGCGTACTCCTTCCGACGGATCCCATCCAAAAAGACGGTGGCCGTATTCCCGCCAAAATATCAACGCATCGCTGGCGCGCTCGCTTGGCCACAGAACAAAGCATCCCGGCGTGCCTCGAGGAGTCACTCGTGCATCTTCTCATTGACCGCCGGCATCTCGCCGGCTTCCCTGCGACATCTGTCGCACATGCACCAGCCGCCGAGGCTGCCGCTCGCCCACTCCCGACGCTGCTCCACGGGTATGGTCACGTCGCAGTAGTGGTTGAGCACTTCGTCTCCCGCCTTGAGACCTCCTTTCCTGCCGTCCACGACCCGCTCCTTCCGTGCCCACAGCACCATGCGGCCACCCCATTCCCACGTCACGTTAGGATCGCAGTCGTGATTTGCCAGACACCAGAAGGGATGGACCGCAGCAACGTCCGGCCGACCGTCTCGGGGGTTTTTGCGTGCGGATGCCGTGCCGCGGAATTTGCTGTACAGCGTGTTGAGAACCCAGATGTCGTGATGCGCGAGAGTCTCGTAGATGTCAACGTCCATCTTCTCGAGGATATGCAGCGGCGTTTCGATGTTGTATTTGAAAGAGAACGGCAATGTCCATTGCGGTGGCGGTTCGGCTCGGGGCGAGAGGTCGATGTCGTTCTCGGCGGAAGGGACGAAGTCGCCCCAGATGTACTTGATTTGTTTCGTTTCGAGGGGGTGTATATCTTGGTAGTTGGAGATGGCTAGAATCCTGGCCAGCAAGAGAAGATGCAGCGTCTCGTCGGCTTCTCGCGCCTCAGAATCTTTGGCAATGCTGTCGACATCTTTTTCACAAACGGCAGGGTGGTAGAGGTCCTGCGCCTGGTCGTGACAGAACTGGCTGCAGAAGACGGTATCATAGCATTCCTCGCAGTTCACGGCAGGCGAATCGCTTCCGAGTGGAGGAAGTTCCGAGCTGCAAGCGTCGCAAACCGGCTCCTTAAGCCGGTTGTTGGCCGTGACCAAGGAGTACTCCTCCAGAACTGTCTCGCCAGGGCCGATATCTTGGGTGGCAAAAAGTCCGAGCTGCTTACAGGTCGGAATAATGTCGCAGCTGTCCATCTCGTTGGCACCCTCAAGAAGAACGGGCAGTTCAGAGATTTGGACGGCGCATTTGGGCGCGAAAACGGCGAGTTCCTTGTTAAGAAAGTCGAGAGATTCCGGCGCAAAGCGATCAGGTTCGTGGGTGTTCCAGGGGTAGACTTCGCGTCGTACCAGACCACTGTCCGGTAGCTCAGCCGTGGTGAAATCATCCCTCCTCAGCCTCTGGCGAGCTATGCCCTTGATGTACGCCCGTGTCTCGAGCAGGTCTTCGTTACCAGGGGCGAGGGCCAGTCCTCGCTCGCAGAACTCGGATGAGCTCTTCAAGCAGCCGCAGAGCATGAGATTCAGCGATAGGATCTGGAATGCCCTAATAGAAGCCAGCTTGGCGACTTGTGCCGGTAGGTCCGCTGGATGTTGGTCAACGAGACCGGATGACAGGTCGGACAAGAGGCCATGATTCAGAACCTCAGGCGTCGGGTCGAGTGACACGCCCTGCAGGGCCTCTCTGGCCTGCTCGTGATACTCGAATCCCTCATTGAGAACTTCGTCCGTCAAGAGGAGAGCTCGGTACGCATCGCCTGCCGCAAGGTCTGGATATGCCAGGTCGGAATGTACGATGGCGCGGTCCAGATACGCTATCACGCTGTAAGGCGACTCGAGGAGAGCATCCGTCAACTGCTGCCGGCGGAGCAGCAGGAGGTCGATGCGGGCGGTGTGCGTTGAATTGCCGGTGGAGTCACTTGGAGAGTTCTCCATCATTGGGGTCGTGAGATGCAAACGTGGTGACAAAATCTGCGGTGCGGCCCCATGAAGGGGACTTTTGGCTTTAGCGGTCGTGGAGCGATTCTTGGGGTCGCGTGAGGGCGGCAGTCCGCTGTTCGGTCAAGGATGTCGCGATGCTTGCTTGAGGAAGAGGAAAAGGTTTTTTTAGAGTCCACGTGAAGTGAGCCTCAAAGGTGCATGAACGTTGGTGGGTGGCGTGTTGGCGTTTGGGCCAAGGGCGTGAGAAAAAGGTTGGGAGATCGACGGGAGAGTTGCGTGGCCGATTCGATGGAGGCGCGGCAGATCAGCGATCGGGAGTGCTTTTTGCGAAAAAAGCGATGCAGGGCGGAAAGGGGTAAAAGTAAAAGTAATGGTAGATGGGACTGTTCTGCGGCGGAGGCAATTCCGGGTACTGGGTGTTTCTGGGTCTAAGGATTCGTGGACCCTGCCTAGACCCGCGCAGAGTGTGTCCTACTACCTAGTGAGGGAGAGAGGTGGTCAGGAGGTGAAGGTAGATAGGTGGGAGGGTTGGAGAAAGCAGATGTATGGAAGAGGGGATCCCAAGAAGGAGAAATCAGCAGCGAGGTCGATGAGTAAGATGGGCATGAAGCTTAGCAAGGGGAAAAGAGAGGCCGGGGTGGATGGATGGTGAGGTGGGAATAAAAGATCGTCGACACAGGGATTTCTGAGTTTCCCGTGGACGAAGAGCAGGCACGAACAAATGGAATCAGGATATCGCCATCAGGACTCGAGGCGGGCAGGTCGATTTCGGCAAGTGGGGTTGATGGACCCTGGAAAAACAGGGCTCCAGGGCGTGAAAATCCAGGGTCGAGATCTCCTGACAGGGCGCCTCCAGTGCTCCGAGTGCTGTGGTCAGCGTTCTGGACCCCTCCTTTGCCCATTGACCCCGCCAAGGCATGCCACATGCAGCCTCTCTTATAGGTACCTTGGTAAGTACCTAGTCTCTATCACCCTCTTGATTGCTCCTCCATGTGACCAGTAGGCCAGCCTTCACGTCTATCGGATCACCAAAGGTATGTGTGAGATCATGGTACGCCCAGCAATGGAAGTATCCGGTGCTGCACCCCCGCTTTCCTGGCTGGTCTTCCACCGGTTTTCTCCCCGGCCACACGCACCGCGCTTAGTACTACTGTAGTATTCAGGCCAGCCCAGGGGCACGAGCCATTGAGGGGTAGTTGCCCCCCCTTGAAAAGGGCTATGATGTCATTGTCCAGCCTCGGTGCAGGATTGTCCAGTCAGCAAGCCTCGACGAGCTCCGAGAAGAAAGGGTCAGGGTCTTCTGTCCTGCAAGTAGGGAAGCCCGAAACAAATACTTGGTTTGATGTTGCCCGAGGGTTATGCCCGACAGTTGACAGACAAGGGGTCGTATTCTATTTGCGAGTCTGACATGCCAAAATCGAAATCCGCCAAGTACCATCCTCATCGGCCTGCAAGCTGCTTCCCCCACCACCATCTCACCAAGTACCTACTAGTGGCTTTGCCGGTTGAAAACCTCCGCCAGCGGCGGCGCCAAGGGCATATTGATTTCGCATTTGAGTCAATGGAGCGGGGAGAGCATGTGCAAAAATAGTTGACAGTGACTAACAAAAACTCAGAAAACAAAAAGTAAATTCGCATCGGAAACGGGACTCGAACCCGCTAGGGTATGTTAGTCTGTGTTATGTACACGGTCCGAATGGGTAAATTACTAACCAACTTCCAGCTTAGGAGGCTGGCGCGCTACCATTGCGCCATCCCGACTGCACGGTTAGGGATCGCTGTAGAAACAGCCACTATGTTGGCTGAGACTTTGTGTGGCCTCATCCAGGCATCGCCGCTCAAAGTTGCCAGAAACTCTTTGAGGAATGAAATGTAGTTCTCAGCCAATTTGCGGGTTTCCAACTGCTAGCTTCCTTGCAGAACTTGGATATCATTCCATTACAGTAGCATGCAGTGACATATCATATCGCATCTGCTGACCGGATTGCCAAATACACCTGCCGCTCAATTGTTCTCGAGCGTAGTTCCGATATCAGCCTGCTTCCCTGACACAGCTGAAGCCGTCGCCAGAATGATGGTCAGGTACTATACGCAATGTGAACACTCCAATTCTTCGAAAGGCCCACGCCTCGAGCCGTACCTGACTCAAGCTGCCCTTCGAGAGCCAAAACCCGGCATCCCGGAACCTTGAACGGGCCCGGCGACGCCTACGACGTCAGAGCTCCATCTGCGGCGAGGAAAAGGACTGCGATGGAGAAGCCGAGAATCTTCGCTGCGCGGACCTTGACGTAACTTTAGTAGTTTACCTTACCTTGCCTTTACTGTATTAGGGAACCTGTGGATGCCTTCCAAGCTCTATCAGCCCAGTGACAGGCGTAGTGTACCGAACGACCAGAAGCCAGAGGGTTCCGTCGCCCGCTAGAATGAGCCCAACGCCGAAAATCCCGCGGTTGCTCCCCAAGCCCGCGGCGTGCCCAAACAGAGCTTGTGAAGTTTGGCAGGAAAGCGCCACTGGCAGCCTGTCAGGCAAGTGCAACACCCGGGTTCCAGCCCCGGCGGCCAAGTACTTGGGTCGCTGTACCGTTTCGCAAGGCTCGCCCGGGCGGGAACCACTGATGATCGGCCCTGTAATCTCTGTCATCTGTCATCACTTCACGCCAACCACACCTTCATCGCTTAGACGGGTCCGATCCCGAATAACCAGTGCCTCTCCATCACCTCACGAGACGACATTGCAACAGCAGAGGAATTGGAAACACTTCAGCCAATCGACCCGCATCGTGAGACAGGATACCATCGTACGACGGCTGCCTCTCTTGTTGGTCAATCTCTCCGTCCGCTGCGCCCGCACCCAAGCAAGCCAGTAAAAGCACCCACTCTTACTTAGGTCCTCCCCAACCCCGCGCCGCTTCACAGTGACGGCACTGTTTTTTTTATTTCCTCACGACTTGCAACCCCGCCATCACCAACTTGAACGCGCCTTCTCGAACGACACTTGATTCTCTCTTCCCACCTCACCAGCAAACAGACGTCACCATGGGCAAGCAACCGAACCTCTACGCCTTCCCCGACGTTGGCGCCCTCGCCACGTCGCTGCGCGCCTACGTGATCAACGCCCAGAATGCCGGCATCGCCCGCCACGGCGTTTTCAAGGTCGCCGTCTCTGGTGGTTCCCTCCCCAAGACCCTCGCCCAGGCACTGCTCGCTTCGTCAACCGGCTCCGATGATGTCGTTGACTTTAGCAAATGGGAGGTCTTCTTCGCCGACGAGCGCGCCGTGCCCCTCGACCACGAAGACTCCAACTACGCCCTCCTGAAAGCCGAGCTCCTCGACAAGATCCCCGCCGACCTGGGCCAGCCCAAGGTCCACCCCATCGACGTCGCCCACCTCAACGACACCCAAGAGCTGGCCGACCAGTACGAGCAGACCCTCGTCACCAGCTTCGCCTCGCGCGACTCGGTGCGCCTGCCCATCTTCGACCTCCTCCTCCTCGGCTGCGGTCCCGACGGCCACACCTGCTCGCTCTTCCCCGGCCACGAACTCCTTCGCGAGACCAGCGCCTGGGTCGCGCCCATCGAGGACTCGCCCAAGCCCCCGCCCAAGCGCGTCACCCTCACCCTCCCCGTCGTCACCCACGCCGTCAAGGTCGCCTTCGTCGCCACGGGCGGCGGCAAGAAGGACATCATGAAGGAGATCTTCGAGACCGGCAACGGCCTGCCCTGCGCCCTCGTCAACGAGGGCGCCGGCGACCGCGCCAGCTGGTTCGTCGACAACCCCGCCGTCGAGGGCGTCTCCTTCCCGCGCAGCGTGCTGTAGGCCGGGGGGCCTTTCGAGCGGGTGACGACGACGAGCGCTTTACCGTGCAGGAGGCGTAACATAGACGGCACGGCCCTTGACCTTTAGACGGATTGCGAGCAGGGACTGATCAGCACGGCATGGGAGGCGGCGGCCGGGAGCGAGCCCAGTCTCGGGCGGCTGGCAACCACTCAGTCGTCCTCGGCTCCATTACATTTTCCCTTCCCCTCCTCCCTACGACGCTGCGCACAACCCCTCTTATCACGAGTTACATGACGATACACCGCAGCAGAGGAGGAACAAAAGGCATCGTGTGCGCCGGCCATAGAGGCGCACTTGATAGCGGGGGGCCTGGATTTTCAATAAGAAATTCAACAACCAAAAACGCCGTCTTCCCACTGTGCATTACCTGTGATGTCGAGGCACTCTATCTGTCCTGCCCCCATCTGCGATGGTGAGATTTGTTCGCGTTGCCCCGAACCAGCCAATCGCGGCCCGTGTGATGTCAGTCTGACCGTTACGCGCCCCGACCGACCCGGTGTGCGCACGGCAAAGGGTCCTCGCCAGTACTGGGAGGCCTGATCGGCAGGAAGACATGTCAGGCATGCGGTCAACGTGACGAGGGGGAGGCGGCTACGGGTATGGGGTGCTAAACCTTATACTGCGGTGGGGTCGAGGGAGCTGAAGATAAGGAACCTCTCGGGGGCGGTGACGTGAATTTCCCGATATGCCCAGTTGGGGTCAGCTCTCAGCAGCAAGGCACTACTAGTAGCAGGTTCAATTGACATGTGATGATGATTCCTGTTGGGGACAGTGATTCTCTCCGCCCGTCTATGTAACTTTTGACATGAACATGTGCCTTCCCGGAACTTTAGGGACTACTTGTGCAGAACGACCTCCCGGATGAAGAACGTAGCGAGGAAAGCCAGGGTGCAGAAGGCAGCGGTGGGTATGAGGGCTGCCATGGTGGCGAACCGGTAGCTCTCGCGGACCTCTGCGGCGACGGCGGGCGGCAGGTGGCGTATGAATTCGAGGGACTCGCGCGCGCGGTCGAGGACGGGCCCGGCGTCGTCGCCGAGGCGCTCGGCGAGCTGATCGCGCAGGACCTGCTGCAGGGCGGCGGTGGAGATGGAGATGCCGATGCTGCTGCCGAGGGAGCGGAAGAGGTAGCTGCACGCGACGACGACGGCCGAGTCCTCGCGCGACGCGTTGGAGAGGAGCGCGACGAGGGTGGTCGTGATGCCGGCGCCGGCGCCGAGGGCCGCGAGGACGATGGCGGCGACGACGCCGGGCGTGCTGCCGCGCCAGATGCACAGGACGAGCGGGACGACGGAGAGGAGGAGCAGGGCGAAGGCGGCGATGGTGAGGCGGCGGTAGTGGCCGGTGCGGCGGATGAGGAGGCCGCTGCCGAGGGAGGCGCTGACGGCGCCGAGCATGGGCGGGACGAGGAGGGCGCCGGACCGCGTGGCCGAGGCGCCCTGGACGGCCTGGAAGAAGAGCGGCGGGAAGAAGATGGAGGTGATCTGGCCGGCGACGCCGAAGAAGTTGGCCATGTAGCTGGCGAAGAGCGAGGGGTGGAAGATGACGTGGCCGGGCGCGAACGGGTGGCTCGCGACGCGCATCTCGACAAGGACGAAGGCGGCGAACAAGACGGGCGTGAGGGCCAGTGGTACGATGGCCGAGACGTGGCGCCAGCCGCGGTTCGAGCCGGCATCGAGGCCGAAGAGCAGGGCGACGACGCCGAGGACGAGCAGGAAGGCGCCGAGGAAGTCGATGCGGGCCACCTTGTCGCCCCAGTGGGCGTGGTCCGTCTTGGGCATGCGCAGGATGAAGTAGACCGAGGCGAAGGCGGCCGCGCCGACGGGCACCTGGCCTAGGAAGGACCAGCGCCAGCCGACGGAATCAGCAAGTAGGCCGCCGAGGGGCGCGCCGGCAGAAGTGCCCGCGGCGAAGATGATGTTGACGTAGCCCTGCCAGACGCCGCGCTCGCGGAGCGGGACGAGGTCGCTCATGAGGATCGAGGTGATGGTGTTCATGCCACCGCCGCCGATGCCGCTGACGGCGCGGGCGATGCAGAGCTGGACAAAGGTGCGAGAGAGGCCGCAGCCCAGGCAGCCGATGGAGAAGACGGTGTAGGCGAAGAGGAGACATTCCTTGCGGCCAAAGATGTCCGAGAGCTTCCCGTACAGGGGCTGAGCGCAGGTGAGGGTGATGAAGTATCTATCATGGTGAGTTGCCGTGGCGATGAGTAAGGGTGCGGGGAGACTCACGATGTGGCGACCCAGCTGGTGTTGTTGAGGGCCTTGAGCTCGCTGCCGATTTTGGCATAGGTGGCTACCGTGATGAGCTGGTCGATCGCGGAGAGAAAGATCTGGGACTGTTGTCAGGGACCTGGCGTGATGATTGTGGACTGGGAAGCTGTGAACATACACCGATGCCGATGGCCGGGAGCAGGAGGTGCAACTTCTGGGCCATCTCGGGGTTTTCCACGTGGTTCGGGTCCCCTTCGCCGGCCGGGGCACCGGCATTGGCCACGGTACCATTTCCGTTCTCATCGCCGGCGCCATCGTGACCTATGATGGACTCTGCCAGCAGCGGCGACGACTCCGTCGGCAGGGCCGAGTCCCGTGGCGAGGGCTCGACAGCCATTGTGCAGCCTCGTGTAGCTTGGGATTTGAATTGTCCAATGGGGGACTGAAGAAATGCCGGTACTCGGTATGCAGGTGGGTTAGATGGACTGAGAGGCCAAGAAATCGCTCCCAGAATGAAGAAAAGTCGTTGCTGACGCCTCGGGACAGCGTCAGCAGAGGTCGAGGGAGACGTTGGATGGACGCTGGAGGGATGAGATGAGAGGTCTCCACATTCCCGGCCGAGATGCCGTCTTACGGAGTTAGCGAGGGCAGGTGCTGGCAGGTGGCGGGCAGCAAACACCTGGACAACCCGGGCCAGCCTTTCTGAAAGCAACCTGGAAGCTTCTCCCAGCTGTGCCAAATTCACCATCTCATCTCAGGTCTCTGTAGACTGGCAAACACTGTCATCTTCCTTCAAGGGTTCTCCAATTCCCAGTGCTCTCAGGGTGTGAGCTCCTCGGACCCTCGGTATCGCGGCCGTTGCGATGGCATTCCTCCCGAGTCATCTGGATACCTACTGCAGCTGAACCAGCACCGTCTAAGCCAAGGAATGAATTGGATTCGCTCAGCAACAGTGAGGAGCATGAATGGTCATGTCTGGGCTTTGATGATTGTAGGAGGAAGTGGCCTGATAATGCAGACGGGAGTCACAGAGAAAAAGAAAGCTGCCGCTGAGGCTCGAACGTCCAGCGACACAAGGTTCGTGCCGAAGCAGCGACCCGGGCGCCATTCTTCTCGTTCATGCGCTGCATCCGCTGCATGCGCTACACTGCGCAAGGATGCGGCATACCGCGATTGTTCGAGTCGGCTTGTTGCTTTCCAACGCCGTGCCTCGTGAGCACCACGTTCAGGGAGACGACTTGGAAGACTCCATGAGTGCCGCCTCCAGGGGACTTCCAGTTGGGGTCTCAGGGGCTCAGGGGCTCCCGCTCGGCTGTGGCTGAGGTGGGGTGCCCTGGAAATAGAGGGGTTGGCGCCACGCCAGAACGCGTCCCGCGCAGGGGCAGGCACAGTGCCGTGCCGGTGTCGTCACTGGCTTCAAACTCGACCTCGACCACTTCAATCCAAGTTCGACTTCGTACTCGGCGTGATGATCCCTGTCTCCCCTCCTTGGACACACTTGGAATGCACTGCCGGCGCCCTCCCGGAACCCACAACGAGCCACAACAGAACCCCGCCGAGTCGCAAAATCCATGCTCATTCCCGAGGATGCCGTGAATCCTTGGATTTTCTGCTTTGCTCCAAGCTGCTGGCAGATTGGCAGACTGGGCAGGCCACGACTGACTTCTCTCTCTCTCTCTCTGACTCGTCGTCAGCTGACCACGATGTGGCCCTCCTCTCCCTTTTGATCCGAACCCAGCACTCTTCTGCCATCTGATGAGGCTGTTCAGAGACATCATCCTTGGCAGGACATTCAAGACAGTCCCTGTGCCGTCCGCTCATTCGTTCCACGCCTTCTGAAGATCGCCGGGCAAGGCGAATCATCCACGCCCCCTTCGCTCCTTTTCGTTTTCCATCTTCGTCTCACCATCTTTGCATCCAATCTATCTTGCTTCTTCTCTTACCGCCGCTCTTTTCTCCCTTGTCTCCTCTTTCCGCCTGTCGACCCATGATCCACGCCGCCCGTCGCGCGTACCACATACGACCGCCGACTCGTTCACGACGTCGAGTAACAGGACCGGGGGTCCGTCGTCTTTGCGCGACGCTCACAGCCACGGTCCTTCGCTTCGTCGGGATTCGGTCGCATTTCGTCCGACCTCACCCACGTTTGCTGGTTTCACCAGCACCGCCGCCCCTCTGTCGTGCCTGATTCACGCCCCGTAGCGCATGATCCGCCTGGAGCCGCGAGCGAACGGACGACACCACGTCGACAGGCAACATGCTTGCTGCCGACACCCTCACATCCCCCGGGAGCGGGACCTCGCGTTTCTCAAAAGTCCTGCCCGCTCCCCCTGCTCCGACCTCGAGACCTCCCTCCAAAGCGCTGCCTCCTACTCCACTGGTGCTGCCGCAGTCTCTCGCTAGAAAGCCCGTCAGAAAACCAGTCGTCACCGCCGACAAGACGCTGCCCGACGTCCTCTCGCCACCTCAGACGCCCGCAAAGTCCCCTCTCCCTCCGCCGACACCGCAACCGCAGACGTCGTTACCGGCACTTCCACCGCTGCCGCCGTTGTCCGTCGATACGCCTCTGCCTCCGCCGCCGCCGCCCATGTCGATACCGAGGAGACCTGTGGCGCCGCCGAAAGAAGTTCCCGCTGCGCCAAAACCGTTGCCGAAACTGCAGACCGAACACGACAAGTCGGCATCACATTCATCCGAAGCGGGAGGCGTCTCGCCCTCGGACTCCCTATCGAGCCTCTTGTCTGCCTATTCGCGAAGCTCCGCCGGTGACTCGGTTGTCAAATCGTCGGATGGAATGGCCAGCCAGCGCAACTCCGAGTCGACAATTTCGCCAGAAGCGCACGAGGAGGCCGTGAAGAGCTGGAAGACGGGCAAAGACAGCTTTGCGCCGCTGCCGACGATACCGCAGGAGAGCCGAGAAGTCCGCCCGGGGCAAGCATCGAACAAGCTCGAGCCCAGCGCACTGAAGGACTTGCCTCCTCCCCCTCCGCCTCCGGCGCCAAAGGACGGGCCGCCTCCACCTACGCCGAAGAAGGATTCCATCTACGTGGCCAAGGCGGACGCTCCAGTGAATATTGCGAATGCTTCACCCCCGAGGGAGCAAATTTGGAGGAGGAGGTCAATCAGGTCGGACCGATCGCTGCAGCTCCCGGATCTCCAGCTTGCTTCACTGAGTCACGGATCGACCGCCGCTTCGCAGCTGCCAGGACCAAACACCGCCCCCTCGACGCGCAACGCCCTCGGGACGGCGACGCAGAGCAGTCAGTCCTCGAACGCCGCAACTACTGGCGCAACGGCCTGGCAGCCTCATCCCAAGGCTTACATCTCGCCCGTCGAGGAAAAGCAGTCACCGGAGACTGCCTCAGGCTCAGTCACTTCGCCCACCTCGCAACCATTTAAAGCATACACCCCTCCTGCCGAAAATTCCAATTCTTTTGAAAAGGCGCCTTCGACGGCCCCCGTGGTTTCCAACCACGCGACTGCCCCTCAACACCAAACATCGCCTCCCACAGACGCCATGGGCAGTAAGACGTCTAAGATCAGGGCGCAAGTGTCCAATTTCAGCCTTTCAAAGTCACGTCGCGAAGATGAAAGACCAGCGCCGCGAGACGACACCGTCGTATCGCCACTCGAGGCACCTCGCCTCCCAACTCCCGAGTATCGCAATCAAGACGCCAAGCCCCCGTTGGCCGAAACTGTCGTGTCACCACTGTCACCGGCGGGGCCTCCGACACCGCCTCACGATGACACAAAGCCGCAGCCCGCGCCTGTCCAGCGCAAAGCAGTCGGCGCAGTTGCCCTCGGAGGCACACCCCAACCCCAACCCCAACAACCTATTCCGAACTTCGCGCAGGCGCACGCTCAACCAAGCCCCCGCACAAGCAGCGAGTCACACTCCCCGCTCCCGCCGCCCTCGGTGCGCGACTTCGGCCCTCTGACACCCGGCTACGGCCCACGCCCTGGCTCCCGCGCAGGGTCCGTCGCGCCATCCTACGCAGGTTCGCGCCCCGGCTCACCTGCCTCCTTCGGCCCCCGCCGCGGTCCCGGCCCCGGCCCCGGCCCAGGCCCCCGCCCCTACCGCCCCGTCATCACGGACTTCCGCGAGCTCCGCGTCGAGGACCTGCCCCCTCCCGACCCGCGCGCCCTCTACTTCCCCAAGACCGTCGCCACCCCCGCGGCCCCGGACACCGTCTTCAAGCCGTTCCCCCTCGCCGCGTCCCACGTCGACTGCTACACGGGCCACCGCATCATGAAGCCCTCGCGCAACGCCTGCTACCCGCTCGCGTGCCAGACGTGCGGCCTCGCCGACCGCAGCGAGCGCTGGGCCTGCGCCGCGTGCCACGTCCGCGTCTGCAGCGGATGCAACCGCGTGCTGGGCAGCAACGGCCGCAGCGTGCCCAGGCTGCTCGAGCACCTCGAGGCCGCGCGGCAGGCGGGGGAGACCTCGCCGACGGCGCAGAGGGGGCCGTCACCTCATGGTCTCGGGCTTATGGCGGCGTGAGGCGGCAATCTTGCTTAACTTCACACCATGCATGATTCTCAGAGGAGGACGAAAAACTTGATGCATTTTGTCCCACCTGGCAGGGCGGGCTGGCGCTATTTTTCCTTCTTGTCATATCGAATAGAGAGATACCAGGGGCCCGAGGGCCCCGTGAAATGGAGTGGAATGATCTGTACGGCCTTGTCATGGGTGGTCATTGGGGTTGAGTCATTGGGGTTGATTGCCGGCGTGGAGCCGCCCCTGCATGTAGTGCCGCATGTGGACGGTATCTACTTGTGTGTACTAATGTTCCTAGAAGGAACGAGGATTGTATTAATCAAGATTCATCGAACGTGTCCAATGTACGGCCTGCTGAATACCACGCCCGACTGGTTGTCTGGGTAATCTCTAGTATCTGGTCATCGTGTCTCCCATGGCTATTCGCTTTTCTGGAGGTTGCAGTGACTCGCATGCATCCCAAGAAGCATGCCTCGTGTGCTACTCGCCCCGTCCTCCGATTCTCCCACCTAATCATTGCCACTGGGCTTCCGGCCTCCGCGGGACTCCGCTGCCTCATCAGACCCGGCAACATCCGCCTTGAGCCACCATGCCACGGGCACTCCATGCGAGAGTACATCATTCTTGAGCCTGGCACCCGCGTGAATGATACGCAATTCGATCAAGTGCAGTCCTCAAAATTCGAACTCCCACTTGCATATGCACTGTTCCCACGTCAGTGATCGCAAGTATACCGTCAGGGGAACCTCGGAGCCGAATGTCAATGGATGAGTAGGGACTCGTTTCTGAATGAGAGAGAAAAACGGGGCTGTAAAATTCAGTGCATGGGCTTCAAGAATGGATTACGATGCAGGAGAAAGCATGGGCGTAGACAGGAGGTTTGCGGTGATCAAGTGTCCAAATTTGCAGGTCGTTGCTCGTATTAGCTGAAAGAAGCACAACCCGAGTCCTTGTTTGAACGGGTGATTCAGAGGTCGGGGAAGCTTGACTCGCTCAGACAATTTCGCCTTTACATGACTTGCTTAGTGGATTTAGGATACGCGCAGTTGTGCGTAACACCGGGAGCTATTTCTCTCAACCCATAGTAGCTGGGTCCCTGAATGCCAGTCGAGCCCTGCCCTTTTTGCCCCTATCTGCCGACAATAAATTAGAAGAACAGCGGCAGGAATTTGCGGTGCTTGATCTACTTGATTTGAGAGTATTTGAGTTTCCCTGTACTATTATGTGTTTGTACATTTGAAAACCTGACTCTAGCGCCGATACGATGGGCTGAATTTCAACTGGGTAGAATAGAGCTATTGAAACAATTGGGAGAAAACTTTCGTCCGAATTGTCCCATCTCGCATGTGAACGACGGTCTCTATGCAAGAATGAAGAAGTGAGGCCATGAGTACTGGGAGCCTCACCATGGCCGTGGTCACCTTGGCTGGCGAATATTGAGCAAATACGAGCGAGCATCTGGTGCTGACAGCATGACATACTGAAAATCACCTACTGGCATTCTTACTGCGCACCGGTAATGATGTCTTCCGTCTGTCTGGTGGTGAATTTCTAACTCGCGGCTCATGTTTTGACCTTTGTCGACATCAAGAGTAAGATGGAAAGAAAGCGGTGGCGGTCTGCCATCTTCCCTTTGGCAGGCTTAAGTAAGTAGTCTTGTCTCGTACTTCAAGCTGCCTTTACACTGGTTGTTCCATCCCTCATGCTTCTAGAAACGCTTCAGTCATGGGCCGCGGTCCTTGAAGGTCCGGTTCATCTCAGCGTCACATCGCGGCGTCGCCAAGTCACACTACCGGCACCTCCCCCCGGCTTCAATATTCTCCGCCAACGCGGCAGGGGAATGAAACATCACGAGCCCGGCCGGTAATGAAAGGATAGGTACCCCAATATCGGGGCATACGGTCATTGGAGCGCGACGAGTGCCGGCGTTTGAAGCTCCGAAGCTATTGATGGTCATCACCGACACCACTCCACGCCGACTATGAATATCTAAGACGTCCGTATGCTTTTCGCCTCTGTCGCCACTGGACTTGTCATCAATAGCCTGACTCCCTTGGTCGCCCTCAAAATGCTCGCCTCACTCAGCTCCGCCGTCCTCCTGCTCGCCTCGGCCGCATCGGCCCTCACCTACCGCGGCGTGGACTGGTCCTCGGTCACGCACCAGGAGCGCGCCGGCATCCGCTACACGACCTCCTCGGGCGCCGCCCAGCCGCTGGAGCAGATCCTCGCCGGCGCAGGCGTCAACTCGGTCCGGCAGCGCGTCTGGGTCAACCCCTCCGACGGCAACTACAACCTCGACTACAACCTCGCCCTCGCGCGCCGCGCCCGCGCCCAGGGCCTCACCACCTACCTGACCCTGCACTACAGCGACACCTGGGCCGACCCAGCGCACCAGTCCATCCCCGCCGGCTGGCCGTCCGACCTGGACGCCCTCGCCTGGCGCCTGTACAATTACACGCGCGACGTCGCCGACGCCTTCCAGGCCGCCGGCACCCCGCCCGCCATCATCTCCATCGGCAACGAGATCACGTCCGGCCTGCTCTTCCCCGCCGGCCGCGCGGACAACTTCTACAACGTGGCGCGCCTCCTGAACTCCGCGGTGTGGGGCATCAAGGACTCGCGCCTCAGCCCCAAGCCCAAGATCATGATCCACCTCGACCGCGGCCAGGACTGGGGCGTGCAGCAGTACTTCTACGATGGCGTGCTGGACGCGGGACCCCTGGCGGCGGGCGACTTTGACATGATGGGCGTGTCGTACTACCCGTTCTACGGCGAGGGGGCCACGCTGTCGAGCCTGCGGAGCACGCTGGGGAACATGGCTGCGCGCTGGGGGAAGGAGATTGTCGTCGCGGAGCTGAACTGGCCCACGGCGTGCCCGAGCCCGCGGTACCCGTTCCCGGCGGACCTGCGGGACATTCCGTTCTCGGCGGCCGGGCAGGCCGAGTTCATTCGGAGGGTGGCGCGGGTTGTGGACGGTGTGAGCCGGGGCGTCGGGTTGTATTATTGGGAGCCGGCGTGGATGGACAACCAGGCGCTGGGGTCGTCGTGCGAGTCCAACACGTTGTTCTCGTGGCCGGGTAGGGCGCTGTTGAGCTTGGATGTGTTCCGGGAGCTGTAGGGTGTTGCCGCGCAGGGCCGGGAGCATGTTCTCGCGGAGCTGCAGTCGTCATCTAGCTTCATGAGAGCATGTGACCCGGATATTCCAAGCAAAGCGCCTGTGTCTACTGTGTTCTCGAAAGTGAACTCGAGCAATGTGACCGAGCCAAGGCCAGTCCAACTCCGAGTCTCCTCGTTCTCCGGCGGGTCGTGGTCCGTGCCCGCCGAGATCCGGCCCGTGATGTATCCTCCGTCCGCCGTCGGAGGCTTCAACTGAAGACTCCACGGCCCCAATAAAATCATGTCGCCGGCCTCAGCTCATTCCTCTCCCAAACGCACTCTCACACCAACAATCCCTCTCTCACCAAAATCATAGAGATGGCTTCCAATAGCACACGCTGGTTCTCGGCCTCTTTCCGCCGGAACTTGATCCGCGTTTCCCAAGTCGCCATCGGCGCCCCCGTGGTCGGCTTCGGGGGCTTATACCTCTGGACGAGACGCTGCAGCTTCGAACCGTTCGGCCCAGACACATCGCCACTCTATCAACACCCGGTGCTCAAGATCATCAATCCCAGGAACAACCCCATCTCGGACGACTGCTGCGTTCGTCCCGTTCCCTTTTCGGACATCAAGCCGGAGCTGCTCGAGGACGCCAGGTGGGGAGGCAGCAGGCTCGTTGAGGCATTCTGCGGTGGCATGTGGGGAGGATATGGTTTGTCAACCATCTCCTCGGAGAACCCTCAAATTGACATGCTTCCTCTAGGATATGAGATCCAACGAAACATCATGCACCTGACCAAGGACGACTCCAACAGCAGCAACCTCTGGACGAAGGAGGGACTTCTAAGCAGCACATACGAGCCAGGTAAGCCGTGCACACATAACTTGGCGAGAACCCGAAAGGCTGATTCATCTCACAGGCACCGTCGTCACGAACCACTTCCTCGTGCTGGAGAAGACCCCGTCGAGCCTCACGTTCCGGGGCTGCCTGGGGCCCAAGCAGTCGCCCATGACGCCTCAGGAACTGGATAATCTGTTTGAGCTGTCGGCTGAGGTGCATGAGGAGAGACATGTTGTTGAGTTTCGGCTCAAGTGCATCACGTTCGACGGCACCGATACGACGGCGAGGGAGGACCCTTTTGGTGGATTCCCCGGTCTATTGCACCGGCAGTATGCGAAGCTCCTCGTCGAGTCGGGAGCCGGCAATTGCATGCTGTGATGTAGATAAGCTGTGCTGAGTGTACGATACTGCGGATGGAGCCAGCATTTATTTCAACAGTGAACCGAATGCTTACTCCTGATATCATGGTGATCATCGAGGTCATGTCGACAGAGTCGCCAAGGCGTCCTGTAGCTTGGGCAGCACCTGCTTGTGGTCAACTCAGCCGAAGGCTCCTTACGGCGAAGCTGCTCACATCATGCAATTCGATTGTCAAGCTCGGTATATCCCGCCGGTGGGCGCCGACTTACTCGCCGTCTTATATTGGAGGAAACTGATGTAGCCGGTTCGACCCATCAGCTTGTCGCACTTCCTTTTGGCTTCATAGTCCCAGTGGTTCCTGATAGGCTTTGCGGCCGGGTGCAAGTATCTGTGTTGAAGTTGAAGCTGAGTAGATACTCTATGGTTGCGCCTTGTATCGTCCCGCATCTGCCTGCAATATCATGCGGAACAACTCGACATCATTCCTCGCATCCGCCGCGCTCGTCTTGGGCGCCTTGCCATCAACAGCACAATCGTACAGCTCCATCAGCTCCTGCGTATAGGCATCCTGGTACGTCTTTCTCACGTATCTCTCCTGGAAACCGTCTTCCCCGATCCGTTCCCGGATCGTCATGGTCGTCGGGAGGCCCTTGATGTACGGGGAGTCAAAATTGACGCGCACGATCTTGTCCCGGCCGTACACCTCGATGTGGGCATCGAACCGTGGGACGCCGCTGAGGCCGGACTCGTAGGACACGGAGAAGTTGTCGTATTGAAACAGGACGTTGAAAATGCCCGGGAAGGTCAGCGAGGCGCCGGCGACGCGGGTGGGCATGCCGAGGATCTCGCGCATCGCGGAGAGGTCGTGGGTTCCTAGGCTAAAGCATAGAATTAGTACAATCCGAATTCATTCACACCGACGGGTTTCTTGTTTGAAGACGTACCCGCCGAGCACACGCAACATGCGTCGAGAGGCCGGCGTGACAGGTATACCGAACTCCTTGTCAAGGGCCTGGTCGCCTATCTCCGTCTCTCTGCGCAACCTGTCCTCGCCCGCAGCTTCACTGATGTCGCTGAACTTCCTGGGGAAGGTGCCAGACTGGTCCACGAACGCCGCGTTGGGGCCGATGATGTCTCTGACGCGCGCATACTGAATACTCTCCAGCCCACCGACCTCCTGCACGGCATCGAGGAAGGCCGTAGCATAGCGGCGCATGGTGCCGACGAAGACCTTGCCCTTTGACGACTTCTCCGCCTTGATCAGCTGGTCGATGTCGCGGAAGCAGACTGCCGCGGGCTTCTCGACCAGGCAGTACTTGTCGTTTTGCAGTGCGAGGATCGCGTGCTCGACGTGATAGGCATCCGCGTTGGCGATGATCACCACGTCAACATCGGGCGACGAGCAGAGCTCGCTCGCGTCCAGGGTTGTCCGTGGTGGCGGGCCCTGCACCATGCGGGCGCAGTGCGCCAGGGCCTGCTCGGAGACATCGCAGAGATGGGTGATCTGGAACTTGTGGGAGATGAAGTTGAGGTTGGGGATGTGGGCTACTTGGGAGATCTCGCCGCATCCGATGATGCCAACGCGGAGGATACGGTCCCCGTATGTGTCGGAGGAGATGCTGCCCATTGTGTGCAGTTGAGGAGATGGAAGGGCAAACAAGTGCAGCGGGCAGCGGATGTCTTGAGTGTAAATCAGAGACTGTGATGAGGTACGACTCCAAGTTCATGCAGCACAGTTTCTACTTCAATGGTAGGAAATGTCGCTTTTAAGCATGCACTCGATCCCACAACTATTACAATGTATTACCAGATTGTAGATGCACAACGGCACATCAACAGTGGCATTGCCGACGCAGTTGCCGCCCCTGTCCGTTAAACGGTGCTTGGCACCCCCTCGCGACCAATCTTTGACCTTAGCGATACTCCCCGAGACTCGGCATCGCGACGCTCCCGCTACTCCCCGACGCAAAGATAATGACTTTACCCTGTAGAGTGTAGTCCACGAACTAGTCGCACAACTTGGACCCGACAAATGGGCCAGGCTCCACCCCCAGATTGCCCTGGCATGGCCTGATGCAACCCTTGGGAAGTCCTCACGAAGCATCCCCGTGGGGAGTGCCACCAGTCTATGCCGACTTGTTCAGCTGATGCCGGTGCTTCAACCTAACAGCAGTTGCTTCACCAAGTCCTTAAAAGCCCGACTACCCAGCGGCAATCTGTTCATGGGCATCAAACAAGCATCCTGTCTTCACACGAACATTCTGCACACTCCATCATCCGTCGAGTTCACAATGGGCATCTTCTCCCGCAAAAATGTGGCCAAAGAGGCTGCTGGCTCCAAGCTCTCCGAGGTGAAGACTCCTGAAAGCGTTCTGAGTAGAGGAGCTGCTGACATGAATCTCAGGTTCTGCCCAAGGATCCGAAGCCCTGGTATCTAACCTGGCACATCGTCAAGCTCAATCTCTGCCTCTTGGTGCCCCTGTTCTCCTCGGCATCGGTAGGCTACGATGGTAAGACGAACCCCAAGATTCGTACCTGATACAAGTCTGACGACCTATTTTGCCAGGCTCGATGATGAACGGCCTCCAAACCCTGCCCCAGTGGCGCGAATTCTTCGGCCAACCCAAGGGCGCCCTCCTGGGCCTCATGAACTCGGTCTACCCGCTCGGAAAGGTCTTCGCCCTGTTCCTCGTCGCCTACATCAGCGACAGATGGGGCCGCAAGCTCCCGATCGGCATCGGTCTCGTCACCTGCATCTCCTTCGCCGTGCTGCAGGGCCTCGCGCAGAACCTGCACAGCTTCATCATCGCGAGGGCACTGCTCGGCTTCTTCACCAGCTTCCTGGGGCAGCCGAGCCCAATCATCATCACGGAGCTGGCGTATCCCACGCAGCGCGGGAAGATCACGGCGCTGTATAATACCTTCTTCGTACGTGCCTGATTGGGCCACCTTGGGCATGAGCCTGGGCTTGCTTCCGGAATGTTCCAGAAGCTGACTGCTTTATAGTATTTTGGCGCCATCTTTGCGGCCTGGACAACTTTCGGTACCTTCAAGATCCAGTCCACCTGGAGCTGGAGGATCCCGTCCCTTCTGCAGGGAGCATTGCCCGTCTGCCAGCTCTTGGGCTGGTATTTCCTCCCAGAATCGCCCAGGTATGACCTCCCAAGATCCAGCCGATTTGACCCCCCGCTAATTTTGACCAGATGGCTCGTCTCCAAAGGTCGACGAGAAGACGCCCGCCGCATCCTGGCCGACTTCCACGCAGGAGGCGACCTCGACTCCCCCCTCGTCCGCTTCGAGCTCGACGAGATCGAGCACGCCCTGGCCGAAGAAGCCGACGTCTCAACCGTATCCTGGCTCGAGCTCGTCCGCACCCCCGCCAACAGGAAGCGGACCCTGATCGCGGTGCTCGTCGGCTGGTTCGCGCAGTGGAACGGCGTCGGCGTCGTCAGCTACTACCTCACGCTCGTCCTCAACACGATCGGCATCACGGCGGTCAAGGACCAGACGCTCATCAACGGCCTGCTCCAGATCTACAACTGGCTCGCGTCGACGTTCCTGGGCGCCATGATGGTGGACCGCATGGGGCGCCGGACGCTGTTCCTGACGTCCGTCGGGGGTATGTTCTTCTCCTACGTCATCTGGACGGGCCTGACGGGCCACTTTGTCAGTTCTGGCAACGAGGCTACGGGACGCGCTGTGGTGGCGTTCATCTTCATCTACTACCTCTTCTACGACATTGCCTGGACGCCCCTGCTGCAGGCGTACCCTGTCGAGATCTACCCTTACACGCTCAGGGGACGTGGCCTATCGGTGACGTATATCTCCACCTTTGCCGCTCTTATCGTGGGAAACCAGGTCAACCCAATTGCGATGCAGGCAATCTCCTGGAAGTACTATATCGTTTTCTGCTGCCTGTTGGCTGCGCTGTTCGTGATCGTCTGGGTCCTGTTTCCTGAGACGAAGGGGTACACTTTGGAGGAGATCAGGGAGATCTTCGAGGGTAAGACTGTGCGGGATGAAAAGGTTGCCGAGGAGGGGATCATGGAGGAGAAGGATGCGAGTTCCAGGGCCAAGCAAGTCGAGATCACGGCTTGAAGGGGCCACATCCGCCTGGCTGTCCACACAACTTGCACACACCTGTGCTGCCAATGCCAACTGAGAAGGGCCAGACAACCGTATCTCGCCCTGTCACCTGACTGCCTAGCTTGGCTGCAAATCAATATGGAATATCCCATGGTCATCATCACTTTGAAATAGCTTGTATGCATTAGTCAAGAAGGAAATACAACTTGTCTTAACAGAGGCCCGGGAGCTGTGCCGTTGTTAGCGTTGTCTAGTATTAGTCCCCCGGACCAAGGCTGGAATTTCGATTCCGCCTGACTCTTCCCACTTTTCTCCCCGCACAACTTCAGTTCCCGATACTCCACGATGAATGCTGCACCATCTTTCCCCGACACAACTCCGACCCGACAACCCGGCCCAGATCTCCGCCGCGCTCCGCCTGCCGCCATCTGCACAGCTTGATCCCAGCCTGGGCGTCCTTTCGTTCAGATCTGACATGTCCGAAAATGGACCGCCGAGGGGCGGGAGAGGCGATGCGGCCCCGCGGCAGAACCCCAAGCGGCAAAGGACCTCGGCCATGTATGAACGGAAGAGGGCCGTGACAGCCTGCCAGGCCTGCAGGTTCCGAAAGACAAAGTGCGACAACATCAGACCGAAATGCGGCTTCTGCTCCCGAAATGGTGCGGAATGCGTCTATTCTAAACCTGGAGATGCCGTGGATTATTCGACGCAAGTCCCCTCCCGCTCATCAACCACATGCATGAAGCTGACTTGATTAGATATGACCCTGCCAGCCTCGCCATCCTCGACCGCATCAACCATGTGGTGTCTCTCCTCGAAACCCGGCCAGCCACGGCCGGCGAGGTTTATGCTACCGCGGAGACATCCCCTGGCGTCGCCGCACATCAAGTTTCCCAGGGGCCGATCATCTCAGCGGCCGCACTCCCAGAGGAAGACGGCCTTCTTTTACTAGAGTCTCCTGAGTTTCTGTCAAACCTCATGGGCTGCGAAGCCACGATGCAGTGGCCTATATTCGAAGGGTCCCTGCCTGATGTCCGCTCATTCGTCCTGGAGTGTTCAGAGGACGAGATTTTCGCCCAGGCCAGCGACAACCGGGGGCGGCGGAAGCCACTTGGACGGGGCGTGCAAGAGGACGATTTCATCGGGTTGTCCAAGAGGTTCCTCGCATACACGCACATCAAGAACCCGATACTGGATATTCCGGCCTTCAAGGCCATGGTCCGAAGTGCTGCAGAAGACGGGCCGGGGTGGGACGGTCCTTCGTGTCTCGTGGTGCGTATGGCTCGACTTGTCGTCATCCCTTGACTGATTTCTCCTAGCTCATAGCCTGCGCGCTTGGATGTCTCGCGGTCCCGTTCCACAACGAACCCGGGTTCGACGGCAGCCCGGAGTCCACCCGGTCATCCAGCTCGGTCCAGATCGATCTCGACACGGCGTCTTCGTACTTCCTCGCCGCCAAGAAACGACTCGGGCTGCTGCAGCCATCTCTCCTCTACGTACAGTGCCTGTTCCTGTGTGGAGTGTATGAGATGTATCGCCTCCGCCCTTTGCACGCCTGGGTTCACTTCAACCGGGCCAACGTCGACCTGCGCAACATACTTTGGTTGCGGAGTCGGAGCGAAAGCGGTCGTCTGATCACACCTGACGTGCGCGAATCGAGAAGACTTGAGCAGAGACTCTTTTGGTCCTGCGTTAAGACAGAATAGTGCGTGCCATGATTGAGGTCAGCCTGCAGTATCCATGCTAATGAGGGTCTAGCGAGCTGAGATGTGAGATCCCTCTGCTGCCGAGCGGCATAGCAACCTTCGAATACCCGGACGCTCTTCCCTCTCCACCTACGGAACTGACGTCCCCTACCGCCGAAACGCGGCACTTCGACATGTCTGAAAACGAAATAATACCCGAGGAGGAGCGAAGCTGGTTCTACTACCTCGCAGAGATCTCGCACCGCAGGATGATGAACAGGGCCGTCGTGACCCTAGGCCGCAACGGACCCCAAGGCTGGCTCGACGACATAGCCAGCCTCGCGAGCCAGTCCGCCGAGTTCCTCGAACAAATCGATATTTGGTACGTACCCGATTCTCATGGTTCGCCACTTGTGTATTCTGACGCAGTCAAGGTACTCCCACATCCCGTCGCAGATCGACCCCCGGAACCCCGACTTGGCATCCGACGAACTGACGCTCTACGTCAAGAACCGCGAGACCTCGAGCCGGGAATGGATCCACAGACCGTTCCTCTACTACGTGGTCCACAGGCCCGCGGACGACCCGTGCTTCGCCCTGGCACTGCCGCTCGCGGAGCGCTGCCTGGCGCTGTGCGTCAAGAACCTGTTCAGGACGTCTGGGTATCACAGGCACCACGGCACGTGGTACATCGCGCGCATGTGCGCGGCGCGCGTGCTGATGCTCGTGGCGGCGGTCCGGTGCGGCAGGATCACGATGCCGGGCGGGTGGAGGGATGCCGTGGAAGTCGCGCGGAGAATCGTGGGGAGGTGGGCGGGCGAGGCGCAGGATCTGAGGAGGGTGTATGTGATACTGGAGAGTGTCATAGCGAGCGTTGAGGAATGCTGAAGTCGACGGAAAGAACGGCGAGAAAAAGATGATGGCAAGAAACACGGCCGGCGCCGAGCCCGTCGACCTCTGGGGAGGCTAGGTCAAATCCTGGATCTACCTTGATCTCTCTCTCGCCTGGGTCTCAACTTGGCCGTCTACGACGTCACGAGTGCGACGGCGGTGATGAACTCGCTCGTCGAGGCGTCGACGTCAAACTTCAAGCATGGGTAGGACTTCCCATGCACGACGAGAAGTCAGCAAGGTGTTGCTCATGCTCATGCCGGGGGTAAAGAAGCAAAGATGGCACGGTGGTGATCCAAACTCCATGTTGAACCCTGGCCTCCCGAGAGTGTCCGGCCCCATGCCGATAAAATATGGAGACGGTCAATTTTCGCCGGTGCGGAGCGGGGAAAGACGAAAAGTGGAGACGGTAAGTTTTGGCCGTTGCGGGGCGAGCCGCAACCCTGGTTTCTGGGGAGAAACCCTGCTTGAATCCTTCGACGATGCCTTCGATATCGAGGAGCCAAAGATTCGCTTACGGGAGCAACGTAGGCAACAGAATTAATTCCAGGCAGCAGAATTGATTGCAGTGAATGATGCGGAGTTGAAGGTGAGGCCGTGAAGCACACTGACTGTTAACAAGAGTATCGTCCTAGCTACGGAGTGGTAGCATCATCTCAAAGCCAAAGTAATTCGTGAAAATTTGAGGGTAATTACTCAAAGTCTAAGCGTTCAATTCTTTATTACGGAATCGATTATTCATCTGTATAGATCAACACAGCCACAAGTGCATGTCGTTGAAACTGGCGACGCCGATCTGGGGTCGTCCCGTAGTGACTGAGCATCGGCGCCGTCTAGTCCGCATCTCACACGTGGACTCTTAGCAAGGGGTCAGTCAGCTCAAGCATGCAACGGCGGAGATGGGGAAGAGAGACGCTTCGTATTTCCCCGAGCCCTCGCTTCGCCAGGACCAAGAGCCAAAACCAAGACTGACCAAAACTGGCACGACTACTAGCCTCGGGACTCGGCGTCTGGAGGAAGCCCGCTGCGGAGTCCATCCGGTGGCTGCATCGCCAAGCCCTCTGTTCAATCGACCCAACCCCGGCTTTTGCCAACACGAATCCCTGCCAAGCCTGGTTGCGACATACCCTTTGAAATCCCCGACAAAGTCTATGACGATATGACTTTTCCCATCAGCCTCCTCTGAACCAGGGGCCAGCACAACTCGGCCGGGGCTAGCCACCCTGGACCCTGAGGAGCTTCCCCTGAGTACCGCGTGAGCATGTTAGTTGATTGGGTCGTCGCGGTCAAGGCCGTTTTGTCATGATCGCTTAATCCAGGTTAGGTTCGAACGACGTGACTTGGACGTCGCTTATGCCAATGGGGTCACGACTTGTTCTGAACACAGCCCAGCTCGATGGTGCCATGTTGGGCCTCTGTGTCGTAGACTTGTGGTCTTGGCCTCGTCGTTGACTTGCCAATGGACCCGACTGCTCCATTGGGCATGGAGGGCTCGGCAGTCGTGAAGCTTTGCCTCTGCATCCGAAGGAACTTATAATGCGTCCTGTGTTCCCAGACGAGAGGAAAGAATTCGTAGACATCACGCACTCTCACATCTCCAGACTCCCGAAGCAACCAGTCGCACTTCTCAAGTCAAGGCACCTCGACCGCGAACCGACAAGATGAAGTCCCAGAGCCTCCTCTCCCTCTTCCTCTCCTCCCTCGCCCTCGCGCAGGATCTGCCCTCCCTCACCGAGGTCCTGAGCTCCCACGCCGAGCAGCTCTCCGCCCTCGTCGGCCTCCTCGAGAACCAGCCCGCCATCGTCGAGGCCCTCGGCGGCGCCTCCAACATCACCATCCTCGCCCCGAGCAACGAGGCCTTCGAGACGCTCCTGAGCGACAACGACGTCGCCGAGCAGGTCGCCGCCGACCCCAGCCTCGTCGCCGCCATCCTGCAGTACCACGTCCTCACCGGCGCCTACTACGCAGCCAACTTCACCGAGACGCCCCTCTTCATCGAGACCCTGCTGTCCAACGAGACGTACGAGTCCGTCGAGGGCGGCCAGGTCGTCGAGGCCGTCGCCGCCGACGACTCGGTCACCTTCCTCAGCGCCCTCAAGGCCGAGTCCACCGTCACCCAGGCCGTGAGTCCATCCCCCGATACACAGCCCTCATAGGAACTCAAAAAACTGACAAATATCCAGGACGTCGAGTTCGCCGGCGGCGTCATCCACATCATCGACACCGTCCTCACCATCCCCCAGAACGTCGTCGACACCGCCACCGCCGCCAACCTGACCTCCCTCGCGGGCGCCGCCACCACCGCCGACCTCGTCGACACCCTCCTCGCCGCCGAGGACATCACCATCTTCGCCCCCAACAACGAGGCCTTCGCCGCCCTCGGCCCCCTCGACGACGTCTCGCAGGAAGACCTCGCCTCCATCCTGCAGTACCACGTCGTCGCCGGCACCGTCGCCTACAGCTCCTCCCTCTCCAACACCTCCGTCGAGACCCTCGCCGGCGAGTCCGTCGACATCTCGATCCGCGACGGCGACGTCTACGTCAACGACGCCAAGGTCGTGCTGGCTGATGTCCTCATCGCCAACGGTGTCGTGCACGTCATTGACAGGTTCGTGATCCCTCCCTTTTTTGCAGATGAAGGCATGGCTGATGTTCGTCTTGTAGTGTCCTCACGCCCGAGACCGCTCCCAGCTCCTCTGCGAGCGCCTCTGTCCCCGCTCCCTCGGGCGAGCCCTCTGAGGTTCCTGAGGCTGCCGCCCCTCGCGCCACTGCTGCCGTTGCAGTTGGTGTCGTCCTCGGCGCTTTCGCCATGGCTATGAGCCTCTAAGCGCGTGGCTTGGCTTATTGTAGCTGAAGATATCCGCATCTGGTTGCTGCAGGCCGAAGACTTTCTTTTCGAGGCGGAAGTAATGATGGAGGGTAATGGTGGGATCTGGGAAGATAATGGTGAGCTAGATACCAATTGAGATGATTGCCTGATCTAATTTCCGTGGACGGTGACTGACATGATCCCGGCTGATTGACCATGTGAAAAATGCCTGGGACAACGATATGGGTTGTATCTACATCTTGTGTCGTTAGGATTGAGATCTCGTGGTGAAAACAGTGACAAAAGAAACGGTCGAGTTACACCGCTGTGGAAGATCTATCACGCATTAGTTCAACATTGCGAAGTGTGTCTGTCGGATGGATTGAGTTTCCTAGTTCCGCTCTGCCCATGTCGTGACTGAGCGTATTGCTCATCAATGTTGATTTGACCTCCATGGACACCATCCCCGTGAAGCTCGAGGTCCAAGTCCGGGCTGGCGACACTTTCGTAAGACAAGGCCTAATGGAGAAACTCAGAATCTCAATGCCCAAACTCAGGGCGTATGTTGAGCCGCTAGGCGGCGCGTAATAGTGGATAAGAGATTATACATGTGCCATGAGATGGCGTGTGATATGACGCCCGCTAAATTTCCAAGCCCTCCCAGCTTGATCGTGTCGAGCCGAGTACGGCATCGACGCTTGTACATCCTCCGCGCTCCTCACCAACCCTACCGGTACTTGGGCGTCGGCGACGGCGACGACGCCTCATCACCCCGTACCTTGGCCCCCGACGACGCCGACCGGCTATCATCGTCATCGAGGAAGTTCTCCCTCGACTTGCCGCGCGCCGTGACGGCCAGCGCGTCCAGCTCGTTCGTCTTGTCCAGGTCCGTGCGGCTCCGCAGGAACGACGCCCTGTCGTCGGCCATGAAGCGGTACCTGTTGTCCGGGTTCTTCTTCCAGAAGAGCACGGCGCTCGAGGCGATGACGAGGATGAGCAGCACGAGCGAGACGACGGCGTTGACGAAGAAGAGGACGATGCCCGACACGCCGACGACCAGTCCGTGCAGACCCAGCACGTTGGTGCACAGGAAGAGCAGGATGGCGTTGAAGAAGTTGACGGCGCAGATGGCGATGCCCAGCGTGTTGGCGCTCTTGTCCATCCAGGGCCGGAGCACGCTGGCGCCGATGAGGGCGCCGGCCTCGACGATGATGAGCATGACCGCCTGCACCACGCGCTCGTGCTGGCCAAAGGCAATGATGGCCGCCTTGATGAGCAGGTGCGCCAACGTGGGCACGACGTAGTAGTAGGCCGACGCGCGGAACTGGATGTACAGGAACGACCACTTGTCCAGAGCCTCGGGATCCGTGAACAGGAGGTACGCCGGCGTCGTGTAGACGTCGATTGAGTGGCGCGCCAGGATGATGATCTGGTAGGCGGCCCATCCGAGGGTGGCGAGGGCGCCGAAGAAATAGAACACGGCCAGCACCACCATGGCGGGGGAGTCGACCTGAGTGAATTCCCACAGGCAGAAGATGGCGATGGCGGGGAATCCGACGAGCAGCAGCCGCAGCAGGATGCCCTTGAGAATAGTCGGCCAGCATCCTCGGAAGGCAGTGAACCGCTTCTCGTTGACCCAGCCTTGCCTGACGAATAGTTTGAGGCCGTAGTACAAGGCCACGGTGATGAGGGTCACGCAGACAACCAGGAAGCAGAAGAAAACGAGAGTCGTCATGAAGACGTTGGTCGACTCGATCTCGGCACGGAAGGCAACCCGCTGAATGCCGTAGACGATGTACGATCCTGTGCTGTGCTGGATGTTCGCCCGCTTGGCAATGGGGTTGGCCCTCTTTAAAAGGTCGAGGGACCGCTTTCTGAGGACCTGGACCGAGTACGTCAAGAGAGCGTTGAAGAGGGTAGCGGGTGTGCCGCCCGTGGCGCGCTGGAACCAGGTGAGGACGTTCTGCATCCAGCCAATGCGGATCAGGCCCACGGACCAGACGAAGTTCTGGGTCCAAGCCTGCGCGATGGGTGGCAGATGCACGCCTGTCAGGCCGAGCATGGCCTGCGCCTGGAAGTAGCCGAACAGAGACAGCGTAGCAGCTGCCAGGTGGGCGGCGGTGTTGTCAGAGTGGCCTATGATGGAGATGATGCCGGCGACGAGGAAGCCTAGACCGGTGACGGCGGCCGTCGCCCACTTGACGGCGGACAGGTCGACCGTCTTACCATTGACGAACTTGGCCTCGACGCAGGCAACGGCCTCGTTGGTATCCGACCTATTGGCGTAGATGCGGAGGCTGGCGTCCAGATCGGGGATGGTGTATGCGATGCCCGGGACCATATCGGTGACGTCGGAGCCAATCTCGGTGCTGAACCTTTGCTGGAACTTTCCGATATTCATGGGACACAGGCTTTCCTGGTCCAGGTCGCAGGGGTCCAGCTGCTGGGTCAGTGCCCGGTAGCCGTAGACGTTGAGGGCGATGTCAAAGTAGATGTTGCCCTGGACGGAGGAGGTGAGGACGATGTTGGCCTCGAGGATGCCGCTGTCGGGTCGGAATTCGGCGTTGAACAGACTGGCGGCCATCTGCGAATCCTCCTGGCAACTATCGAGCGACATGGAGCGCAAGACGCGCTCGGCCGAGGCGAAGCTCCCGAGGAGCAGGGCGCAGGAGATCGCCCATGATGCGAAGGGTCGACGCATCTCGAGCTGTTGGCGACTGCGCTGGCGGATCGAGGAGGTGGAACGAGCGACACTCAGCGCGACGTGAAGCGCCCGAGGAAAGCGGTCGTGAACTAGAAGAGCATGGGAGAGCGAGTGTCGGTGTGGTTGGGTGAGCTGAAGCTCATGGCGTGTTGTGCGATTAAGGGTACGCCAGGGTCGACGATGGTGGAGAGGGAGAAAGAGAATACGATGCGGGGGGGACGATTGGCAAGATGTTTGTCTGGCTTCGATGACGCCAAGTCGACGGCGTGCCGCTTCGCTTCATTCGTCGCTCACACCCCCAAAAGGGAGCTTGGCAGACGGCCTGAAGCAGGAACCACAGGGGGCAGGGGCAACGAGGCCGTATTCTGCTCTTTGGGGCTGTGCTGAAGACAGTCGACGAATGGACAGGCGCGAGACAACGGATAGGGGTGTCTTGCTCGTTCGCATTCTGGCAGGCGCAGCAGGCCCCTTGATTTAGGCTTCATTCCAGGCCCCATAGTGCATAGGTTCGCTGGCTGCTGTAAACAACCCGGAAGGCCGTGGAGTCAGCTCATGGAAGAATGGTCGATTTGCCGAGATTGGGAGAGCTCATACGAGATGCACGGACCTCCGACCCCTTACTTGCCATTGCTTTGCACGTGGACCCATTCCCATTCGTACAAAACCCGTCAACACCTCCGGATCTTCCATCAGACACCGCAGCTGGTGATGTTCTTTCAATTGCACCACAGATGATACTCGTTCGTCCGTCAATCGCTGAACGAACTTGCACTACACATGTGTAGATCTCACCATGGCCAGTCGCCCCTCACGCCGTCGTCTTTGCGGGTCCACCCTGGCGCCGTACCAACGACGATGCTCACCTGCTGATTAGTTCGAGACTCGGGACGCTCCTGTCGGACGCTCGAACCTTATATCGTAGTCTGGAATCCCGCGTCCTTATTCTGACTGACATGGCAATTGGGCGCGTGGCGCTGCAACCGGCCGCGCTTCCATGGCGATGTCGATGACACGACTACAATGCCCACGAGCTGGACCGACAGACCCGATGACGTGACCAATCCCGGACGCTCAGGAATGACAGATCGGTAACGCCTACACGCAACACATGAGACACAATATTGGTTGAAGAAGAAATCTTGTTCATTGCTACTTTTTATCTAGACAGCCCCCGCCGCTGCTCGGCTACTGCAGAATCGCCTTGATGGTCTCGATGATGAAGTCATCTCCCTTCGTCTTGAGCCCCAGCAGCTCGTTGTCCAGCTTCTCGAACCGACCTCCGTAGGCGGGATCCATGATGGAGCGGTACAGGAATGGCACGATCGTGCCCATGCCGAAGTCGCCCTTGGCGAGGTTGGTCTCTGCCTGCGCGTACATCTCATCGAGGGACGCCGAGACGGGCTCCCATTTCCTCTCGGGGTACGCCTGCCGCGCGAGCGCCAACAGCTTGTTCTGTGTGACGACGGCGTCCTGGATTTGCACGGGGCGGTTCTTGGTCTCCTCGGGGTGCAGCAGGACGCCGACGACGGCATCGCCAACGGTGCTGAGCGAGGTGGTGCTGAAGGCGAGGTCGCCGCCGTTGATGACGGTGGGGTGCTCGGTCGTGAGGTCTAGGAGGAACCTGTGCTGGAGACCCCAGTCCGAGAAGGCAGAGTTGTAGATGAAGGTGTATGTCATGCCGGTTGATGCCGCCTTGGATGCAAGGTACTCCTCAATCTTGACCTTTGCGGCGAAGATGGGGATCTTGCGCGTGTTGGGGTTGTCGAGCTTGGAGCCAAACTCGGAGGGCAGGAAGCGCTTGATGCCCGCGGCGGCGGCGGCGTCGATCAGCGGGATCTGGGTCTCGATGGTCTCTGTGGCGAGCATGGAAACGACGGCGTCCTGGCCGGCGAGGGCCTTCTGGAGGGATTCGACCGAGGTGTAGTCGACCTCGACGGTCTTGACACCTTCGGGGTAGACCGAGCTTGATCCGATCCGCTTCAGGAGGGTGACGTTGAATTGGCCGGAGGCAATGACCTGCTTGGCGACAACGGAGCCGAGGCTTCCCGTTGCACCGGCGAGAACGACGTTCTTGATGGGAGACATTGTGTTGTGGGGGTGCTCAAGAGGGATGTGACGACGAGCTTAGTATGATGGTGTTGTTGTGGTTGAGTAGATGTGACTTGGTATTGGTGAGTGAGTTCTGGTATGAGGAGAGGGTCGAATACAGAGGATGTAGGAAGACTGACTCTTATACAAGACGGGAGCTGCATTGAGCATACACATCTCTGACGCAGGTACTGAATCGCCATCATTTCGGTCGGGCATCAGGTGGGATGGCTGACGAATATCCCACATCCGGCATGTGTGGGATAGGACTAGTGAGAGACCTGGAATGGGACATCCCACCTTGAGCCAACTGGACAGTCCGAGGTTGAACTTGTCGAAATGATGACTAACCTTCACGCCGTTTCTCATCCCACCCCATCCGACTCCTCCGACATCCCACATCCCACATCGCCCACTTTTGCTTCCTTTCCATCCCATCCCACTAACACCGAAATTCATCAACGCAAGCGGCGGATTGACGGATCATGCCATGTCTTCCGATTCGCCATCCACCCGACCTACGACGCGGTCAGTGACCGTCACTGAGCCGTCCCCGCCGGCGCAACGAGCACGACATGTCTGTTTCTGCGGAAAGAGTTATATCCGAAAAGAGCATCTACGCCGACACCAGGCTACTCACGAGCGACGAAAGCATGCTTGCGCTCAGTGCGGCGCGACCTTTGCCCGCAAGTAAGGCGTCCTTATTGCACTACATAACCTCATTCTCCTATTCACCTGTACTAATACCCGTCAGGGATGTCCTTCGGCGTCACGTAAACGAGCATTCGTCGAGCAGGAGGAGAACCAAGGCATGCGATGCTTGCCACGCCAACAAAACCAAGTGCGATGGTGGGGAACAGTGCTCTCTCTGCCGACGCAGGGGTACTGCGTGCCACTACTCTACCTCTGATCCAGACCAGCTTATTCTTGATGCCGGATCAAATGAGGATGTTGTTGCTGAGAGCAGTGAAGCGACCCAGGTCATCGCAACCAACGACGAAACAGAGCCCACTGCGCCTTCGGCGGAAGCAGCGCCTACGATAGACGCAGCGCCAGTGGTGCCGTCAGAAGGCCATATTGCCACCCTCTCTGCCACGACACCGTCTAGACATATAGGAGAACTCCAATCGAAGGGCAAGTCGAGCGAGTTACAGGCGGCCCTTGAGAGCATCCGTGACGAGCTCGATAAGCAAAAAGATCAGAGGCTGCCCCTACGACACGGACGGTTTCCTGTCGAGCTCACAGATGGCGTGATGCACAGATACCTAGAGTTCTTTCATCCCCATTGGCTCCTATTACACGCGCCGTCATACGAGCTCTGGGGGCAGTTCTTCGAGAATGCAGCCACTGTCTTCCTGATCGGAGGCTTCTTCTGGAACCAAGCTGACGAAACTATGGGCATCCCTGCCTCGCTCTTCCTGCAGATACACGAGAAGCTCGTGGACCACTTCATAAAGTCGACTGTAAGCCCCGTACGACCTCTAATGCCTTCACCTCCGACACTGACACTTCCAAGTCCGAGTGTTCAGCCATGGACGTCGAAGCCGAGCCTTGGCCCCTCGAAACGGTCCAATCTATTCTTCTCATGATGATATTCTCGACTTGTCTTGCAGTGCGTCTGGGATTTTCTTGCTGCGTGAATCGATCTTGTGGACTGACGAGAGGACCATTCTTAGGAGGAGCACTTGATGATAAGGGCCAAGCTGCTTGCCGGGCTCGTCGCCACGTCCCTTCGTAGGATCGACTTTTTCTGCAGCAAGACGGCAACCAAGCAAAGAGAAACTCATTTTCCCGGCGAATTCCCGCCGTGGAAGCACATGGTCCACCAAAATTTCATGAGGTCAGTGCATGTAATTCTTGCATCTGGGTACTTAACAGATGAGATTGACCAGTCCCTAGCATCGCGACCTACTTCTTCAAAATCGATGCCCATTTGTCCGTGCTGACACGCCAGCCTCCCCAACTTCAAGCTTGCGAGCTAGACCTCTCCCTGCCGGACACGTACTCTCAGCTCAATGGCTACGGTATAGACGTCTTTTTCGCCCGTCAGAGCGTCCTCTCGTCAGTACGGAAAGATGTACGCCTGCATTCATTCTTGACCGATCCTCAACCGACTTTCGGGTCCCGCATGCTCATTGAGGACGTCCATGTCGGCCTCTGCGGCCTAGTCTCCGATCTGTGGCGACTCGATCAGATGCGGCGGGTTGATACTTATCCGAAGGCAGCCTGCGAACTTTACGACACCCTCTCATCCCGGCTTTTGTACTGGCGTAAGAGTTGCATGACCCTGGAGCAGGACTCAGCCAGCAACGCCATGCTCCGGTCCGCCTATTTCGGAGAGGAGGAGCAGCCTGATCAAGTGATGCGTGGCCTCCTTGACGAGACATTGGCATTCTATCACCTGCTGTCCCTTCTCGTCAACAACCACTGCTCCAGTGATCCCGAGACAACAGGAAACCTGATGGATTCTGGCGGCCTGGCACGAGCTGCCCTCCTCCCACCAAAGGCCATGAAGAGCGTCTATCACGCGCTGTGCATTGGGGCTCTCATATCCTCTCGGCAAGGATACTCGCCGTCCATTCTTCATCATGCTCGAATCTTCGCACGCGAGTTCCTCGAGACCATGCTGGAAGGCTCATGTTGGTGCGACGTGGCCAGCAGCCGCCTTGAGCTGGCGCTGAAGGACATGCGACTCGAAGACGAAGAGAGCGTCTGCAGGTTCCCCCTCGGGAGGTTCTGGCTTTCAGTCAACGGGAAGCCGCTGTGTGCTTGTGACGACAGCACGTTTCTGGCTGAAGTTGGACTGTCGGGTGACTGAGGATACCAGGTTCCGCACGACAACTCTTTGATCCCTTCGCAGGCGGCCTCGTGCAAAGGAGTCAACGACAAAGTTCACAATTTGGCTTGTCGCAAATCTTTGATGACTTCACCAGCGCCTCGGATGCCTGATCGAACGGCACCCTCGAGATACCCCTTCCATATCGACGATGTCTCCGTGCCGATGAAGTGCACGTCTCCCACCGGTTCATGGATGGACCTACCAGCCGCGATCATTCCGCCAGGCCCAGTGAACGGGCAAGGCGCGCCGCGCACCCACGGATCCTTGGCCCAGTCCATCTCCGACACTTTCACAGGTGTCTCGGGCGTCACGCCCAACCTCCTAGCCACTTCGCCGAAAGATCTGTCGAAATGCTCGAGAACCTGGGTCCGCCTGCCCTCCGCGTCGAGCTTGGACCATTCCCGCCCGCGGTTTCCGACGTGGAAGCAGGTGATGCTGTACTGCTCGTCTGCCTCTGCGCAGGTGTCCCTCGTGAAGCAGACGGGCCCCGTGTGGGTGTTCAGGCGGCCGCTCAAATCGGCCTTGCGCCACCAGGGCGTGGCGAAAGTCAGGTTTGTCTTGGAGTAGTACCCCAGTGTGGTCGCTTCGTTGAAGGCCTGTCTAGCTGCCGGCAGTGGCGGGTCGAAGCTGATGAGCGGATGCAAGGCCGATGGGACCGAGAGGACGACCTTGCGCGCGGCAAAGTTCTGGCCCGTGGCCGTCTCGACAAGAGTGCGACCTGGTCCAACTTGCCTCACGCGCGTCACTGGGCTGGATAGATGGACAGTTCCCCGTGGCAGGTTGTCGGCAAGACGCGTGGAAAAAGACTGGTTCCCTACGGTCTTGTCAGTCGTAGGCGGCCCTGCGACCGTTGCGAGACGTACCTTGTCTGTTTCTGAGGTACTGCGCGCCGTCCTTCTTGTCGGAGGACATGTTGTCCAGGCCGGTACCGCTCTTGATATAGTCGATCATGTACAGCGCGCTGACCTCGTCCGACTCGCACCCGAGCCAAGCAGTGGACATCTGGTCCGCGATACCACATACTCGCTCATCACCTCCATACGCCGTCATGTACTCGCAAAACGTCGCGACGTCATGCTCCGCGGAGCCGGGCCCATCCAACGGGTGATCGACATCGTGCGCCTCGACGGCCTGGTACAACGCAACGGCAGCTTTGGCCTCGGGAGACACGCTCTCGGTGGAGGCAATGTGCGCCTCGTCCTCGGCGCCGCTGCCATACGGGGTGGTTGCAAACTGTCCATTCTCCGTCTCGTTGATGTCCAGACCCGTGGCGCGCTGCTTAATCAAGTCGAAGCCGAGCTCGCGGGCCAGCTTGTAGATCTCGCTCTGGTTCGTGTCGTTGATCCAGGCTGCGCCGAGGTCGATGACGCCGCTCTTTCCCTCGGGGCCGGTCGGGACGTTTAAACTGAGCGTCTTGCCGCCGACACGGTCCATGGCTTCGAGTACGGCGACTTCGAGCCCTGCTTCGTGCAGGAGTGTGGCAGCTCGGAGGCCGGAAAGCCCGGCCCCGACGACGATCACGTCGACCGTCTTGTCGGCCAGCACATCGGGGTTCTGGGTTGCTATTGGCATCATGTACGGTGGGTGGTCCTGGTTGGGTGATTGGCAAGCGACCTGCAAGCAGCGCGCTGCCTTGCTTTATACTTTCCCCTCGACTTGATCAACCTCGGCTCGGGCGGTCACGTCCCAGCGTGTTTGTCTGTGATCCGCACGAGCCCGAGGACTCAATGTCGTTGGCAGCTGGCAGGTTGACATCTGCCAGAAAATACCCCGTCGAGACCCTTGACGTCCTCCATTTACCATCCCGGCACCCCGTGCTTAAAAGCGCCGACCGGAGGATCACCCCCGCATCATGCAGACAGGCTCCGGTAAGGTTCATAATTCGCGAAGAACCTCCCCTCGCCAATCCTGTGGCCAGCTTCACATCGAACAAGAACTTGTGTCATGGTCTCACGAAGACGAAGATATAAACACAACCAGGACAGCGGCATACGCGGCTGTCGATGCAAATATCTCCGCCCTTCTTGCGTTTGTCATGACCCTCACACTTACGGAGAAGAGGACTGTAAACATGGCGATGACCCCCAGCTGCGCGTCTTCGTCTTTCAGGACGCGCAAGATGATGATCGCTCCGAGTAGCAGAATTGCCGCAACGAGGGCGCTGATGATTCCAGCCGCCCAACTGACATGGCTTTCGATGATGTGTTCCGTCTCCTCTGTCAATTGCGTCGTCTTGGTTCAATTCCGTCAGCGGCCTGTCGAGGGAAATGAGGGTTTCTCCGGAAGACTTACCTTGAACATCCAGTGCTCCTGGAGAAATCGTGAGAGATGGTCACCGTCGGCTGGCCGCCTGACCGCGACGAGATCTCTGCGGTTTTCGTCGTGAAGTCTCTTCTCGGCGAGGCCGCCAAGCAGTGGGCGTTTGTAACTCTTGTTGCCCAGAGCATCATGCACCTGATCGTGCGACTGATCGCGTGCTATTTCGAGGGCGCGTTTCTTCGGTCCCTCGAGCGCGGCGATCTGACTCTGGCGTATCAACGCTTCATCTATCTCAAGTCAGTACAGCAATTGACAGGCACGATTCTGGGGGGTGGTCATCTAACGGTATTCTTTCAGAACCTCCCCGATCTCTGCTTCAATCATCATCCGGTCGTGTTCGGGCCGGTTCGCGTCCTTCGCGTTCTCCTCGAAGGCTTCCCAGACTCGGACAGACCGTAGCGTCTCATTGTCGGGGCTCAGTGCGGCTTGCTGATCTGCTTGATCGAGCTTCCACTCGAGGTATGTGAGCCTGCTCTCGAGATGGAGGAGGTTTCGTGCGCTGAGACGATCGAACTTTCGGAAGATGAACGTCTCATAATCCGGGTTGGTGGCGATCCTGCGTGCCACGGCCGAAAACCCCTCGCTCTTCGTCGCGCTCTCGACATCCATATGACGGTCGGGAACGATCCTGTTGGCTATGTGACACTTTTGTTTTCCATGCCTCACGCAAAGGATTGCTTTTGGTATATTGAACGGTCATGATAACCGCTGCGCGGTACACCAAGCAGACCTTTCCCGTCCGAAAGCGGGCGGTTACACACGACAGCCTGTTGGCGACATGACAAGGTCATCTGATGGCTGCGCCTCAGAAGGCCAGCAGCCATTTGCATGTCTCCCTGTCGCTTTGCTGCAGCCAAATGCACTCGGTTGCCGCGCGCCAAGGCAAAGTGCAGCCTCATGCCCGGGATTGCTGCCCAAGCCTCGCAGCTGTCGGGCTGCCTCTGTGGCAGTGTGCGGCAGACGGCTCGCAGTAGGAGTGTCGCTTCCTGGCATCGGACCTTGACCTTGCGTTGGTGCTCACGCATCACCAAGACTCCCGGCGAGGGCCATGAATGTTTCCTGATTGAATATCCTCTGAACTCTGCAGTCCATTTCCCTTTCGCTGGATTAAAACCGAAAGCACCCTGCGTATACTCCTAACTCGCGCAACAACAGGACCGACACGCGACCCCGCCTCGAGCCTACAAGGCGCCCCGCCAGAACCTAGCCAAGTCTAAGCGCATCGCCATCCTCCGGCGCCTGTTTCCGAATGGTTTTTGGGGCGACAATGATGGACTCGGGACAGCTGTCAACAAAAGCCCAAATCGCGAGAACCACGTCGCTGGCCGTGGACAAGATCAGGAAGGCTCGTAGCATGGCTGTCTCCTCGGACAATCATGAAGGGTAGGTGCCTACTGGAACCCAATCCGCGGTCATACACGCCCTTTTGACCAGGGCAATATTCTTTTCAAAGGACCTGGCTGAATTGAGCGTTGTAGCGAGAAATCCGTGCATGAGAAGCTGAGCTCCAACTTCGACAAAGAGCCACGATGGCTTCGGCCCAAGACTGACGCAGACGTGGAAGCTCGTCTAGCAAAGCTAGAGTCGATGCCTACCAGACGGTCTGTTCACGAGGGTGATGACATGCCAAGCCATCTTTCCGGGGAAGATCCCTCGCCATCTAAAATCACGTTCATACACAAGACAGCTCAGGAGTTCTTTATGTCCGGGGAAACTATAGAATATGTCGACGGGCATCCATTGGTAGCTTCAAAGCCATCCATCATCATCAACGCCGACGTCGAGCAGGCTTCAAGCAGCCTCGAAGAATTCAACGCGATCAATGATGGGAAGATGAGATCTTCTCCGCCATGTCCTTATTTTCGTCGCACTCCAAACCGCCTGGACAGACGAGAATTTCAGGGTTGGAGCTCTGTAAAACGACTCAAAGAGCATCTGTACCGCAAGCACGGCTTCGTTCAGCCGAAAATACACGACTGTCGGGACAGGACGGTCGATCAGGATTTGCAACGCCCGAGGACATGGTCACCGAGTGATGCCAGCCTGAGGGGCATCAAATCTTTCGAAGTGCCAGGCACCATCAATGGCATTCCTGTCAACGCTCTTCCCGACTGGGGCTCGGCGGTTGATGCAGTCTCAGAGGACTTTGCAAAACAAAAACATCTGGAGATCAAACGAACTGGAGCGCAACACATACAGCTGCTCGGAGGACACAAGGCAGAGAGTGTCGGTCAGGTCATTGGCTTCTTCAAGTTTCGGGGCGAGAGTCGTGCCCATCGTCGCGTATTTCACGTGCTTCGGAAGAGCATGTGCGATGTGATATTGGGCAGGAAGTTCCTGAACCTGACCAGCACCTTGACGGAGAACTACCACCGCATCGTCGAGAGGATCCGCCCCTGCATACAAAGCAAAGGGCGCCTCTTCCTCCTAGACGAGTCTCCCGATGAGCGTATCCCCTGCACCGTCAACGGCGCCAAAGCCTCGGCCTTCCCTGACACGGGTTCCGATCTGATGCTCGTGTCGGGCGACTTTGCCCGGCGTCACAATCTCAAGGTCCGACGAGAGGAGTGGTACAGACGGCAGGTCGAGCTCATCGACGGGTCCACCGTCCTCACTGACGGCATGGTCCTCAACGCCGAGCTACAGTTCGACACTGCCCCTTCCGCATCGCGAGAGGTAGATTACGATCGGTATTGTCGCTTCGCAGAGCATCTCTCTTCCATCACCAACCCAAATAAGACGGATGCAACGCCACGTTCGACCTTTGTCTGCGACCTTCACGTCATAGAGGGCCTTCCCTGTGACATCATCCTCAGCAACGAGTTCATCTTCCAGAACCGTGTCTTCTCGAGATTCAAAGACCTGTTTTGTCCCATGTCGGTTTTGCCATCTCCAGGCGCAATTGCCCTCGATCGCAGTATTCTCTTCGTAAGGAACAAAGCGAACAAGAAGTCTTGGCTATCGCGTCTGCGCCAGGCCGCGGACAATCCGGAGCCAGAGCCAAGTAAAACCCCCTCCCTCTTTTCGTCGAGGGAAGCTATACTGACGCCGCCAGTTCCTCTTCAAGCTGGCACCTCATGGGAAGAGCGATGGGTCGCGGAAGAGTCACGGAGAAATCGGGCACAGCTTCTCATCGCAACTCTGCCACATCCAAGGAGGTCTGAGGCGCAGGGACAGGAAGACGAAATTCGGAATGCCTGGGATCGAGGAAACCCGAGACCGACACCCATGAGCCGCCTCTCCTCTCGCAATCGGCCTCCCCCTCAACCGCAAGTCCCTAGAACTCCCCCGCGAGCGATGCCTCCTATTCCTCGAAGACCTGTTGGCGCTGCTCGGCTCGTGCTTGAGGACAGCGCCAAAGAGCGAGTCGAGCCAGAACCGAAATCTTTCACCACGTCTTAATTCTCATCGAGGCCAGCGACATTCATGTATGGCCATAGGATAGCATATTCATTCAACAATACATAGAATGCCATTATTATCTGCAAGTGTTCCAGCATCCTGTAACCCACGAATACGCCTCGTCCTACCTCCAGTCCTCCTTGATGAAGTCGGCCGCCCTTTCAGCGACGGCATACACCAGCGTCTGTATGTTCGCTCTCGGCACCAGTGGAAAGACGCTCGCGTTCATATTCCTCACCCCATACACCCGAAGCCTCTCATCCACCACGCCCCCCATGCCCCTCGGCATCATCGCACACGTCCCTACGGGGTGATACTCACTCTGCAGGTTTCCCCGGATCCACGCCTCCACATTTTCAGGTGTCAGCCTATGATACCCAGGCTGAAACAAGGTGCCATTGCCCGCGAGCAGGTCAGACAGCGGCTTCGTAGTGGCGATAGTGTCGAGATGAAGGGCAATGATACTCAGCAGCTTGATGTCCAGCGGATGCGAGAGGTACCTCGGGTCGATGACGGGGTATTGAGCAGGGTCCGCGGAGCCAATGTGGACGGATCCCCTCGAGAAAGGGTGCTCGAGAACGCCGAGGATGGTGAGGAAGTTACCCTCGGCCTGGGTGCTGAACAGCCGCGTCGTGTCGTTGGCGTATTGTGGCGAGATGCCCCCTCCGATGGTCAGCTCCTGGGCCACGGCTTCCGTGAGCAGGTCTTTGAGCAGGAGCAGTGTTTGGGCTGGAGATGAGGATTTTTGACTGTGGCTCGTGTACACTCCTATATCTTTGGCTGTCGCGCCGATTTGGGCGAGGGACAACAGTGCAGAGCTGGCTCCCGCTGTCGATAAGCGGCCGGACTTGTTGGTGATGTACTCATTTAGCTCCTCGAGGAAGAATGTCTCGTTTCGGAAGTCTTCCAGCGTCGGGATGCCAGGGTTGACGCGATATCTATTTCTCACGTTAGTTCATCTCCCGCAAAAGTACGTCGTCGGTTGCTTCAACTCACCCGGTCGGCACGTAGACGTGATCTTGCAGGTTCTCCCCGACTCCGGCGTTTTCGGCCACCGTGGGGATGCCGAAACGGCGAAGGATTTTGCCATCTCCAATCCCCGAGAGCTCCAGGATCTGGGGCGACGCTATTGTTCCTGCGGCCAGTATAACCTCCTTGGCGGCTGTGACAGTGATGATCTGGCCACCCCTGACGTACTGCACGCCCGAGGCCACGGCGTCGCGGGCCTTCTTGGTGAATATGATCTTCTGCACGTGTGCCGCCGTCAAGACCTTGAGATTCCTTCGACCAGCAACCATCAGATAATAGGCATTGGCAGCATAGCTACGCGTATGAGTGGCAGTGTTAATACTGAGAAGATTCGTGTATCCTCCGAGAGCCAACCCGTTCCTGGGGTCTCCTTTGACCTCAATCCCCAGAGTCCTGTACGTCCGCGGCCACGCCTCCGTCAGAGGTCCATAGGAGTCGGGGAACGTGCTGAGGATAGGGCCCGATGTTCCATGGGCGGCAGGGTTGATGTACTGCGTCTGCAGATCGATCCTCGTCTGTGCCGAGGGAGCGACGTACTTCTCCGACTTGGCAAAGTACGGGGCCAGCTTGTCCCAGGACCAGCCCTTGTTGCCGAGGGCGCCCCAGTTGTCGATGTCGCCTTGGGAAGGGTGTGTCCAGAACATGAAGTTCATGGCGCTCGATCCGCCGAGCTGCTTGCCCCTGATATGGGCGAAGACTCGGTCGTTCGCGTTGACCTGGGGTACCGTCTTGTAGTTCCAGTCATACTCTGGGTTTGCGTACATGGCAGGGAACAAGCCTGGCGCGAGCACGTTCAGGTCATCAGAGTGGTCGTTGCCGGCTTCCAACACCAGCACCGTCATGTCTGGATTCTCAGAAAGTCGAGTCGCCACAGTAAGTCCGGCTGTGCCGCCGCCAATGATTCTACAAAGGCGTCAATGGATGCCCATGGCTTTACCAGTATCTTGCTGCAGGAACTCCACTCACACGAAGTCGAAGACATCTGCTACAACGAGCCGGAGCCAGCAGGCGAGAATGAAGGCGACTTTGTAGTGCCTAGACATCCTTAAAGAGATCATTCTGGAGTAAGCAGGCGTAATTCTTCGGGTGAGGGTAGGACACGAGAGATCTAGACACTGAGATCGTAGAATGACTACCAGCCAAGACCCAGGCCGGTGTTATATCATTCCAACAAGGCTCCTGACGAGCACGACTGCCATTAAGACAATCCATCATCCGCCCCGGGGACTGTCCGTGCTTTATTCAGCATCTTGCAGGAGAGCTGAAAGCAGAGTCGCATTTCACGACATATTCCTTGTCGTCCTGGGCCACATTGGGCGGAATCCCGCAATGCTTGCAGCGGGGGCTGAAGCTCACAATGCCACATTGATCAGCTCCCGTGTCTTTGCAGACAGCAAGATGCAGCCACATGTCGCCGTGTCACACATGAAAACAGCCTAGCACTTCGGAGTGCTTCGATGGCCAGCAGGAGTCGTGGGAGGAGAGGGGCAAGCAACAGTGAGGCAACCCCTGAGTCGGCCCCTGAATCCGCTAATAGGAATCCCCCGAGTCCACCCCCGCCAAAGAGCCGTGCGCTGTGGGGCGGCGCGTCTTATCGCTCCCGCCTTTTAGCCCCGATCTGACCCTCGGACGTCGAACCATCAACCACCAAAACAACCCCTCGACACCCACCCCCGTCGACATTCTTGCCAGCAGCTTACCCTGGCGTGCGCCGCCCTCCCACCGATATGTCCTCCTCGGGCACATCTCTTGCGCGCTCACGATCCCTCCGAAAACCTACTGCCGGCAGCAACACCGACCTCTCCCACAAGCCGCCCGTTGCCTCGACAACAGCAGCAGCGGCGCGCAACATCTCACCGACTCGACTCCCCGCGCTGAAACCCACGAGTCGCCTGCCCTCAACAGCGACGTCGAGCGATGCCACATCTTCCAGTGCATCTTCGACGACGGGGTCGTTCCTGAAAAGGAGTAAGCCGACGTCAGGGACTGGCCTGGCGCGCAGTGGGAGCGTGAGCTCCAGACCGCCAGTGACCTCCCAGTCCAGACCATCGGACCAAACACAAGCACCACAGCCGTCTGCTAGAAGCCGATATCCGCCCAATGCATCCGTCTCTGGCGCCGTGAGCGCTTCCAGCGCTGCCGTGAAGAGGCCAACATCATCCGGAGGCCTACCATCACAGAATAAGCCGAGGACCGGACCCCCAGGAGGCGGACTCGGCCACTCGCGCGCCAAGAGCACGACGACGGCGACGACATCCTCCAGGAACCTCTCCAACGCGCCAGTCCTCCGACCACCCTCGCAGACATCCTCCACAACATCATCAACAGCACCGAGGCAGCGCCCTGTCTCCATCCACGCCGGCCGTCCACCCTCCGCCACCGAGCGAAACCCCCCGAAGCCCGCCTCGGCACCATCACGAGCAGCCTCATCCGCCGTACCGCCGCGGCCCCAGCCCGACACCCGACAACCACACCCCGTCTCCCGCGACGCGCCCACCCTCCGTCCCAAGCCCGCCTTCTCGACACATCAACAACACTTCTCCCCCCTCCGCCGCGCAGGCCCCAAGACCCTAACAGCCGCCTACCTCGCGCCCCCTTCCCCCTCCCAGCTCCCCTCCAACGTCGCCGCCTCCGCCGAGACCGCCCGCCTCCAGTCCTCCCTCCTCCAACTCCACCTCCTGCACCGCTCCGCCCCCTCGACCTTCTCCCAATGGCACGCCAGCGCCAAATCCGTCCTCGCGGCCCGCCACGCCTCCCTCGCCGCCTCTTCCCGCGCCCTATCCGCCTCCGAGTCCCTCGCCGCAGAATCCCTCAACGCAACCGCCCTCCTCTCCTGGCCCGACACGAGCATCCAAGTCCTCGACACCCTCCTCACGTCCCTCTGGTCCCTCCAGGACCCAGGCGGCAAGCTCGCCCGCCTGACCCGCCACTTCTCGCGCTACGCCGACCGCCTCGCCGACGCAGAGCGCGCCCGCCGCGCCCTGGCCACGGACCCCTCCGTCCTCGTCGCCGCGGACGACGACACGTTCCTCGCGGGCCCCCTCGACGCCGCCTGGAAGGACCAGATGGCGACCCTCACGCGCCGCCTGGAAGTCTGGGCCGACCAGCTCAGGGACCTGCCCGATCCGCCCCCGGACGCGGCGGCCTCGAGCCTCGCGCGCATCCTCACCGGCTGCCGAGCCCTCGTGGATGCCATGCTCGCCGAGACGCGCGTCATGCAGGACATTGAGCGCGCCGCCGTCGAGAGGGAGCGCGCCTGGATGCGCGACGTCAACCGCGAGGACGATGACGGCACGGGTTCAGGGGGACTGCTCTCCGGGCGACGAGATGCACCGCGCGCCGGTGCTGCATGGCGCACATCATAATCACGGGAGCACGTCTCCTACCCCTAGAGTAATGATATGAAAGATGACGAAATGATCATGATGTTCTCATTAGGACAGAGCAGAGTTACAGTACAACGTGCTACCTTGCGTGGCTTCCGCCCCCTTTTTACTCCGTATTACTCCTCGTCACAGCAGTGCTACAAAACAAAGAGTCAATCTGATGTGATGTCCTCCCCCGGACGCTGACTCGGCGCTGCCATTATTTCCAGATCACCTACCCTCGTAAGCCCTCCCTGTGGATCTCGCCGGCAAGCTCACTTGGAGCTTTGCTTGAACATCCGGCTCAGGAACCCGCCGATCCAGTCGTAGAACAGCACCCGGAAGAAGACGGGAAGCCAGTGGCCGCCAGTGACATGTTTGCCGCTTGAGGACTGCGTTACCGAGGCACGACCATCGCGCTGTTGGACGTCATCCTGGTCATCCGTCGTGGTACTGTCGGTGGGCCTCCCGGAGTCGATGGACCCGTCATTGTCGTCGGCCGAGTCGTCAAGGTCGTCCATCTCGTCGGGTTTCTGGGGCCGCGTACCCGCGGCCTGCGCGGTCTTGGAGGTCTCGAGGGTTTCGGGCTTGGGGGTTTTGCCAGTTTGGTTCCCGGAGACGGGGTCCTGGCTGACGGGCACCTGTGTAGAAACTTTACTCTTGTCAGACATAGGAGTTGGTCCGCTCTCCAGATTTCGTGCTAACTTTGACCTTGAGCCCTTGAGAACGACCCCTTCGTCTTCATCGCTGGCCGGCGAAGCGAAGAGGTCGGGCGTCACTTTGATCGCGGGGCTGGGCACGCTGATCAGGGGTGTCGGCGGCTTGAGGTGCCCGGACTGGTCCTCCGTGTCGAGCTGCTTCTCCTCGTGCTCCTGGATCGCATCGTCCTCGACGATGGAGGCCAGAGAGGCCAAGGACTTGTTAGATGTGACAGAACTGTGCGACTTCTTACGAGGCACGTCCAGCTTTCTGGAAGTCGTTGGGCTCAGCGGGCCGGAGAGGTCGATGGCATCTTCGTCATAGCTGTTCTTCCTAGCACCCATGATGGGGGACACCGGGGAGCCGAGGAAATATGTCTGGTCTTCGTTGCGGCCGGTCTCCACCTTGCGAACGGCATCTATGATCGACTTACGATCCGAAGGCCACCGCTCGAGGGACGGGTCGTTGAGGTCGTACTTGTCGAGGTCATAGTCAACGCTGCCGTGATGCACTCGGTCCAGCACTGTACTACCAGGTGATTTGGGTTCGTCGTCCGAGTACGTGGTTTCACCGCAGCATTCGTGAGCAAAGAGTGGTGGGCCGTCGAAGCCATCTTCTTCATCGTCGGGTTCGACTGCTTTCTGACTCTCAGAACCGGTGGTCTGTACAGATGTTAGCTTCTTGGTCCCGGTGCACTACACGTAGTCGTCCCTACCCTGTCCGGTACGTCGTCCTTCAGCTTGTCCGCTGTATCGGCGACTTCGGCGGCCGTGTCGGCGACCTGGCCGACGGGCGTGGAGGAGAGCCTCTCACGTTCAGCATCTTGGAGGTGGGCCACGGGCTTCGGCTTGAGTGTGTCGCCATTGGCCTTTGAGTTCATCTCTAGGGGCCTATCCAACGCCGTGATCGAGTTGTTGCGGTTACCGACGTCGTCGGTGGCTGGAGAATGAGGTGTAAGCAGAATGGCAACCGTGATGGCGGTTTATTGAGGGGAAGGAAGCTTTAGCTCACTCGTAGGGGCGTCCTCATTAAGCACCCACCAGTCGCCCAAACCAACGCGGATTTTGTACTGGATTTTCGTGCCGGGAGGGACGCGGACTGTCTTGACGAAAACATGATTGCCGTCCTCGTCCGTGGTACAGTTCATCTCCTGAGGTTCCCATTGGGGATCGGAGAAGGTGCCGGCAACGAAGAGAGGGGGTTGTGTGCCGGGCTTTGCGTAGGTGATGGTGACTGGGACCGTGCTGTGGTCTTCCATTGCTGCGGTTGGCATGCGAGTTGTGAGGGTATTTACGTTCCAACGTGGGCAGTCCAAGGGAATCGAAGAGCAATGCGGCTGGACGTCGCAAGATGACACTTGGGGCCGGTCCCAATGGTGTACGGTTGGAGGTATTAGGCGCAACGCTGTAGGAACGGAAAAGAGTAGAGACTAGAAGTAGAAGATACGTGGTACAGGAGAAGGAGGCGAGGAGAGAGAAAAGACGCGTGGAAGGGTCCGAGGCCTGAGGTTGGGGATTTGGCCAGTCTGGTCGTCGGGCAGGAGTGACGCAGTAGCTTGCTCTAAGGTAAGACCTGGCTTGGACGAAAAAGGGTGGTGTGAGGAAGGGAGGAGGTCCTGGTTCTTCACGGGGCTCCAAGTCGGCGATGCGATGCCGTTTTGTTTCAGTCTTCTTTCTTGTGCAATGAGAGGCTCGCATTTGCCTCTCCGCATTCAAAAAGGCAGCCAAAAGGCATGACTGGCTCAAGGTAAAGGCGATTGCGGCACAACGGCGTCATCAAAGTGCTAGCATCAGGTATCACCCATCCCACCTGCCAAGGCATCAGCTCCCTAGACAGGTCCAGAAACGACTAGCACGCAATGCCATCCTAACTCAATTCCACCACTCTCGGGCCATCGCACCAGGGCGAAATGCCACTGCAGTCTAAAGCGGCCACAGCGCGATCCCCTGTAAACGAAGAGCTGTTGTGGAACTTCCAAGGGCGAGCCGGAGCTTCTTCCTCGATCAAGGTTCCTGGGACATGCCCATTGGCTCCCCGTCCCCCTGGATCCAAAGTATAGATACCGGGGCCTAACTTCCGGTTGACACATCCCCGCACTTGTTGCATCACTTCCAATTGTGTTGCCATCGGATGATGTTGATGCTCCGGTCGTTGTTGTCAGATCAGCACAATGTTAGAGGCTGAGCAATCCAGCAAGCTCTGGTGAGTGATTTGCATGATTCCCTGCATGCAGATGCAGTTCGGAAAAGCAACGACTTCCATGAACGAGAACAAGGCCCCCGAGCCAACAAGCTTCCCCATTTCAGTGGGCTGGACCAGTCCGCGGCTCAGCCGGTAACTTATCTTATCGCGGCCCTTGTCGGATGCTCCTGTGGCTTTCCGCTCACTGGGAGATCATGATCAAGTCACAAGTAAAGTATCAGTGCAGATAGTATCAGCTGCAGGGAACTTAGTTAATATATAGTCTTGAATACACGAATGATTTAGCAACAACTGTCCCGGACTCTCGGGTGCAGCATGTCTAGATCGTGTCTCGGTGTGGCGTCTCAAGTGTGGCGTTCAAGGTCGAGAACTGCACGGACCAAGTTCACTTGCAGTTTATCGCGATAAGAATCCAAACATACATCGTCATTCCCTCGATTTTATTTAACGCCTTGGCTTCCTCACTTCGTTGTACACTCAATTGTTGTTGCAAAGCTGCCACAAATGCCGCGCAGAGTACTGTTTTTCACCACCGATTTGCGATAACCACCACATCAAGCATACCGGGGCTGCGACTTCCCCCCTCACGATGGCCTCCGGTCTCCCAAGGGAGATCTACATCAAGCAGCGCAAACGTCGTCGCGATGAAGAAGACGATGCGCCTACCTACCTCCGTATGCCATTACCGTCGCCTACAAGGAAAGATAGCTTCCCACCGACACTTGGCTGACTCGTGCAGAACTGGACAATGATGATCCCTCTTCCAAGCGCCGCATGAGCGGTAATGTTGTCTGGCAGCGCCGCAATGTCAAAGATGAGGCTCTGTTCGCATCGCCCTCCTTGTCGCATACGCCGCCGACTCCCTGGGCGCCACCCGTCATCAAGACCAAGGAGCCGATCAGCAAGAAGACGCCCATCAAAGCTCCCGTTAACGACAGCATCGCATCAGCCCCTGATGCCGCCAAGGATGCCTCTCCTCCTCCCCCGGCTGCTGGCCTCCAGCCCTCAGCCCGCCCGACCTTCCAGCCGCGCCGCTTCCACATGTCTCGATCCCTTATGAAGGCAAAAGGAAACCAGTCACCGAAGATCGGCCCCCAAGGAGTCGGCAAGAAACGATACGCAACCGCCGTCTTCGTGGAGCGAGGGGCCCGGAGACTCCAACAGCTCGACCCCGACTCCATCCCCGATACCACCGGCCGAAAGCCCGATATTGCAATGAGCGACTCTAGCACTCGCAAGAAGCCCAGCGCGAGGCGCATAAAGCCCAGTGTCAAGCCTGAAGACACCAAGGCGCAAGACCCCACTACAAGTGCGCAGGCCGCAACGCCTGGTGCTGCATCTGCAGCTTCCGCTCCTGCTGCTGCTGCTGCTGCTGCTGCTGCATCTGCTGCTCCCACTTCTTCTGCTGCTCCCACGTTCGACCAGCGCAAGCCCCTCCCGAACATCGCGCCCACCACCGACCCGAACGACCTCGCCGACGAGATGGACAAGTGGGTGCTTCACGAGATCGGCGTCAACCTCAAGGAAATCAACAAGTCCCCCACCTCGACGCCCAGCAAGATGAAAACCCCCTCCAAGTTCAAGCCCAGGGCCCCGGCCCAGCGTTTCGCAGACCGCAACCCCGAGCTGGCCGCCCGCCTCGACGCCCAGGACGGCACGCACGCGGGAGACACGGCCATGCAGGACGCCGACGCCGACCTCTCCGACGACGACTATGAGATCGTCGTCTACGAGCTCGCGCCCAACGAGGGCCCCAACGCCCTCCGCGCCATCCCGCCCGAGCAGATCGGCGTCCTCAAGTTCGACTCCCGCGAGGACATGGAGCTCTTCTACGGCAACGAGGACGACGACTCGGACTGGATGCCCGAGGACGACGAGGACGAGAACGGTACGCCTGCAGCTCTGCTGTCACTTCTCCCTCTTCTCAAATTCACACAAGCTGACCCTCCCCTCCCAGCCGAGAACCATTACACGGCCGAATACCCCGAGGAGCTCGACTCGGACGACTCCGAGTTCGACGGCGCCGCCGCCCACGGCACCCGCCTCCCCCGCGGCCCCTACGACGACGATGACGACGACGACGGCGTCGCGGCCTACTATCACTCCGGCACGCGCGAGTTCGACGGCGACTACGACGCCGCTGATGATGACGACGACGGCGACAATATCCGCTACATCGTCGAGGGCGACGACGAGAGCCGCGACCGCGACGAGGTCTTCCAGGAGAGAATCAGGCGGTACATCAAGCGCTACGGCGGGAACTAGGATCGAGCCGGCCGCTCGCGTTGACCAGGTCCAGGACCTCGTGGTGCCGCCTTTGCATGGTGCCTCGAGGCAGAGGCCAGGCGTGTTTGTACCCCCTTGCCCAGTCCCTCGTCTACGGAGAGGGACATGGAAGTACTTTCGGAGCTGGGCGATGGCTCGTCCACGTCCCGGACATGTGATGAAATTGCGCAGGAAGTCCTAGATGGCATGATAGAGTAGAAGGTACAACGGATGAGCATCAGCCAGCATACAAACATGAATTGCACTTTCAGATAAGAGAAACATCACAGGCATATGAGCGTCATGAACAGAAGTGTGAGCGTAACAGAAAAGGTAGGAATCGATGAAAATCATCTGTATTCGGATCATGCCAGATCAGACACCAGAACATAGGCAATACATCGCCCGCGGTCTCCGATTCGAAACAGAAAAACGCCCGTGTCGTGAGAGGTCAAGACAATCTTCACAGTCCGTCCGTGTACCAGTAGAGACCGTGGCAACTGGCCACTCGCCAGCTGCCCCCTAAGAACAGGTTGAGAGCAGAAGATGCCACCTCGATACCAAAGCAAAGTTGCGCGCTGGTCAGCGTGAAATGACTGGCAGTACGACGCGCAGTCTATAGATTTCAACCCGCCCCCCAAAAGACAGGAGGCCCCGAGGAATAACCTAACGCCGATGTAGTGTGATCCCGCTGTATAAAAATGACCAAGTATGCTTTCGCGAGCCTCGCGTCGCTCACATCAAAGTGCAGGCGCCCAGCGTCCTGGCGCGGCGACGCCCACCGTTGGGGCCCTCCTCCTCGTCGGCGTGGAGCATCTGTGCCTCCCTCGCCCTCCGCCTACGCCGCCGGTGGCCCGCTCCGGTGGTCCCGGCCTCCTCGTTCGCCTGCATCCAGTCCGCCCAGCGGCGCTCGAGGCGGCTGGCAGAGGAGAAATCCGCACGCAGGACGCGTTTGGTGTGCTCGTCGACGGTCATCTGGAAGCCGTAGAAGCACTTGAGGCTGATGATCTCCGACGGATAGGAGTGCTTCGAGACGTCATTCTTGGATGCTCGCACATGCGAGTTCCGGAAGAGGACCTCCCGGATGCCGGTCCAAGTGACATGCTGACAGTCGTAGACCACCATGTGTAGGCCGGCGCGAGGACGGATCTTGGCGCTGTGGTTGCGCTTGCTGCGCGTAGACACCATGTTCGCCGCCTCCGCCAAGGTGAGGTCGCTGATGCGGGTGTTGTCGAGATCGATATTTCGCAACCGTACGCAATTCTTGATCACCGGTAGCATGCCTACGTCCCCAAGATTCTCGCAGTAGCTAAAGGAAACGTGCTCGAGGAAGGGCGCACAAGGCGCCTTGGCAAGATGCTCCGACAGTAGCGTGTTGGTGAGCTCCGCCAGATCCTCCAATTCGAGATGGGTCAGTCGCGGGGTCGAGGCCAGGATGGGCTCCAGTGCCGTGTCGGTCAGTGCCGTGCAGCCGGACAGCTGCAGGCCTTCCAGTTCTGGCGTCAGGTGTCCCAAAGCTCGTACGCCCGAGTTCGTAAGGCGGCTACACCGGCTGAGATCGAGATGACGCAATTTACGAGCCGGTACGACGGGCACATCGGTCAGAATGTCGATTTCGGGATCTTCGCCGTGGATCATGATCTTGAGGGCGCGGTCGTTCAGGTCGGCACATCCGTTGAGCACCAAGCGTTCAAGCTTGTTTGTCCTGAACAGCACCTCGGCGACTTCTAGATTATCGAAGCCCCTGATCTCCCTAGCCCTCAGATCTGTCAGCGCCGGGCATCCCTTGACGACCGCCTTGACGCCTCTCGCGTCCATGTGAGTACACCAAGAGACGTTGAGCATTTGCAGCTGCGGACATGACTCGGCAATGACCTTGCATGTGATGTTGGTGACCGCCGTCAGTCCAGTGAGATCCAAATTGGTGATCTTGTCGTTGGAGCGAATGAGTTTGTGAAGCGTGTTCTTCTGGAAATTCCTACAGCCTTCCAGAGTGACGTTGATGAGGTTTCTGCAGGCCTTGGCAACGACTTCCGCTCTCTGGTAGTGCTCGACCTGCACACAGCCTCGCAGATTAAGATCCTTGATGAACGGCCCTGCGGAAAGGATGATCTTTGCCAGAGACCCGGCAGGAATTTCCTGGTAGAATTCGGAGGCGTCGAAGCTGGTCCACAGCTGGCCATCGAAACAAATCTTATGAAACGTTTTGCTGACGATGGAGGCCCTGACAAGCTCCTTAGGCTGAAGATAGGAGAAAATGTACACGCGCAGCTCATGGGGCATGTTCTGCCAGAAATAAAAGTTCTTCTTGGGAACAGCGGGGTTGGCAAGCTGAATCTTGGTAGTGTAGCGAAGGTCGGACGGCAAGCCGACAGACTGCGGACCTGGGCTGTAGGGTGTCGTGAGCCCAGTATCGATCCTGCGAATACCAATGCGCTCGTCAAGAACCTCGGTCGAGATCTTGCCGCTCTGCGGTGTGCCAGGGATCGAACTGGAGGCGCTGTGGTAGTTTGATGCCGATGCGCCAGTCGGGAAGTAGGAGTCGCTTGCATACTGGGCTCCAGAAGGGCCGGTGCTGGCAAGATTAACACAGGACATGCTCCCTCGTGGCCTCAGAGGACTGCTGTGGGCTCTTGGCCGACCAACGGTCATCTGGGCTAGGGACGGCGATGAGGAGATCCGTTGAAGTCCCCGCAGAAGCTTCTGGCGAGTCTTTTTCTTGATTGATGCCTCTTGAGCGACCGGCGCTTGCTCGTCGACCACTTCCATGGGAGTGGACACGGCCGAGCTGAAGTCCCGTACTGCAGCCATTGTAAATTCGGTAAACCGCCGATGGGGGGAATGGTCGTAGCCTGGGCAGTATTTCGGACGAGTATATGGTCTGCTTCTTCTGGTCTTTGAGCCTTAGAGGCAACGATTGAATGGCGACGGGGACTGTCGTGAGTAGACCGTGGCGGGGCTATGTCGTGCGGGACGGGGCCTGAGAAGATGGGAGATGTTGTAAATGCGAGGGCGTAGGTCAAATGGTGGAGGCCAAGCGTGCTTATCTCACATCCAGGCTCGGATAGTTCGAAGAGTAGGGTGCGTGACCACGCCGTGGCACAATCAAGTCGTCCTCATGTGAAGCTTTGAAACAAGGAACAGTCCACCACGCAAAGACAGGCTGCTCAAGATTGCTGGATTGTTGAAGCTGCTGGAGGGGGGAATTCGGGGTCTTTGGGGTGTTGGAGGGACCTGGCGGTTCGGGGGCCGGGATTATCGCTATCGATAAGTCGAAATAGAGGGTCATCAGCAGACGGGCGGGTCACGACAGGGGTTCTGATGGCGGGGGCGGACCGGATCCAGGGTCTCGAAGTGGATGTGGATGTGGATGGTGGCGGGCGGGGTACTTGTCAGTTCCGGCTCCTGATTGCCGTTCGTCGAAGTGCTGCCAATGCGCCGGGCAAGAGGGCGAAGGCGATCGTGAGAGGTACGAGAGAGTAGTCGAGCAGGATGCGAAGAAGTCGTGATGTCGTCGTGAGGGGGGCACATGGCCTTTGATTCTGAAAAATGTCGGGATCACAGGGACGATAAGGCTCAGAAAATGTCTCAGCTGGCCGTGAATAGCGAGCCCATTAATGGTAGTGCGGTCCGGACCAGTGAGGGAGCGGAGGGTTCGGAGAAGCTCATGTGGTTGGCGGGCATTAACGGGCAGGTCTGGGTGAGTGGGAAGGATGGCAGGACGGGGGCCGGGCGGCCGGACCAGACGCCAGGACCGTACCAGCGATCCATGGCGAGCACCTCAGTGGCAGGTACAAGTATTCCCTCGTGGTCGGTACCCAGTGTTTTCTTCTTGGAGTGATCCTCCGGTCGTTTGATCGATGTGGTATGGGGGGGCGTTTGGTGGGACAATTTGGAGCCGGTCGTGGCAGTGACATGGACAAGACGCAGCGTTGGCCAACAGTCTACGACGTCCTGGGAGCATCTCGTATAGCCTGCGGCACGAAGCTCTATCAAAGCCCCAAGCTATTCATACAACCAGTTTGGCATACGAATACAGCGTACTCATCGCAACAAACTGGCCGACTCGTGTTGGATCTTGGCATGTACTGTACATGGTAACTCCAAACCATCGGGCCAAGCCCAGTCGCTCCATTGTCTTGGCGGGCTACTTGGTGTGGGGGATTCCACTTATGGGGGGCCCTTCCCTCTGGAAATCCCCCTATCAAGGCAAGTCCGTTTCACTCGCTCCCAGTCTCACCTTCCCGAATCTGAGGACCGACCGTGCCTGCCGTTGTCACCGAAGCCCACCGTGGCGACTTGTGACTTCTTGTCCGCCTCGGCTTCATTCCTCGCCATTCTTCGCCGTTCACCTTCCGTTTCTCTGCCTTGGGCGAGCATCTCTTGTGTATTCTACAGTGCTCCCGGAACCTTTTTCATGCCAGGAGACTGGCCGGCTGGGATCTCCTATCGACTGGCAACCAGCTGTATCCATGATCACGACATGATCACGACTCGTTATGGAGGATGTCGCGGCTAGCCGGCCTCTTCTTCCTGCCCGGTCGTTTAGCGCCCTCGGCCACTCCTTGACTCGCTCTAGGCCGCCCATAGGCTGTCGATCGCGTCTTACCTTGCCAACCTCAGCAACTTAGACATTGGGACCTCGTGGTTGGGACCGTCCTCGACACCGCCGCTCCAGAACCCGATTCTGACCCGCTTTTCCCTTCTGGCTTCTCACCAGCGTCCTTCCAGAAATCCGCGGGCAGGCAGGGCAGGGTCCAGGTCCTACAGCCGCTCGCTTCCCCTGCAGATTCTGGCCTCTCCTCACTCCCATTAGCCCTGTGGCATCGGACCCTGGATGAATGCGTGCGCCCGTTCTGCAGTAAGGCGATGCCCATGGAATCCCGTCCCAATTCATCCGAAAGCCCATGTCCCTCCTCGACCTGTAATGTCCAAAGGCGTTCAGCCAGATCCCCGGCGGCCCGTCGAAGCGATAATATCTTCTTGTCCACGCCCGAGGGAATTGGATGTCGCAAGACGGTCAATTCTTGCGTTACCAGTGGCCTTGTGGCTGATCACAGATGCCTGCCGCGGGTAGTCAGACCAAGGGTCTGCTGATCTTGTTCAGGCTGAGAGGAGATGTCACCTGCTTCCCGTGCCCGTAGTCAGCAGATCACAATCCGTGACAAGGGTTCAAGTCTGATCTGAGGCAGTCATGTCCATATTTGTGCCACGCTCACATGCTTTTCTCTAGGTCAGGCTGACCAGCGATCTTTCCCTAGTACCGTCGTTCTGACAGTGGCCATGACACGTCGCGACAGCAGCCAACCAAACAAACGATGGATGTGTGATGGCTCGCACACGGTGCTGACGTATGAAACAGCGCTGTTTGGGCTGCCTACCGACGAACATTTCGGTCCACGTCGACTGTGAGGCCGCAGCATGTACGAAGATGAGCATCGCCGCCGATAACATGGGTGCCGCTTGTCAGGACCAGGGGCGCAATATCAGAAGTACCTTGATCGACGGCCAGTCTCTGAAGGATGCATTCAGGGTACGAGAAATATCAAGGGAGCAAAGAAAGACTGGATGCTTTCCGTCTGAGTCATATCTGTTTCAGGCCTGACGCCTCTTCGTTGGCTTGATATAGCAGCTTCTCACGGGAGCTTCTACTCGAAGCCCAAACCATCTTATCAATTGTAGCTGCCGTGTGGGCTTGCATGGTGACTATCGTTCATCACAACCACCTTCGGACGGGAGCGACAACAGATGATGATTTCGAGCCCGAGTTACCTTCCAACTTGGCCTTTGAAGCATCAATGTACCATCGTCAAGGAAGATGCATGGTGTGCTGATACATATGAAGCATCTCAAACCGGGTATAGTCCATGGCTAACCAAATAGGCCCTTCCTTGGTTACTCGGGTCCCTTCCAGCGTCTTTATGGACATCAGGGTCGCTCAGCCTCACCTTTGATCAGGCTTGAAGATCCCGTTCCCCCTCCATATCATGCGGTGCGCCGTCACTGCAGATGATTTCCGCATGGAGACCTGACGCATGGAGGCTTTGAGACTGGCCTGACATGACTCAGTCGAACGCCACGACAGTTTCGCGTGCTCAGCTTGGTACTGATGTCAGGAGGGATTGTCAAGACTCACGTCGGCAAAGATCAACGTTCAGCCAGTCTTGATGAAATAACCAGCCGCAAGTCAACACCATCCGCCTTGATCGCGGCCTTGACGGAAGCTCCACATCTGGCGCCTCTATGGCGCTTGTTGAACCATGGAGTTGAGAACGTGCGACAAGAGTCTCGGTCTGAACGACAGAGGGACTTGGTCCAACTACCATGGGACTGAGAAGACGCCGCTGACAGTTCAAGGAGGCTGAGGCCTTGAAGCCCACGGAATCTTCATCGAGGGTAACTTCATACAATGAGTCGAGTCTTGCTGCATCAAATTTTGTAGCTGACGTGGCTGATAATCAGCGCAAATTGCACCTCCTTGAATGATCGCGGCCGATGTTGTCGTCGGCTATCCATGGCCGGAGACGGATACAGGTGCACGGACAAGCTGCCTGCTATACGCACTACATCAAGAAGAGGTCTTTTCAAATCGAAGACCGTGCCTGTCCATGGATTTGCAGAGTGACCGTCGACTCTGCGAGCCCGCGATCACCAGGTGTCGAGGTCTCTTTCTTGCAGACGGTGAACTCTTGCCACAGGAGCCTAGTCGTCCATATCGTTAGGTCTGCCTTCCTTGGCATCGGACGTGAACCGCTGGGGACTATTTCATCTTCATTGACAACAGCGGCAGCACAGCACAGGCTCGGCGCCAGCCGGCGCCTCGCCGAATCTCACTTTTGTTGTATAATCGAGCCGCTGAGATCAGACCGAGGTGCTGCCTCATCTATATCATCCGGGGTGCACTTTTGCTCTCACAGCACTGCGGAGGGAAGAGGGAAGTCGGCTGCCAATGAACAGCATCACGTCGGGAACAGGAGAGCACCCATTGACAGAATCTACTGGCCTGCCGCTCACTCTCGGTGCTTGGCTCGGTGGCTCCTCACGACTGGCCATCACTCAGACGAACTCCAGGTGGCCTACGGGCTGTTCATTCACTGGAACTCGTCGATTCCATGATGGCCAATATCATGTCGAGTGGATGACGTTGTCTGAAGCAGCCAGCCTCGCATCGCAGAGCGCGTACCAACGCCAAGCAGCGCAGCTCGGCCTCTCTCCCGGTCCCCATCTGCCGTGCGACCCATCGACCCCTCCTGCGCGGACGGACGGTCGCACGGGTAGGCAAGGGAGATAAGTTTGTGTGGCCGTGACATGGATCGGGACGGCGGTGCGACCCCAGGCGCATGCGGGGGTTACACGGGGTGGGTTATTGAAGTCGAAGCTGATGCCTTGGGCGCGTCCTCACCTTGGGGGGACATTACGCTTCTCTCTCGACTCGGACGTCGCAGCATGCAGGTTTGTTGCTGCGCGTCGCGGTGGGTGGATGGCAGGAGGGAGGCGGTGAGGAGACCATCGCAAGATGCTGTCGCGACTTGACGAAGAGCCATTTTTTGGGTGATGATTCGAGGGATGTTGGAGTGACAGTCGAGGTTGCTTCCGAATGCAAGTTCGCTGCTCAAGCATCAGGTACGGGTTGGCATTTGTCGCCACGGTCTTTGACGTACAGCGAGCAAGGTCTCGTCGGACATCCGACGGGTCGAGCAGCTTGCTGTCCATTTGGCTCGATGCTATTGCCGAGGGTCGTCCTCCTGAACCTAGGAAGGGCTGGTTCGTTTCAAATCTGCGTGTCATCCGCATGGTTCGCCCGGCCAATCTGTACATATTAGCTGACCATGAAGGTCATCGACTTTGCATCATAGAGCTAGATGGACATCTGTCGCATGGATTACAGAGGGAGGCGAAAGAGTTCATTTCCAGAGCATCCTCTCCATCTTATCGGCAGCGGATTGCCTTGCTCTTCCTCGTTCACGAGCCATCAGCAAAAAGAAAACGCCCTCATCTGACCCGAGCAAAGATAATTCTCGCGTCTGGCGACAAAAGATTGATTGTGGACGATCCGCGAATTGAACGCGGGACCTTCAGCAAGCAAGCGCTTTTCGTAAAGCCGATGCTAAGCAGATGTCATACCACTAGACCAATCGCCCCGTGTTGGATGTCTTTTTCTTCAGTGGACAGGCTCAAGTGCACGGCTCAATGCGAGCAGAGCAGAGTACAAAAAAACACCTTTTATTGAGATTGTTCGTCTATGGACTTGTGAGAGGAGAGGGAGTCGTGAGCGAGTACGGACCATCGGGGCCGGTCTGAAACCTGACAGACGAAAACACAGACAAATGCCTCCTGCTGCTAACCTCGCTTCTCGCCCCGTCCGGCCTCGACGTTGGCCGAGTGGTTCGTCGTAGCCCACGGCTGCTCGGCGGGCGGCGCGCCCTGGCGCTCGGGGCTGGGCGAGTGCCTGACGACAGCGACCTCGACGGACTTGTGTATGGCGCGGCTCTTGGACCTGTTGTTGTCGGAGCTGCCCGAATCCCAGCTCTGGACGTCGCGGAGCGGTACTGCGTTGGTGCTGCCGTCGGCTGCGGTGACCATGTGCTCCTCGCTGTCGCCGAAGGTCATGTTGTCGGTGATGGGGTTGGCGGTGGGCGGGCCGCGGCGGCGCCAGCTGGGGCCCGAGGAGCCGCCGCCGCCGCCGAAGGTGAGGATGTCTTTGCGCGGCGTGCCGTCGTGCTTGTTGCGCGAGGAGCGCGCGGAGGAGGAGAAGGGGGAGAGAAGGGGGCCGGCCCAGGTCTTGAGGAGGGGGACGACGACGGGGAGGTTGGTGGTGACCACGGCGACGAAGGTCTCGCGGACGGCCCAGGAGCCGGCGAGCTGGGCGCCGTTGACGGGGTCCTGAGGATGTCATGTTAGTATGTGGTTGCAGGTAGGTCATGGAGAGGACGTACCGTTACGATGTAGACCGCGCGCAGGGTCGCGCAGACGATGATGAAGGCGCCACCGCTAAAGAGGACGCAGAGGCCGGCTTTCTTCAGGGGGCGGATGGTCGTGTTCCAGAGAAGGGGGATCGGGATGGAAAGGAGGTAGCAGTCGGTGACGACGTTGAAGGCGTAGTACATCCAGACGATCTGGGGGGCGACGGCGGGTTGACAGACAGCTGAAGAAAGAGTCAGTCACACACAGCTAGACGGATTCAAGAAGCGTTCACATACCGCCGGGGTTTGGGTTGATCTGCCACATGAGGTGGAACGGACGGCAGGACAGGAAGAGGTTGAGCGTGACGACCGTCCAGCTGACGGCAACGAGACCGAAGCCAACGTAAATGCGGATGAGGTAGCTTCTAGCCAGGCCCTCCGTCAATCGCTGGTAGAGAAAGAGCAGAGCGGCCTTGAGAAGCCACAGGACAATGGAATAACATGTCCATCCACAGAGCTGGATGATAGAACCTCGGACCCTACGTCGTGTTAGTAAATGTTCCAACACACATGCAAAATTCATGTTCAAGAATTCTCACCTCCAGTGATACTCCTCATCATCGGGTGACAGAGCAATGCGCTCCTCGTCAGTCATGCCATTGTTCGCCATGCCGCGCGCGACGGCGCCGACACAATAAGCCAGCGCGCTCTCGACGGCATAGAAAGTCTGACACCGAGTCAGATACCACGAAAGAAACAACCGTCATCCGAAGAAAGAGGAGGAGGAGGGGGACGCACCAATGCAAGCCACACGAGATAGTCGTCCGCCCGGAGCTCCTTCCAGCTGACCTTGCGGATGCGGCCGATGGTGCGCAGGACGACGACGAGAACGGCAACGCCCAGCAGCGTCCAGACCTCGCGGATGAACTGCTCGCCCGCCTTGGCCGCGGCGGCGGCGGCTGCGGCGTCGTTGTCTGGGTCAGGCGCCTCCGAGCTCAAGGCCAGGTTCCTGGGCTCATGGAGGGAACCCATGAGATTGGTGTGTCCGAGAAAGAGGCGTTGGATAATCCGGTTATGGCTGAGAAATGAGGCGTTCAAGAGGCGCGCGGAAGAGAAGATATTGTTGTTGTGCAGGTGAACTGCTGCAAGATATACTGAGGCCACGAGAATTCAAAACCGCGTGATGAACAGGCAAGCACGCAACAAGATGCAACTGCGACTCCTGCAGTTTTATTCCAGCGCCGTACTTGCAGGTTTCAAGACTGAATGGCCCCCCTTTAAAGTCAAGAGGCAAACTCCTCAGGCACAGAGGGAATGGCCCTTTTGATATCGCGGGTTGCCGCCTCAACTTCCACTCCTCGCCAACCACCCATCTCCGTGTATAACGCGCGCGCCCGCCGGTGAGCATGGCATGGCAAGGCCAGCACGCAACCCTCCTCTTCCCCATTGATGCAGGATGAGAATAATGCAGCGAGCGAGAGAGAGAGAAGCAGGTCAGGAGCCAGCAAGAGGCCCCCGCCCCTCGACGTGTCTGCCAGTGGCCGCGTGATAACGTGGACTTTTCTTCCTCTCTCTCATCTTGCTCGCGGCTACACACATGCAATAAACAATGTGGGTGGGTGCATTTCGCCAGAGGGGGAGGGAGGGGGGCAAGAGAAACGACTCGATCGGGAACGTCGTTCGGGATGTATGTTTGGGCGAATACTATTCCCTGCGTCAGACGCGGGCTGCTTCTGCCCTCTACTCGGCGGTATATGGGCTCGACGTCTGGGGTGACACAAGGCTGAATACCAGACAGTGTGTGCGTGTGCGTGCTCCCGAGAAGGGACAGCAGCAGCCTGATCCTCTGTCACGGGACCCGGGAAGACGGACGGGTTGGATAGGGCTACAGTGAGGAGAGAGGGAGAGGAGGAGGAGGAGGAGGAGGAGGACCAGGATCACTTACATGATGTTTGCTTTCCTCGCCGCATCCCGGTCAGGTTTCCATCCCTATTACTTGACCGGCCTCGCCGGCACTTATTGAGCCAGTGGCGGCCGCAGAGGGCATTCATAATCCTTGCATTGGAACAATGATATGCATCACTAACACCCTGCATCTCCCACCCACACAGCAATCAAGCAGAACCAGACTTTGCCAGCCGGACGACCAGACGACCAGATCAGGCATTCTTGTCAGCCAAGTCAGCTTTTCGTCCTCCCCCTTGATCCCTGCACCCGGCCTGCATGGCGCTCTCTCCTGTCATCCAACCAGCGATGCCCCAGAGTTGGTCTTGTTCCCCATTCGCTGTGAATCATGACACCGTCGCCATCGGGCACTTCCAGCGTCCCCCCCCTCAGGGCCCTCACCCACGATGATCCCGCCCCGGCCCAGCCCTGCGCCGGGACAATCCAGCGATGGGATAGATTGGGCCCTACAAATATGATCAAACTTGTCCCTTCCAGTGCTACGCAACCGGCCTGTTCCCTGCCATCGTCCAGGGTCTCAGACACAAATACACAGATGGCGCTCCTTTGCCCCCGGTCCAGCCTCAGCCCCCGTCCCCGTGCACACCCGGAACTCACTGTGATGGCGCTCTCGGTGGCTGGCCCTATACTAAGGCCCCGTCGTGGACGCATGTAATACTTTAGGAAAATATCCAGGGTAGCAGCGACGAGAGAGGGGAAGTGACAGAGGCGGCCCGTCTCCCGTGCCTTGTAGGACCTCTGCTTAAAACGGGCACATCGCCCCCCGGAGGAGGAGCCCTCACTTTGTGATCCCCTCCTGCTCGGTATTCTTTTGGAATCTCGCCCTTGCCACTCGGGTGTGCCATCTTCGCACGATGGAGAGATTCGACTGCGTGGTCGTCGGTGCTGGTGAGTTACGCCCCCGATCGCCTGGCCGTAACGTTGCGGCTCTCGCGTAGCTCACGCTCATGTCCCTCGACACACAGGCTGGTACGGCCTCGGCGCCGCGAAGCAGTACCGCTGCACAGAACCAGGGGCGTCGCTGGTCGTCCTGGACGGGGGAGCTGACTTGGGAGGCACATGGTCCGCCCCGAGGCTCTACCCGGGCCTCAAGAGCAACAATCTGCTAGGGACGTACGAGTATCCAGACTTCCCCATGGACCCGGCCACTTTTGGCGTCCGCGAGGGGGAGCACATTCCGGGCGCCGTCATCAACGCCTACCTGCACGCGTATGCCGGCCACTTTGGCATCAGGGATGCCATTCGGCTCAACACCAGAGTCGTGACGGCGGAGCATCAGGACAAGGGCGGCGGCTGGATCCTGACCGTGTCGGGACCCGTGGGGGAGTACGCCGTGTTCGCCAGACGCCTCATCATGGCCACGGGCCTGACGTCCGAGCCGTTCCTGCCGCACTTTGAGGGCCAGGAGACCTTCGGTGGGAGGATATTCCACGGAAAGGACTTCTTGCAGAATAAGGATACCATCCGGCCGGGCACGGCAGTGACTGTGTTCGGTGGCACAAAGTTCGCCTTTGATGCCGTATATGCCTACGCGACGGCCGGCGTCAAAGTGAACTGGGTCATCCGATGTGAGTGATGTCCCCCTCTCCATCGCAGCACAACCAGCTGCAGGCGTGCTGACATGGGGGCAAACCCAAGCGTCCGGACACGGGCCCTCCTGGATCTCGCCGTCGTACGTTACACCGCTGAAGAAGTGGATCGAGAACCTCGCCAGTACGTCGTCCTTGCTGTGTTGCCGCCTGACTCTCGACACACACTGACGCGGTATCCCAGACATCCGGTTCCTCTCCTGGTTCAGCCCCTGCATCTGGGGCAGCGCCGACGGCTACAAGACGACGCGCAGGTTCCTCCACGGCACGGCCCTCGGGCGCGCCATCGTCAACGGCTTCTGGGGCGTTCTTGGCAGCGATGTCATGACGCTCAACGACTACGACTCGCACCCAGACACGGCCAAGCTCAAGCCATGGCTCGGCGCCATGTACATCGGCACGAGCTTCAGCATCCTCAACTATGAGACCAACTTCTGGGACCTCGTCAAGGGCGATGGCGTGAGCGTGCATATCGGCGACCTCGACCGCCTAAGTCCCGGCATGGTCCACCTCGCTGACGGCACCGAGCTGCCCTCGGACGCCATGCTTGCGCACACGGGCTGGAAGCACGTGCCGCCCATCAACTTCCTCCCGGCCGGCATCGAGACGGCCCTCGGTATCCCACACGCGCGTTGCGAGGCACCGGCGACGCCTGAGGATCTCGCGAACCAGCAGCCACTCACGGCGGCGGCGGACCAGGACATCCTCCGCCAGTTCCCGCGCCTGCGGGACGAGCCAGTCTGGAACAAGAACTACATCCCTATGACGTCGCAGCGGGGGATCGCCTCGACCGACGCCGTGACGCCCTATACGCCTCTGACGCCGTGGATGCTGCACCGCTTCACGGTGCCGGCTTCGCCCCGGTTCCTGACGCACCGCGACACGGCCTTTGTCGGCATGGTCGGTAACTTCAGCAACGTCATCACGGCGCACATCCAGGGCCTGTGGGTGAGCGCGTACTTCGCAGGCCGGCTGAAGCGCGACCCGTCAGCTGCGGCAGGCGACGAGCGTGAGATGCGCCGGCTGCGGTACGAGACGGTGCTGCACAACCGGTTTGGCCACTGGCGGTATCCCGTGGACTGGGGAAGCAAGACACCGAGCTTCATCTTTGACGCCGTGCCGTACTTTGACTTGCTGCTCGGCGACCTGGGCTTGCGATCGCACCGCAAAAGCGGTTGGTGGAGCGAGGTCTGGAGCCCGTACATGCCGGGTGACTACCGGGGCGTGAACGAAGAGTGGCTGGCCAAGTTTGAGGGGGAGAAGTATGTGGACTAGGATTGTTGGCGATTTTCTTATCTAGGGGTCGTATAGTTTGTACGAGTATTAATAGACTACCTTCGGCGTGGCATATGTTGACTTTGGTCTTTCTCCTGCACCGTCGAGGTCCAGGTGTCGCTCAGCGTAACGCGGGAGCCTGTGGGATGACACATCTTGTTGATGAAGCCGGCTGTCGTATATAACACGCTGGGGCGTTAGTACCTAGCTTGGGTGGATGGAACTTACATTGTTGATGCTCATGGAACCATCAATACCATGACGAGAGATGTAAAGTCTGAGGAAAAGTACCCTGCACGTCGCAGGTGTTTGACATCTCTAACACGGAACTTGGTGCCGACTTGGCGGGTGATTGGTTGAGAGAAGAAAGCAGGCCGGCCTGTCTCCCGTGCGGCCAAGGAGCGCGTCTCTGAAGAGCGCACATCTTTGGAATGAGGATGGCCCGTGGCCTTCCAAATAGCATCATCAAAGTGACATGTCGAGCTTCGTGAGGATCGTGAAGAGGAGGTTGGACGTTTCGAGCGGCGCGTGCGCTAATCCCAGAGCGGCACTGTTCAGCTGATGACTCGAGCACATGTTCGCCAAGCCGATGGCTGAGTGAGGTCGAGGATCGGGCCGGGATTTTTGCTGAGACGTGACGCTGACGGTGGCCTTCTGATGGATGGCCAACGTTTGGTTGAAAAAGGATGTGATCAGGCTGACGACATGATGTCAAGGGCACCATAAGCCGTAGATGTCCTCGTATCTACGCCGTCGACATGTGACAATCAGGACAGGATCTAGACCAGATCATGGCCCGTTGAGGTTGAAGAAGAGATGAAAAGGAGGGTGGAGAGATGGCGGCGGAAATCGACGGCAGGTTCAGCGGGTTCAGCGGGTTCCGGCCGCTAGGGACCTTAGCAGAGGCGCCATCGAGCCCCCAGCGAGGACCTGACAGGGTGATAGGCCAAGGAAGGCCCCCTGTTTTGCCTTCAGCACGCCTGTAGACGCTAAACACCACGGGCAGCTTGCTTCCAGTGCCCACGAGGAAGCTTGGAAGGTGCGGACGGGTGCTCTTGCCCAGAATCTCTCACCTGACATCTAAACCCGGCAAGGAAGGGGCACTTCGATCACCTTACCTGATCTTGAGCTCTCTCCACCTCCGCCTCAGGTGCTTTCCTCCCAATTTTCTTGTTGATCCCATCACCGCCTTCCATCATTCAACCCTCCCGAATTCTTGGTAGACGGGAGGCCCTCCGAACGACAACATCATCCTCGCCTTCTCCACGACGGCCACAGCGTATCAGCGCCCTCCAAGACACCCTGACCACCAAACACACGCTACCTTACCCAGGCGGCGCCCTCCACGCTCTGTCACCCAACCAAACCCGCTGGCTGCACATGCATCCGGCCGCGATTCGTGACGATTCACTCCGGACCCAAGTGCTTGCATCATTCCCCGTCCTCCTTCATACCTACTAGCACGACTCTGCCAGGATATCACACTAGCGATTTCTTCGCAGAGGGCCAGATTGATCTCGACGACATCTTCAATCCATCACGCTCGTCGCACGCTCTCGGCAGGCCCGCTCGCCATCCTCGCCGACATCCACCCCGCGCACACTCCCGCCAGCCATTTCGGCCTCGTGCTTCATCCCTCATCTCGCGCCGCCGCCGATCCATTGCCGACGCGGCTGACCACATCTTGGCCCTCGACGGCGCCGACGTTGCACGCACCGCCCGCGAGTATCCTGGTCGTTCCCATTGTCCGTCGCCGACGAGCTGCACGGCGCCGCTGGACAAGGGAGGGACCTTGCCGGGTTAATACTCCCTCTACCCCACCAAGTCCGCCTCAAATTCTTGCGTCCCGGCCTGCTACACGCCCACCCTCGACCGACCCTCTACCGTCGCCCGCCATTCCACCTCCCACGACAGTCGATTCCTTCCTCGGCGCCTTACGGTTGTCCGCCCCCTTTCAACTATGATACAGTCGCCTGGGGGACCTCACGACCATGGTACGCCCCGCCTGCCCCGTCCCCTCGTCTGCGAGCGAACCCCTCTCTCCCTGCAGTCCGACTTGGGCTAACGTAGACGCACCAGGCGCCGAACATCAACACGAAGAGGTCAGGGGCCGCAGCAGGCTTACTCCCCAGCTGCAGTTGCCGAAGAACCGAAGCACCGGGAACCTCGCCATAGTGCCAGAGTCTTCTGTCGATCGATCGCGCGCGCGCATGTCTTTTGACGTCGGCTCTTCCATCAGCAACGAGTACGATTCGATAACCAGGTTGGTCACTCCCCATCTGCCGTTCCGTGATGATATGGCTCTGGAGGCGTAAACCTGGCGCGGAACGGCCGCCAGCGATTGGAGGACGAGACCGACAACAAACACGTCTGAAGCAATGAGCGGCGAGCGGAGGCGTTTCGTGAGCCCTGGTATTCGACGCTCATGGGCTCTTGTCCTCGTTGGCGTCGAGGTGGTGGCACGCGTGATGATATTTGCGCCGCGAACAGCGTGGCGCGCCTCCCAATCTTCTGAGTGAATACTCGTGCTGACCTGGCTCCCTGCATAGATCACCCATCGTGACAGATCATGACCATGGGCTGGGCTTGTCTGGCCTGCGTCGGATTCGACAACAGCCTCCTTCGCGTGCACCTACTCTGCCTTCGCATTCGACACCCGCTTCTAGAAGTTCCTCTGTCGGCTTGTCCAGATCCACGTCCATGACTCTGATGCTCTCCAACACTCCGTCCATGTCATTCTCCCCCGGCCCGGCATCGCCAGCCTTCGCCGAAGATCTGTCGCGGTTCCCGTCCGAATCGCTTCACTCCTTCTCGTTTGCCCACCAATCCGAGGACTTGATCCACAACCGCCAAACCGTCCTCAAGCGCTCGATAGAATTCATGAAAGATCGCATGGGATGGGCTGTCCCTACCCAGGCCGCCGCGCTGGCCAGCGCAGAAGCTCGTGTGACGGGTGATGTTGAGACGCAGAACATGCTCGATCTTCTCGCCAAGGCAGAGTTGGTCGGCGCCGGAAACCTGCCTCACAACGGTGATTCTGTGACAGGTCCATTGACAGGCCCAGCCATGGTTTCTGGCGACAACATCTTCGATCGGCAGTTCATTCCGCGAACCGAGAGCCCGGAACCAGTCACCCCGACTGCAACGAATTTGCGTGAAGGACCGCTGCCGCCAAGAGAAAGTCAAGGGCTGACGATGAAGCCGCGAGTCTCTACGTTCAACCTGACCGGCCAGGGTCTGGGCATCGAAGCACCAAGAGGTACGACAAGGGACAATGGTAGCACGAGCAAAACATCACCGCCTCCGTCAAGGCGCGCCAGTCTGAAGAGGACCCTCACCGACACGCACACAGTGTCTGTTCAGCAGAAACTGATCGATACCATGGCTCAGCCGTTCGTGGCTAGCCAGTCGGGCTATCACGACCAGCTCATGTCGCCAACAACACCAGCGGCCCCTCAAACCTTCGGTGCGACGGGTTTCTCGGGTGCTCTGGGCTCCACCGTCCACGGCCACTCGACACGGTGGACGCCGGCAGCGCAAGCCATTTTCACTACAGAGGCGAAACCGCCATGGACCATTATTGCGGCCAATGATCTCGCCTGCTTGGTTTTTGGCGTCACCAAGGCGGAGGTGCGCAAGATGGGGATCCTCGAGGTGGTCCAGGAAGAACGTCGTGCCTGGCTGGAGAGAAGACTGATGCAGATTGACGCTGAAGGTGCGACACACAGCACGGAAGATCTCACCCGACAGCCCGCATCCGCGTCTGTCTCATCTTCGCTGCTTGGCGGTCGCGGTGGCGGCATCACCGCCAAACTGCTCAGCAAACCAAACTCGAGGGCCAACCCGCCCAGGCCACCGAGAAAGGCCCAGACGGTGCATAGTGGCGATCCTAACCCGCCGAAGATGGGCGGGGGTGCCGGGCACAGAAGCAACCAATCGAGGGGTGTCTTGCTCTGCGGCGACGTTGTTCCGATTCAAAAAAGAAATGGTGCCACGGGCTCTGCGAGTCTGTGGGTGAAGGAGAAGCGTGTCGGTCTGATCTGGGTGCTGGAGGAGATACACGAGGACGTGGCATTGGTGTCAATGGACGATGACGGTGTTGTCGACAAAGTATCCGGAGAGACGACGCCCATCTGGGGACTCGAGACAGTGCGACCCGGCATCGACATCGGCAAGCTCATCCCCCGCATCCCGCGACAAGGCATCGATCCCCGCGAAGGCGAGGTCGACTTTGCTCAGGTCAACAAGAGGCGCTTCTTCACCTGTCCCAGCATCGGCAAGACGAACATCCCCTGCACGGTGGAACAGGTGCGCGGCAAGACCGAGCTGAGAATTTCCAGCCTGCCGCACATGGCGGGCATTGTCGTCGTCGACCCCAGGAGCATGGAAATCCAGAGCTCCAACTCGGCCTTTTCTGGGGCGCTGTTTGGCTATGAGAAGCCGGACGGACTGCCGATCAACAGCCTCGTGCCGCAGTTCGACAAGCTGCTCCACATCTTGACGAACGAAGATGGCGTGCAGCTCATGGACGGGATCGTGGTGCCAGAACACAGTTTCCGCAGGGCTTCCGCATTTCTTGCACTGCGGGAGGGACGCCTCGACGCCGCCACCTCGTTTCTGCGTAGCGAAGGCGTCCCGGCGAGGCACCGTGATGGTTCTGAACTCAAAATTGATGTGCAAATGCGAGTGGTCCAGAGCGAAAGGCAACCACAAGTCATCACAGAAACAGTTGTCGAAGCGAGTGAGGACGAAGATGAGGATGAGGATCGGGAAGACACATTCTCTGTGCCTCGCAGCGAAATCGTCTTCGCTCTCTGGATCACATACTCCCGCCATCTGCACGCGACTCGCACCCCTCTCGATTCTACGTCACCTCTACCCTCCGGCGCAACGACGCCTATGCACCAGCCCTCGCCAGGTCAAACCGCCGCGCACACCCCCATGGACATGAGCTCTGACTCTGAGGAATCCAAGACGAACAGCAACAGGACATCAACAAGCGCAGGTGCTGCTTCGGTACTGGGTCGACAGCTTAAGCACGTGATGAACGCTGCGGCCAAGATCACGGGCACGCCCAAGGCGGCCAAGGAAGATAGGGACAAGGTCGTGGACAAGGTCAAGGAAAAGCCCACGTCTGTCCCTCGCGTGGTGGAGCCGCCGCAAAAGAAGTCGATCAATGATTTCCAGATTCTCGAGGATATGGGGCAGGGAGCCTACGGACAGGTGAAGCTCGCCAAGTACAAGGCGAATCAGAAGAGAGTGGTGCTCAAGTACGTGACCAAGCGACGTATCCTCGTGGACACATGGACGCGCGACCGCAAGCTAGGAACGGTGCCGCTCGAGATTCATGTGCTGGATTATCTTCGCCGTCCGGAACTCAAGCACCCCAACATTGTCGAGATGGAGTCCTTCTTCGAGGATGACGTCAACTACTACATCGAAATGACGCCTCACGGAATGCCGGGCATGGATTTGTTTGACTACATCGAGCTGCGGAACAACATGGACGAGTCGGAGTGCCGCAGCATATTCGTGCAGGTGGCCGAGGCGATCCACCACCTGCACACCAAGGCGCTCGTGGTGCACCGCGACATCAAGGACGAGAACGTGATCATGGACGGCGAGAACCGCATCAAGCTGATCGATTTTGGGAGCGCGGCGTACATCAAGAACGGCCCTTTTGACGTGTTCGTGGGCACTATCGGTATGTCGACCTGCGTGCAAGATAGCGACGATGGAGATGGACTGACATGGTAACAGACTATGCCGCCCCCGAGGTACTCGCAGGCAAGCCCTATAGCGGCAAGGAACAAGACGTGTGGGCACTGGGCATCCTGCTCTACACCATCATCTACAAGGAGAATCCGTTTTACAGCATTGATGAGATCATGGACCGCGACCTCAGGGTGCCGTACATCATCAGCGACGAGAGCATCGATCTGATCCGTTGCATGCTCGACAGGGACGTGGAGAAGCGCTACGACATCACACAGGTCCTGAACCACCCGTGGTGCCAGGCTGTCGACGTGGAGTAGAAAGCTCCTCTCCGGAGAGGGCAACAGGGTGCCTCGATGCATGCGGCGATTGGATTTCACACAGGAGTTTCAGAGGCGTCAATGCGATAGAGCCAGGAGTTTGGTCCGACGGCACGGGCATGCACGAAGAGAGGAAACGAAACGGGCGCTCGGGAGCACGAGAAGCAGACGACGGAAGACAACAGAACAGTGGAAGGAGTTTACATCGGGTAGACGGGCAACTTTGGGCCTTGGAAGAGACAGAGACAAGAGCATGCGAATACCAGGACAATACAGCGTACCAGCGATTCCTCAGGTCGTCCGTCAGTTGCCGAGTGATCCCATCGGAGAGATCATCCCGTGATGACCATACCATCCTGGATACGACCACGACGGACCGTCTTGCTTACTAGCACAGCACTATTACTGAGGCGTCCGCTGTCAGGATACCCTAGGCCTGGAGTCTGGAGAACGTTGCAGCGATGGAGGGGAAGACCCACCCCCGTTTCCTGCTAAGCCGGGCCTAGGCACAAGCTGAACCGCTCATCATCCTCTTCTCGACATCTGATCGGGGAGGGATCGCGACAATCCCGACTATAACCTCGCAACGCCCGCACGACGAGTCCGCATTGTACTCGACTAGCCTTTCACAGCAAAGGAGGCGATAGGACCCAGAGCAAGCCACCAACCACTCTTCCGTCGGACTAGCTCATTCACCCCGTCACATCGCGGCGGTTCACATCCTCCGGACAGGCGTCATGTCACTAGAGGTGCTCTACATCGCCCGCCATGGGGTGAGTTATGCTTGCCGAGGGGATGAAAGGGCAACCTCTGCAGGACTCTGCGATGATGCCAGCCTGGAGATGTGACCCATGGCTGACACACCCTCCCAGTTTAGGTCCAACTGGCTCGTCGACCCCGCGACAGGCGACTACAGCGCCTCCATCCCGTCGCCCACGGGCATCTCGGCGGACCCGGCCCTGACGGCCCACGGCGTCGACCAGGCGCGGGAGCTCGGCGCGCACCTCATGACGCTCACGCCGCCCGTGGGCGCCGTCTTCTCGAGCCCCTACTACCGCTGCCTGCAGACGATCGCGCCCTTCACGGACCTCCATGCCGCGGCCGCGGGCGATGAGTCTCCGGCCGCGCGCATCCGTCCCGAGGCAGGCATCGCCGAGTGGTACGGCTCGGCGCCGTTCGAGCACCCGCAACCCGCCGACGGCGCTGTGCTCAAGCGTCTCTTCCCCCGGTACGACGAAGGCTACGTGTCGGGCGCCGCACCACGCCCGGACGGCGAGACGGTCGAGGAGCTGTACGAGCGCGTGGCCAGGGGTGTGGCGGGCATCATCGACGCGTGCGATGCCGAGGGCGTGAGGGCCGCGGTGCTGTGCACGCACGCGGCGACCATGATCGCGCTCGGGCGCGTGCTCACAGGCCAGGTGCCGGCGGACGTGGGCGAGGCCGACTTTGAGGCCTTCACGTGCGGGCTCAGTGTGTTCCGGAGGCGCCGGAGCGGAGGAGAGGAGCAGGGCGCGCCGGCGGAGTGGAGGGGGAAGGGCGTCCGCGGCGGGTGGACGTGCGAGGTCAACGGCGACTGCAGCTTCCTGAGCAAGGGAGAGGAGAGGGGATGGTGAGTGGTTTTCCTGCCTTTCTGTGTTTTTGCTACGCTCATCTGGCGCAACGGCTGGTGGTTCACCTCTCACGGCCCAGTGGCCTGATTTGTCTGCGTTCCTGACAGATCTCATGTCCCGGTGTCTCTCCGCCTCGTGGTGTTTGATGAGGGAGAGACAAGAGAGGATGTCGGGCCTCCTATAACCAGGACCTACATGGGGGGCTGAGGGCCGATCTACGGGGCGGCGGGGTGTTATACCACGTTTCTTTTTCTCGCGCGCGGTCGCCTTCATGTTACGAGGCCACCGGGAGGGGGGCGTGTTGTTTACATGCTGACGGACACTATTGAACAGGCGCTTCTCCGGCGACGAGTCGTTCCACAAGACAGACGGGGCCGGGAAGGACGACGCCGGCGTCGCGCTGGGCGTCGTGGTCGAGGGGCGCGGGAAGCAGCCGCGCTCCGGGGGGCATCATCTATAGACTCTAGAGGCTGTCGGGTGCACGCCGTGTGTCCTACACCGTCTACCGACGGTCAGGGTGCTGCAGATTCCCGAGCGGCGGGTTGCCGGGCGTCGCAGAGGTATTCCAGGGCAGAGGGGCTGGGTCGTCTGCGTGCTGACGTGTTGAGAAGTGACAAGTGAGCGCTGATGGGCCAGCCAGAACACAGAGAGGACGGGCATACAGGACGGAGTCACGGCCGCAGATGACCTGCAGCATCATCGAGCACACAATACTACGCATACATCAACAGAGTGAACCAGTCGAAGCATGATTAGAGTTCGCCAAGCACTGCAAATATCAGACACTGCTCGCAGGACGCCCATCCCTTGAGGAAACACCCGTCCTCCCGCTCGCGGGCCTCAAATCGCTTCTTCTTGGCCATGGCATGCACCGAAGCAGAGCTGGAAGCGATACTGCATCCGGCAACGATTTCGTGGCCCGTTTCGGGTCCTGCAGTAGCCTGCCGCGGAGTCCTCTCCAGAGAGAAAGTTCTGCTGTCTCGCAACTTTGGGGGCCGTCGTTGCTTTTCCCACGCCGAATCTGCCGGAGTGACACATCGCCTATCGAACGTCTGACGCCGTAGAGGCCCTCTTTGCTTTTTCCATTGCTCACAGCCCACCGACTTGGAGGGTCGCCTCCCTCCCTTTGGTCCCCTCTTCGTTACAGACTCTTCTCCGGCAGATGATTGCGAGGCCTCTGTATGGCTCGCCGGGCCAAGCTCCGCCTGGGGGAGATCTGCGTCATGAAGAATCAGGACCTCCCCTCCTCCCCACGATGCTTCTTCCAGGGGACGCACGTCCGTGGATCATAACAACGACGCACATAACCACGGCGTGTGCGCAGAAGCAGGCGAGAAAACTCTGTAGTGAACGGCATGATGCATCCAGAGCCCACGCCGCCCCCCCTCTTCCCGCGGGACCTGTCCAGCTGAAGAGGACGGGCCGCACGGCATGCTCTCTCTCTCGTCAACAGTCATCGGACCGCCTCCGAAGCCATGCTGGAGTTTCTACTCGTTGCCCAGAATCTGTTGCGGTTGCAGTGCCTGAGATGAAGCCCTGCCCGCTCACCGGACCGAACGCCGCTGTCTAACACACGCGCTGCACTGACCCGCAGCTCTTCAGCCGCGGCCGAAACTCAAAATCCGAAGTAAGCTCGCGCCGCGAACGCATCTCCGGGCGAGCTTGCGAGCGTAATATGCCCGCGCATGGGGGAAACGAGGGCCGTGTCCGCACGTCAGAGCGGCTTTTCCAACGGCGCGCTATCGAAAAGGTGGTAGTAGTCGCCCACACACACACACCACACACGCAAGAGCGACGTACGTAGAGACTTCAGCACAGCACCAGACGTACAAGTACTGTAAGTACAGGCCCATAACGCCAGTCAGCACCGCCGCCGTCCGTCCCATGATAGGATAGGCCCCCCCGAACCTCGAGTATGACAGGACCGGCGCCCTCCACGTGTCTCTGGAGTGACGGGGACAAGGGCCCGGCGTCATCTAGTCATGGACCCTGTCAGCGAGCGCATCTGCCGGGCGAGACTCAGACTCGGGCTCAGCCTCTGACGTTGTTAGTAGCCCGGCGTTCGGGGCAATTAGCCATCGCCAGAGACATGGCCGGGGGGGCTGCGATCGTCCAGTGTCTTGGCCGATCGAGCCGTTACTGGAGTCCTGGAGACGTTTACTGGAGCCCTCGAGACGTTAGGGAAACGTCTTTCTCTCGCGGACTGGTGCCCCTCTGTAGCCGAACTGGATCGCTGCGCAGAAGCAATGTTGGTGGCTTGGGGATGATGCGGCGCATGGCGGGCGATGGGTGCGCGTATCAGAGCGCAGACCGTGGCAGAGCAGAGCACAGCAGAGCAGAGAAGAGGCAGCCTCGTGTCATGAAGGAGGTTCCAGAGTTGGGAACATCGGACAGTTGGTCAGTGGGAGGTCATGTGTACTTCACTGTTGGTGGTCTGGCGGGGCGGCTATCAAGTCAGTCAGCCTTGACAGCTGCAGATAGCCGCCTGTGCAACACGCTATATATAACGGGCGACGACCCCTACCCCCTACCCTGCTTACGACAGCAGGCGGCCAGGCGGCCGAGGGCGGCAATCCGGGGTCGGGAGGAGGCTCAACTGGTCAAGAGAACTGGACGATGTGGGCGATCGGGGGCCCGGGGCGCGACCCGGACTCAGAGCGGCGACACTACCGGACGCCAGCGCTATTGTAAAAGGAAGAGGACCTGAGAGAGTACATACAGCGTGCTAGTAGTGCGTAGGTGAGAGGAGAGGGTCGGGCCAAGCCAGGGACAGCAGAAGAAATCGCGTGCATACAGAACGCCCGAGCCTAGTGCACGAGCGGAAAAAGCAACGAGCAGCAGACAGCCTCTCTCTCTCTCGACTTCTGCTCTGGACATGACTCGAGCATAGGCTTTGGTCTTGTTGCTTTTTTGCAGAGGCGGACCCAGGTTTTAGAGTTGGCCCTCATCGATGTCCTGAGTAAGAGAGGGCGATCATGGTAGTGGTGGTGCAGTGGAGGGTGTGGTCGAAGGAGGGCCAAGGGAGGGAGGGAGAGGATCGGGACGGGTAAAGACTACCTTGGAGAGAAGCTGAAGAAGCAGAAGAAGAAGAAGAAGAATGTCGGCCTTGGCAGATGTTCCCCGCAGCGCCACAACTGTTCAATCGAATCTCCCCCATTCACAGTCGGCGTGGCCCTTCTTCTTCTGATGTGTTTAGGTTGACTCGCTCTGGCCGATGACCAGGCATGACCCAGCCCAGTCGTCGTGTCCGTCCCATCTTGCCCTGTCCTGGTCCGTATCCCTAGGATCACTTAACGCCGACGCTGTCCGTCTACAAGTCCGCTCTCGATCTCATTCAACGACTGGCCAGGTTTATTAGACGGGCGCCAACGTGGTCCGCAGTTCCCGACATCCGCCCGTAGGCCCCATGTCGTCGTGTCGTCTGTGGCATGTCGAAGCCAAGACTGGCAGGGTTCCGGTGAAGAACCCAAGGCCCCGGGGGTCGCATCCGGTCTCCTCCTCGTCACATCCGTCAATCACATGTAGCATGGCACTCGCCTCGTCCTGGTCCTGGCCACTGGCCAAGTGGGCAGAGCAGGACGCGCGCCCGGACCGGGATCGAAGGCCGAGGGCCAAGCCATCAGGTAGCGCATCTGGCAGCCAGGAAATAACGCCAATCAGCTCGGGTACCAGACTCTCGGGTCGACGAGGCGCCTGAGTTGTCGTCTGGGCCAATGGTTTGTCGTCGTTGGTCTTCGCGATGTGCCCTTGACGAGTTCGTCTCGACCGGGGTGGGCGACGGGGAAGGGGGGCGTGTCGTTGTGTGTGCCTTTCTCTCTCTCTTCCTCTCGCTTCCTCTTCTTGCTCTTCTTCCTCTGCCTTCTGTGCCTTCTGTGCCTCTTGCTGTGCCGCCTCGCTATTCACCAGTCCTGCAGCCGGACCAAATCACGCGCGCGCGCGCCACCCTGGCCTCTCCTCTCTCTCACTCTCACTCTCTGCCTCTCTCTGACCAGTCTGTCAACCTGCTCCCCGCCCCTTGGCCTGGCGGTCAGTCGTCACCTCTTCATGCCCTGCCCTGCCACCCGCCCTGCCCTGCCCTGCTCTCTCCGCTCCGCTCAGCTCACATCTGCCAAGCACCGTTGGCTTCGGCTGCCCTTCTGCAAAGACCACTAGCGCTCTGGAGAAGGAAGGAAAATCACTCGAACGGTGCCGTCCAGACGAGAGACACCCCCCGTCTCGGCACCTCTCATAGAAACCCGTTCGTGCCCGTCCTCGGCCGACATCACCACTGCTTCTGCTTCTACTGTTGTTGCTACCACTACTTGTACTTCTTTCTCTCTCTCTCTCTCTCCCTTGTAACAGATGCTCTCGTGAATTGCCTCCCACCGCTGCCAACAACGGGCGCGCCTCGTTTCCCTCGTGGAGGGTACGGCCTGTGCGACCTCCTCATCCTCCGCCTCCTCCTTCTCCTCTCCTCCTCTTGGCCGCTGCCTCTCATAAGCTCGCCCGTCCCGACAGACTGGTCGCGGTGGCCCAACCTGCGGCGGCCAGGTCTCAACTCATCTCCTGCCCTCCTGTGATGCACCCCCTCGCCTTCGGGGCATGGAGCCAGCGCTGCCAGGTCCTGGTCCTGGTTTCTCTCGTCGGCGTCGTCATGCTTCCTCCGTCCTCCTTCTCCTCCCTCATCTACGGCCGCCCTCGGTGTTTGTCGTCGGCGTTTACCCTACCCTCTATCTCCTCTGCCCTCTGGGCTAATAGTACGGGGCTGGTATAGTGTAGATGATCGAGCTTGGCCCTGCTAGCCCGGGGACCGCGTTGTTGCCTCCCCCACGGACCACGTCCTGGAGATGAGGTCTGAAAGAAACTCGAGACCCCCAAGATGCTCGGGCCAGAAGCAGAGGCAGAGAGGGCACATCAGTCCAGAAAAGGCACAGGCAAGGGAAGGGCCAGGGCCAGGGGGGGAAGGGTGCTGCCAAGGGGGGGCGTGTCCTCATCAGCTGCACCTCTCTCGACTAAGACGACGGGCCACGGAGTAGAGGATCTGCCTCATGGCGTCTGCCTCCTCCGAGTGTGTGCTGTGCTAGTCCTGAGAATAAGAAACTCTCCCTCACTCTCTCGCGCTGCCAGCGTACCCTCTCCACATCTTCACGTTCCTTTCTTGCTCGTTCCCTGCGGAGGCCCTCCTGGTGGAGCAGATCCAGGTACCTGTCGTCCTACACCTCTCTCTCTCTCTCTCTCTCTTTCTTGACCTCTCGCTTGACCTCTCGTCTCCTTCGTCCCCTCTGCCAGACCCCTGGACAAGCACGAGCCCAGACGTGCCAGCCTTGGACGTCGCCTCGAGCCTTACACACGCCTCTCCCTCCTCGTCACACGCCCTCCTCACCTACCTGCCTGCCACTCCTGGGTACCTCATTCTCTCTCTTTGTGGCCTCTGCTCAGTCTGTACATGCTGCCGTACATACCAACCCCGGTCCAGATCTAAAAGCATATCACACACCAGACTGGGGTGTGTCGGTGCTCGAACCATCCCCATCTCGTCCTATCCCATCCTCTCGGGAGAGACAGGCCCTGATAATAAGGGTCCGTCTGGCCCATTGTCTCTCTCGCCATCGCTGGTCGCCTCCGTCTGTCTCTCCACGTGTATTTGTGATCAATAAGGGCCCCTATCCTCATCGACCACGGGCTTCTTCACCATTAAGAACCTCCTCATCCTCCTCCTGCTCGCCCTCACCGGAACAGACTCCGCCCTGCCACTCTCCTGCTTGCCCTCTTCCCCCCCACCGCATCATCATATATCTGCTCGCCCGGCACACCGACGCCCGGCTCTCACCGAGGATCTTGCAACCTCACCCGCACACATCTCGTCATCAGTCATGTTCGCCACGCCGTCTGAGCAGCGGCTGCCCGTGAGGCCGCTGCCGCTACCCGTGCCTACTTACACCCATCTCGGGCCTCACCATCCCGTCAGCCCCGTCAGCCTGTCAGAGCTCCCCGTGCGGTACGAGGACCACATGGACATGGACAGGAAGCCGTCGAGACGCTCCGACGTGAGCACGCTCACCGACATGTCGAAACGTCCCAGCCTCAGCCTCTCCAGGGCACCGGCCTCGCCAGCCTGGAGCCAGAGCTCGCTGGCCTCTGACGGTGAGTTTTCCTGCAGCCTGCCCCGGGCACCAAGCTCACAGTCATCAGAAGGCACCAACGAGTCGATAAAGTCGGAGAACTTCGTCTTCACCGAGGACTCGTCCGCCTGGCCCTCGCCCCTCCCGTCGTGCTCGACGTCCAGCCCCGTCAACGGCTCCTTCTCCAGCGAGAGCGGCAGCGGCGAAAAGGTCCTCCCGCGCCTCCCCGAGCTCGACCACATCAGCCTCGAGGCCCTCGCCTCCCACTACGCCAGCTCGTCCGCCGACAGGTCCCGCGCCCACCGCGCCGACTACGCCCTGCAGTCCACGCCGCGGAGCCACCGCGACATGACGCCGCTGCCGCCCATGATGGGTCCCCAGCAACAGCAGCATCACCATCATCACCGGCAGCAGCAGCAGCAGCACTACCACCACCACCAGCACGCCATTCCCTCCTCTTCCTCCTCGCATCACCAGCACCAGCAGCCCTACCTCCTCCCCCCCTCCGACCCCCTTTCCAAGCCCAAGCGCCGCTCCCCCGTCCGCGGCACCCGCTGCAACGTAAAGTACACCATCGAGCAGAAGGACTTTGTCGACTACTGGCGCATCGACCGGCACGACCGCGAGACGCCCTGGGAAGACGTCGTCCGCGAGTACAACACCCTCTTCCGGGGCCCGACCCGCGGCTCCGGCGGCCTGCAGTCAGCATGGTACCGCGAGAACAAGAAGATCCCCATCACCGACCCGGACGGCCTCCTGCTCTTCGACGAGAACGACGAGCCGCGCACCACCGAGGTCCCCGTCCGCGCCGCCAAGGGGCGGCTGCACAGCATCAAGGCCATCGGCCTCTTGAGCACGCACCCCGAGAGAGCGATCGAGTATCCTTGGGTCACGAGGGAGCATAAGCGCAAGATCTGGAAGATTGGTATGTCCCCCACTCGCCTTCTCTTCTCGAGTCGTCTCTGGATTGTTTGCTAACTCCTACCAGGCCAGGCTCGCAAGATCCAACTCGAGGCCGCAGCCGCCAAGCAGCGCAAGCGCGCCGAGGCAGAGGCACGCCTCACGCGCCACGCGGGCAACGGCACGGCCGGCGCCCCGGACCTCGCGCCCTTCCACGGCTCGTCCCTCCTGCGGGTGCCCGGGGGCTCCTTGTGCGTGTAGCACGCTGAACCTCGACCTGCGTCCTGATAACGTCCTCATGCATACCTTAACGAACCATACACGTGGCCTTTTCTTATTTCTTCATCTGTCATCTTTTCTTTTATATACCTATTTCATTTAACATCTCATACCTACTTTGAAAAGCAGGACGCGGGCCGTGGGGAAGACTCCTGGAGTGACGAGTAATAGGGGCAAGCATGTCTACTAGGACGAACGAACCCAGCATCAAGATGGCAATGTACGAGTATCGGAGCGGCCTTCCTGTTTTCTTTCCTATATTATTCACACTACCAAACGGTCCCAAAGACCAGTTTTCTTTTGTCTGGCAGGGAGGAAATTTGGCATTCTTACCTGGCGCCTTACTAGAGGCCGGACAGGAAACACGGAGAACACGATTTGATGGGAACAAAAGCAGTAGGGAAGGAGTCTACGGGAAACACGAAGCACAAACGAAACAAGCAGGGAAAGGGGAGTCATAGCAGGGAAAGCATCATTTTTTTGCCGGGGCCCGGTGCGGTCCGGGAAAAAAGTAGAGAGAACAGCAGCAGCAGCAGCGACAACATGGCATAGCTGCACCAAGTCAGGCGGGCTTCAGAGCCCCTGGATAATTCAATTGCGGTTCACCAGCAGTATCCCCTTTCTCAGACGAAGGCACAGTGAACGAGTGGTGGTCGGAGCGTCTGATTGTGAGTGAGTGTGTGTGTCTGTGTGTGTGTGTGTGACGGCTGCACAGTCATGTATGACACAAGCGCACGGGACAGCGCGAGGCCTTCCAGAGAGAGAGAGACGTGCTATATTGAGAACACGCGGGGACAAGCCCGAGGAATGGGCAGTCGAGGCCGTTCGGTGTGGTAGTTGAGAACAGAGCTCTTCAACCGAACGTACGTCTCCCGCGATGCCGGGTGTCATGCGCACCGCAGGGAGGACGGGCAAATCGCCCCCATGCACGGCAGAGGAGGAGCGGTGACATTGCCTCACCTCAACGGATCCTGGGCGTCCCGTGAGGAGAGAGCCCGTACTCGTGGACACGCACCTCCAACGCATGAAGGGCCCGGCAGCTCGGGTCGGAGGGGGGCGTGTGGTGATGTGATGTTGGCGACCGGGCCACTCGGGGCTGGGGACCGCATAGTTGCCAGGATAAGGCGCGAGCGAGGCATTCCTCATCGAGCAAGATCGATGGTTGGCATTACGACAGAGACAAGATTTGTGAGCCTGAGTCACGAGAGGGGGAACGTCACTGAGAACGAGTGCGCCTCGATCGATGCTCGCGAGAGGGCGCTTCGCGCTCGTTGCAAGTTCCAACCAGTCTTATGCCGTTGGACTTCTTCAGCATTTCTCTGGCCGGCGAGTCCTCTACGCTGTATACCACTCAACGGCGGCGCTTGACGTGTTGGTGCCCGAGGGCGGCTGTTGGTCCGCCAGTTCGGGGCCCAGCAGTCTCCCAACCACCACGTTGATGTTCGTTTCGGCTGCTGCGACGTCAGCAAACAGGTACCGCAAACGTCGTTGTTGGCTGCTCATCACAGACTCTTACCGCTCAAAGGCCATCCATGATGACTTCATCCCAGGAGGTGTGTGTCCCAGCATCTGCCACCGCCTCGAGGGAAAGGTGCGTCGTGCTCGTCCAGTTTCCCTGCCCACCGCCTCGTCACAATGCGATTGTCTCCGAGAATGACGCCTCCGAGACGAGACCATGTCTCAATACGACCCCTCGCACACCGAGACAGCGAAGCAAGGGAAATGAAGTGCCGCAACGAAGCTGCCCAGCGCCATGATCAAAAGGAAATCCATTCCCCTTTCCAAAATAGCCTCACCTCGCGTCCTCATTCGGACATGCTTCGAGTGTTGCATGCCACATCTGGCCGCCCAAGACGCATGCCCTCTCGAAGGAGGGGGCACCAATCTCCTCGCCGCGTCTTTGTTTGCTTCTCCTTGGCGCGTGGCTCAGGGGAGAGAAGGGGGGGCGAAAATGCCCAGACCTGCCACATAGACCGAAACCCCGAACCGTCGTCGCGCGCGCGGTACATCTCGTCATTTACCCGAGGAGGATACCCAAAACGGGTGTTCGATGATGCTCTCAGGAATAGAGCACAATGACATGAAATCCGGGCCAGGCAAGAATCACAGCCTCTCGGCCCCAGAACCCTGGCAACTAGCTGCCTGGCACCGGTTCGCCCTCGACCTGCCATAGCCGCGTGTGTAACGTGACCGAAGCCTCCCGCGGAGCCAGCCAGACCCCCGTTCGGGGCTTTGTCGCCGCCACCCTGGCTCCCGTCCTGTACCGTCGTTGGCTGGTTTACGAGAACCGCACTGAAGAACGCCGCAAACGCGGGAAATAAGCCCGGGGGGAGGGGGACTGCCAGCCATGCAGCCCCCCCTCGTGCCACGGCGTGTCAATAGGTAGACTGGTAGCCAAGGCCCTTTCTCCTCCCCTGGCCTCAACGGCGGTGGCGTCGTGCCAGATCCAGCCGCGAGCCGTGGGCGACGGTCGATCCTGGCTTGGTGATCATCGCGCATCCCGCAGGGTAACACGGCATTTGACAGGCGACAGACAAACAACATGGAGAATCGATGCCCTCGAAGAACGAATCTGGTAAAAACAAGCGAGAACGGCTGTCATTGGGCCGCCGAGGCGACATCTCATCGTCGGCGACAAAGAAGTTCGCGATGCACATGTTGTCATGTCAGGAGATGGCCTCAGGACCGAATGAGTTCCAGGCCACGATATCATGATGCGCAAGGGGGGGCAAAGAGGAAACGCCCGTCTCAGATGGCCAGGAGATGCCTGCGTTCGGGCGAGGAGGAAATCTGGGCAGACTCGGGCTCCTCGTCACCTCGAGTCTTGCGGCCTGGCTGGCCCTGGACGACGTTGCACGGCGGGATTCGTATCAACAGTTGGTATTGGGTTCCATGCCGTCGGTAACAAATCATATGGGAGTCTCCCCTCGAGGGTCATATTCCACACGCCCTGGGCGTCTTGTGTCGTCTCATCGTTACACAATGCAGGTTTGCCAGTTGACCCCGTCCTAGAATAGTTCCTTCCGGTCCTTCTTCTCCCTGATCGGCTCCATGCCGAAGATGTCCTCCGTGGCCGGGTTGTGCGCCCCGTCCGACTCCGACGCCGGCTCCCCGAAAAGGAACGCGTTCCGTTCCCGATTGACGTTGCCCGAATTCCGCTTGCTCCGGGTGGACCCTTTGCCCCTGGAGGGCCCGCCCGAAGAGAGCTGCTGTGGCCTCGTGGTCGGAGACGTCTCGTCCGGCTCCAGCATCCACGAAAACGACGACTGTGCAAGTGTTGACCGCGTCGGAATGGGCTGCGGCCTCTTCTCCTTGGTCTCGACCGTACCATCCGTCTGTTGCGAGCTCGTGTCTTTTAATACGCCTGGCGGAGGGTAGAGGACTGTCTCTTTTGGTGCGTCCGTCGTCTTCGCCTCCGATGCTGGTGGAGATGCCGCGGTCGTCTTGACCACCGGCGCTTCCGTAGTCTTATCCGTGACCTTGAGTGAAGGGATGCCATCCGCTTCCACATCCGCAGCCACTGCGGCCATGGTGGCCGCGTCGCCCTTTTCGTTCTCTGCCTTGCTGGCATTCGGTGTCTCTTCTTGACCCAGTGGGTCCGCCGCCTCCTGGTCTGCGACTGAGATGGTCGAGTCCTCGAGATGAACCTTGACAAACTGCACCTTGGCCGCGACCGCCTCGACCAGCTCAACCGTCTTGGTCTTGTCGTCGAGGTCAGAGTTCGCGATCGCCTTGAGATTCACGATGCTCTCGTCGAGCATGCTGGCCAGGAGCACATTCCTCCTCTCCAGCGCCGCGATGGCCTTTGTTGCCGACTCGCTCGCAAAAGCCTGCCGCCCCGTCGCAGGCGACAGCCGCGCCTCGTTGAAGCCCTGCACGTTCCGCTTGATCTCACCCACGGCGTCCCTAACCGCCTGGTTGATGCCCAGCTTCTCGCCACGCTCGAGAACGTTGCGTGCCGCCCCCTGGAAGATGGCCTCCATGCCGCCCTGCTGCTGGATGAATTTGCCAGGGGATGCCAGCGGTGAGCGACTGACTCGAGGTCGTGTCGGGGACCCTTTGCCCAGCCTGGAGTCTCTCCTCGGCCGGTTCTGGACAGATGGCGCGTCAGCCGGGAGTCTGCCGGTGTATTTCACGACCAGCGACGCTCCGCCTGAGGTGTCTAGATGGTCTTTGAGGTAGACGGCATCGTCAACGAAAGTGTGCGGCCCGTGGTGTTCTGACGGCGCGGGGTACTTGAGCAATAGCTGCAAACAATGCGAATAATCCGCTTCCAGCACTACGATCATATGAGCTTCTTCGAAGGCGACAGAAATTGACGCGATGACTTACAGCTCCATCGAATCCTGACGAGCATGGCAACGCAGATGTAGTCTATCAGGTCTAGTGTTGGATCGACCGCAAACAGCGCGTCCCAAAGTACCAGCAGCTGGTCGAAAGGAAACTCCCTTCCTAGCAAGAGACGTATCCAGCGACTGTCTCAGTCAGCCATGTCTTCGTCAAGCTTTGACGGGCGACCACTCACATAAGGAAGATCTGTGGCAGGATCTCCACCTCTTTGAGGTGTCGCGACAACTCGGGGTCGACTTTAGCCAAGCAAGTCTCGTGGATGAACCTGCTCTTCTCCACGATGGCCGACGTCTCCGTCTGGCCGCGCGATGCCGACTCCAGCGCCGACTGGCTCGTAGATTCCTTGACCTCGTAAAACGCCTTGGCCCGCTCCATGATCTTGGAAAACAATGCAAAAGCATCATGCTCAATGTACGCTGCGTCAAGCACATCTATCATGATTTCATCTTCAGGCGTCTCGGGCGTGGTTCCCTGCCGATCCAGGGCATCCTGATGCAGAACATGGACGATGGGCGCGAGCAATTCATGCATACCCTGCCTGTAGCCGCCGTCTTCGGGGTGCAGTTTGCAATACACGAACAGTGCGTCGATGATCATGGTCTGCGTCGACTCCTCGTGGTAAAAAGGCTCGTCTGGCAGACGCTGGACATCCTGGGCGATCTCACCTCGGACGACCTCGTCTTGCCGGACCGTGTTCCAGGGTGACTGACAACTGTCAGCAAACGATGTTGCCCAAGACGCCAGGTTCATCTTACATTCGGATCGTCAGCCAGGGGGTCCGCGGCCACACTCGACAACTCCTCGGGATGCTTCGTGAACCGCAGAAACCGCTCACTCCATTCCGTGTAGGCCTTGCGCCCGGAGGAGAGGGAATCCGTCCAGTCTGCAGGCGAGACGCTCTCAAACAACAAGAATATCTAGGCAGTAGGTCAGCGCACCAGCATTGGCATGACATGATGCTGCGCCCGTTCTCACCTTCCAGCAGAGTGACCGGTGCCCGGCTACACACGGGCTTGAAGACCCATTATACCTCGTGGCCCGCTGCAACTCAGCCAGGCTCTTGTGCTTGACGACCTCTGCCCATCGTGTCCTGGAGCACGACATCAGCACCAGCTCAGACACATCCCGGGTCTCAGAGACTCACCGCGCTTCACCGAGATCTCTCATCTTCACGACCGTTCAATGCGCGCACAAACAGAGCCAGGGGCATGAGCGAGCTTTCGAAGTGTCGTATCTTATCTCGTCTTGACCATCTCTCAATCTCGTCTCTAATTCGGATGAACAGCAATGGCGGGAGAGGTGGCTGGGCGCGGGGACTGATGTCGGGGGAAAGAAGCTATGACAATTGGTGATGATCGAGGCTCGGAAGGACGTCCGAAAGTGAGGAATGGTGGGGCTTCTCGTCGCCCCGCTTTCTTCATCCCACGCTAACCCGACGCTCCAACGCTCCTGCCTCGTTGCGACATTGCCTCGGTATAGCGGCCCCCTATTCTCGGTGTTCGGTGAGGTCATCACCAAGAGGCAGAGAAATCAGGCTATGGCTTGGTAGACGCTGTTGATTCATCTCACAGAGCTGCCTTTTCAGACATGACTACCCAGAAATAGCAGATCCCAACCAATCACATGAAGCCCTGACGCTCAAACGCCCCTCAACCAACACCACGCCCCCTAGACCAAAGCGATCAACGATAGTTCAACTCCGGGTTCGCCCTCGAATTGCATCGACACCGACACTCGGGCACAGGGCACTCCACGTGCCTCGCGAACCACTGCCTAGCATGGTCCAGGTGCATCACGTGCTCGCACTTGAGGCAGAACGTCGGGAACCTAGCCGCCTTGCGCGTGTCCATGTCCTCGGCCGCCTCAGGCCTGTCCGACCGCGGCATACCCACGACCTCGAGGCACACGATGCACCTCGGCAGATGCCGCCCGCAGTTCGGGCAGCTGATACCTGCGTTGGCGCTGGCCGCCATGAGCGGGTTCCGCCTGTCCGTCCCGCCTGGCGTCATCGTCCCGCTGTTGTTGACGGGCAGCGTCTGCTCCGCGTCGCAGTACACGCATCGCAGCGCGATCTGTCGCGACGGCGTCTTGATCGTCGGCTTTCCAAGCTCGTCCCGCTTGCTACGCTTCGTGCTCTCCGCCTCGAACTTGGTCCGCAGGAAGAAGGCCTTGTGCCGCTGCAGGTATGCCCGGTACGCGTTCCGCCACGCGAGGCACCGGTAGTCGTCGATGTACCTCGGCGCGCATATCGACATGACCAGCGTCGCCGTCTGGAAGTCGTTGAACTTGCCCACGTACGCCGCGAATATGTCTACCAGCCGGTCCGTGATGCCCGTCAGGACGATCCCTTCAACGTCGCCCGCTTCCACCGCGGCCGCGACCTCCTCCCCGAGCCACTTGGTCAGCCGTTCGTCGTCAAAGTTGCGCACCGCCACGTAGGCTCTGTCCGACAATGGCAATGACTTCTGATTGGCGATCGCGGTCCAGTCTCCCGTCGCGATGAGGGATGAGATGGCGCGGAGGTACGGGTCCGTCTTTGAGGCTGCTGCCTCGTCAAAGTCCAGCTGCTCCTTGGCCAGCCGCTTGTTTCCACGGCCGATCAGCTGGAGCGCCAGCGAAAGGAAGAGCAACTCGGGATGATCGGCGCTCGCTTTCTTCAGAATCTGCACCGCTGTGTCCATGTCGCCCCGGAAGAGGGCACGTGCTGTTGCCATCGTGTGTCTTGACGAGGGATACTCGCCGCTGTGCGTGATGGCGCTGCTGTCCGGTTCATGGCGCGTCGACTCGCCCCAGGTGCAGATATCAAGACAGAGCTGTCGGTGATAGGGTCGTTTCGTGGGCACGCCCTGGTATTTGGGCAGTCGTCGCTTCTTGCAGATGCTCCCGATGCACCGCTCCCAGACGATTGCTTCTGGATTACCCACACCATGTGGCAGCCTTGATGAGGGTTTTTGTCCTGCGAAGGTCAGCATGTGCACATCGAGCATGATTCATGTACTCACCTAGATCGTTGTTCCATATTGACGCAACACCCAGGTATGTCAAATCCAGGGGATGGAGCTTCATCGCGCCATCGGCAGCTGCGTCTTCAGAGTCTGCGACAGGTTAGAACGATGCTCCAAGAACAGTGCGGTAAGGGTTTACGAACCTGCGATCCAGTCCCATATGTATTTGAGCCAGAGGTCATCTGACACGACGGACCTGTTGACTGACGAGTCAAAGAGGTATTTCTCCTTTGCTCGAAGAAGCATCGCATTGTCGACGTCACTCTGCGCGTCCGATGGGAGATCCGTGGCTTGTGGAAGAACAGACAGGAGGCTCTCATGAAGCTCTCGGCATGATGCAGGTCCGTTTTCAGAGAGTGATGACTTTGCCAGGGCATCAGCGATGCCTCCATGACCTGGACCGCCATCCTTGATGATCATCTCCCTCAATGCGCGCAGCTTTTCTCCAATCTTTTTCCCCTTCACGACGCCGTAGGGAACGTTACTGTTCACCGTTTTCTCGATGCGTATGTCTTTCACTGAAGGATGCCCTTGCAGAGTCTCGGCAATGGCATTTTCAACATCGTCCTTGCCAGCACCAAAGAGCGGCACGCCGTTCAGCGCTTGGTCAAGTAAAAGGGGTCCATAGATGCCGGACGACTGAGACGGCTCAACATCGATGAGATCCAAGTAGGCTGAGCCTTCTGAAATACTGTTAGCATGCATTTCGCCTTGTTTTGAGTTCCTATACTTACCATCAAGCCCACGGTGAGGCGATTTCCAAGCGGCAAGTTTGTAAAGGTGATCCGAGGTGTGCGATGGCTGTTCCAAGACCTCGAATGATCCATTGGCGCGCAACACAAGCAGACGAGGCTGCAGGCTCGGTGAACCCATGGTAACCCAGTCGAAAGATACAATCCTCTCATTCCTCCTGTTGGGATCCGCGTAGTGCACGTCCATCTCATGGGATCTCTGGAGCTGCACCAGCTCGGGGCTTCCCGCCAGCTCCAGCTCCGGAGATGTGAACTCCTTGGTGGTCTCCATGACCTTCAGCTGTCCAGTACGGGTCAGAACGGCCAAGAGACCCCGCCTGTCCCTACAATAGCGCATCGACCGGACCATGGAGTGTTTGCTGTCACTCAGCGATGGTTCGTCCATTTCAACGGCGTCGTAGAGGCACAGGGCGCCTCCCCAGCTGACGTCTTCCTCGTCTACCGCTCCCAGGTACGCAGGCGATGCTAGTGCCCTGTTCGTTGCGCGCCGATCCCAGACAAACACGCCCGGCTGGTCGAGTGCCGATGAAGCAAAGTAGTTCTGATCGGCGAGGTCGATTGTCAGGTTGTTGTTACATTTGGTCGAGTACTGGAGCTTCACTGAGCTCGAATGATCTCTCAGGTCATGCAGACGCAGCCCCAGTCCTTTCACACCGATAATGAGAGTCTGTGGACTGTCGTCGAAGAACTTGATGCTCGATATCGATGCGCTAGGCTCAAGTCTTGTTTTGGGCTCGGAAAAGGGGGCCACATCTTTACCGAAGCCTTTGACTGACTTGTCGATGGATGAGAGGCGATTGACATCCCATATGTGCAGGCTCTGGTCCAGGCGCACTCTGTCCAGGCCAACAGCCAAGAGACCCTGAGTGTTGAAGGCGACCGCTTGACATGTGCGGGTCATCTTCAGGCCGAGCTCGATGTAATCGTTGGAGCTGTCGTCCATCCTCAGTAGATTAACGCCACCATTCTGACCGCCAACAGCCAATAATCCAGGTATCGAAGGCGACCAGTCAAATGTGGTGAGAGCCGGGAAATCGTCATGCTTGCCGACCTGTTGATACTCGAACCGGCCGGTTTCTGCGAGTCCGGTCGGCTCATAGAGCTGAACGATCCGGCGCTGAAGGTTGAGGTGAATGAAACGATCATGCCCCGGTATGGGAGACCATTTGATGAGGCCGGGCTCTGGGCGATCCATGGTTCGAGAGCCACCTCACTACCCAACTCGACGTTCTGGCGGCGCCGAGTGGTCTCGAGTCGCACGAGAGTATGACCCTTGAAATCCAGGCAAAACGTTGTCGCAAAAACACTAAAACCAATGACTGTCAATCGTGGCGTGATCGTACCGTGATCGTATGGTTGGCTCCCCCGTCCGGTGCCATGGGAGTGTTAGCGACGGGATATTGTGAGATGAAGATGGTGAGCTACGAGGATGAGCTCAGAAGAGCTTCCAGGTAAGTTGAGCATTGACGACGCTGATTGGCTGTCTCTGTGCGCCTGACGGCAGGGGTGCGATAACGATAAGGGACCCGCGGGGTCGTCACTGCCAGAAAAGGCCCACCTGGAAATTTACTTAGCAGCCAGACCCTTCTTCACCCTAGCCTCGCCTTTCTGCCGTCTGCCCTGCGCAAACCCATCTTTGTGTTTTGCAACTTCGTACCCAGCAGCTTTCGCGACTCTTCACGACCATGGCTGAAGGGCGCACATCTCCTGCCGCGCAAGGAGGCGAAAATGGCGGGCCTAGCCAATCTTTTAACCAAGCGCAGCGCGGTCCCCGGGGACAGAGGCCGGCCAACTCACATCTCCCGCTCAAGAAGAAGGACCAATACAGCTCGAAAGAACTCATGAAGCGGATTCGAGACCTCAGGAGGAAGCTTGGCAAGGACTATGTTCCGATGACGGTTCGCAAGGACCTCGAACAGGAGCTGAAGGCCCTACATGCTCGGAGAGGCGACAAGAAGATACAGGCACGGCGGACCGACATGATCAGCCGCTATCACATGGTCCGATTCTTTGGTAAGTAAAGCAAGACATTCACCTTGCGTAGTTCCATCGCTGACTGTTCCCGCAGAGAAGAAGAAGGCCATGCGTAGGTTGAAGCAGATGCAGAAGCAACTTGAGGAAGCCGAAGACCCGAAGGAAAAGGCCGAGCTGGAGAAGAAGGTGCACATGTACGAAGTCGACGTTGCGTACGCCACATACCATCCGCATCTGGAGCCATACGTCAGCATCTGGCCGACCAAGAAAACCCCTGAGCAAATGGCAAAGCAGAGAGAGGAGATGGAGAAGGAGAGGGCGAAGAAAAAGGAGAAGAAGAAGAAGCGGGCCAAGGGTGAACCTGTTTCGGAATCGGAGGACGAGATGGAGAGGAAACCGAAGTACGACGAGCCCGGCCAGAGGGGTGAGCTATGGCACTTGATCGAACAGGCCATGGCCGAAGGACCAGCAGCGCTGGAGAAGATCCGCGACCGCAAGGATGCGGCAGCCGATCTGCAGGAGCCGCTCGTCGTCAACGCGCCCGAACCCTCGCAGTCGAATCAGGACAAGTCCAAGACGAGCCGCCTGCAACAGGAGAAGCCTCGCAAGAACGAGGTACAGAGGCAGGGGCACTGGCAAGAGGCTGCACAGGAGGAGGAGGATGACGGTGAAGGGTTCTTCAATTGAGCGACTGGCATATCTTCTCGGACATTTGGTGCAGGACGGCGTTTGGTTCATGTTGCCGCTGCTGTTCAGCTCGCGGGGGACTGTATTTGCTCTCAGCTTTAGGTCGAGTATGACCCATTGTGTCACATAGTACGGGCAATGAGATAGAAATATTTTACCATGTCGATGATCGTTGGATGAGGAAGAACGTGTCGCAAAAAGATCGCTGAGGTACAGAGCATGAACAGCTCCCGAAGGCCCGCGCCTAACCTTGATCTTCGGGGCGGGGTGAGGATTCCCTATTTCCTCTCCAGAACAACATCACCACCACTACTTGCCTATCTTCTTACCGACCTCGAGTGTTGGCGCTGTGCGTTGCTGGGTTTGTTTCGATCTTGCCCCAATTGATTTGATCAGCGGGAAGGACCGACGCACCCCGAAGGGCTGTTTGCTGCACGTCGCGAAGTTGCTTTTCTAGGCTGCCGGAGGCCGACCATACTTTCCATCTTCCATCAATCGCGTCTCATTGCGGACCTCGACTTCTACACCATCTTCATTCATTTGCCAAATTTGCGAGTTTCCAGCATCACCGCGTATCAAAAACAAGCGCCGTTGAGCATGACAACAACAAACACCGCTACCAGCGGTTTCCCTATCGACTGGTCGGCGCTTAAGGCCTTCATAGCCGACAAGGAAGCCTACGAAGAGAAGAACCGCCACCCGGCGCCTCTCACGGATTCTCAACGTGACGCCATCAACACCCTCATTCCCCCGAAACGACCTCCGATAAATCCAGTTTCAGATGACAAGATCAACTGGATCGGCATGCTGAATGGTAAGTATCTCCCATCTCGGAGACATCCTGCCGCGACATCTGCGATCCTGACAAACACATGCTGACACTTTGTCTCTAGAATGGCTGCAAAAGTCAAAATGTCCCGGCTCCCTCGGCTTCTCTGAACAGGCGGTTATGGTCCCCCGTCAGTCCGGCAAGGGAGGCGAGATCTTCTGGCGCTGCGTCTGCGAGCTCCCCGCCCAGGCCGCCGCACTCAACACCTTCCCGTGCGCGGGATACGGTACCGACGCTGGCGACTTGCCGCCCATCTTCATCAGGAAGCAGGACGCCAAGAAGTTCTCGGCCAGGATGGCGTGCGAGTACCTCGCGCACAACAAGGCCCTCAAGCTGCCGCCGGGCATCACGCCCCGGAAACGACCGGCTCCCTCGTCCCCTCCGGCGCCGGCGCGACCTGCCCCCTCTGCACGAACAGACCTCTCTCCGGATCTCAAGCCGGCGGAGGATACTCCCAGCGCCGCTCAGAAGACCATTACCCCCGCGGCGGATACAACCCAGGCCAACCAGGAAGAGCAGAAACCCGCAGCAGTAGATGTCTCCAGGTCACCCTCTACACCATCCACCGCCCTGGATGGTGTTTCGCTCGTGCAGCAGGTTTCAGACCTTTCGAAGCAGCTCGGCCTGCCTGCTCCTCGTTATCACGTCGAGGAGGCTGCTGACGGCGGCAGCTGGAACGGTCGGTGCGATTTCGGCTTCCACCCCAAGGTCCCTGATGGACTGGGCACTGTTACCGGTGCCTCGTCCACGAAAATAGCCAAAGAGGCCATGGCAAAGCTGGTTCTGGACTGGATGAAGGCGCTGCACGCGGAACGGTCGGCGCTGGTACGGAAGCTGGCCGAGGCGGAATCCTGAAGGCACTCATCACGTAACGAGCCCATGATTTTGACGAAGCGAAACAATAATCCATAGCGTTTTGAGAAGACCTTTGCGCGTACTCTCAAGATATCACTCGTGTGGTTTTCAGCGAACTGTGCAATTTAGTATACTACCCTCGTCCTCGTGATCTACCTCGCACTTTTCTGCTCAGGTGAGCTCAAACTCTCCTCCCTTCCAGGTGATGCCTGAAGATCTCGTAGTTCCCCTCCCCCTTCGGGTCATACACCGCAAACCTGATCTCGCGCCACCAGCCGCCCGAAAACTCATCCTCCCTCAGCACCTCGAGCCAGCAGTGCGCGACGTCCCCGGGCGGGTTCCTGTACACGCCGCACCCCAGCGCCCCGAGCACCAGCACCCTATGCCCACGCGCCGCCGCCATGCGCAGCGCCAGCCTCATCGTGTCCTTGGTCCAGTTCCTGTCCCGATCGCTCGCAAACACCTCCTTCTCCACGTTTCCCGCTCCCTCCTCGCGGACCCTGAACTTGTCGACGCGCGGCCGCCATAGCGCCGAGACCGTCATGACGCTGACGATGGGGAGATTCCGCGCCGGCACGTCGGGCGCCATGAGGCCGTGGCCGGACGCGAGGCTGTGGCGCGCCACGAGCACCGCGGGGCTGTAGACGCCCTCCTGCGGCGCGAGAGGGTAGTCGGCGCGCTCGAGGCTAAGCGCCAGCGAGCTGCGGTAGCACAGCGCCTCTTCCTGCGCGAGGGCGCCGGCGCGGAAGCCGCCGCAGGGCTTGTGGCGGTTGGCGAAGTTAACGATGGCGACGCGCGGGTTCGAGCGGAGGCCGGCGTTGGCGTCGTCGGGCGATGCGGCGAGCGAGGACAGGGCGATGGCTGCGTCGAGCGTGTCTTCGGGGGTGACGCTTATGGTGGCCGGGCGGCTGTAGCGGGGACAGAGGCCTGGACCGAGGCGTGGGAGAGTGTTGAGTGTATCTTTGAACCCCTGGCGGGCTTCGCCGCCGAGGCCGGCCTGGTCCAGAAGGGAGGGGATGATTTGGAGGGTCTCTCGGGCCGTCTCTACGAGTTCCTCTGTGGTGCGGGTTGCGGACAGAGGGGCGCGGCGAGGGGCATCCGTTCGCGTAGGCATGCCACGTCGAGGACCGTTGGGCTGGCCTAGATAAGCGCGCAACTCTTGCCAGAGGTTGTTATGCTCTTGGCTAGGGACTCGGGGACCGTGGCTCTGACCAGGGGATTCAGAATCGGAATCGTAGTCTTGATCAGTGGATTGAGCAGGGTAGTCCTGTCGAGGGGCTCGAGGACTGTAGTTCTGGCGAGGCGCTTGAGGATTGTCAGCCTGATGACGAGGTTGCGGACTGTAAGGCTGACGTGGAGCTTGAGAGCTGAATCCTTGAAAAGGGGACATAGGACTTTGACCCAGAGGAGAAGCTTGCGGCTCGTAAAACTGGGGAGGAGTTTGAGGACTGGGAGGCTGGCGTGGGGCTTGCGGATTGTAAGCCTGACGAGAGGCTCGAGGACTGTAAGCCTGGCGAGGCATTTGGAGATCGTGAGCCTGGCGAGGGACTCGCGGACTGTATTGTTGACGCGGGGCTCGCTCATCGAAGTATTGATCAGGGGCCGGAGCAGGGTAGGCCTGTCGAGAAGGGCGGGCATTGTGATCCTGTCGAGATCCGCCACGAGGGCGCTGGAAGCCCCAGGAGCTCTCTTGAAAAGACGCACGGTTTATTCGAGCGCCATTCTGACTTCCGCGATGGTGCTCCCGTCGTCCGCGAGGACCTTGTTGCATCGCTGGCATCATGCCGCGGCTCGTGTCCGACTGGCCGAACTCAACGAAATAAGGCATCTTGACTTGAAGTCAACCTCTTGCTGATGCTGTGGTGGGGGTGTGCAGTTTGTGCTTCGGAAGCTGCTGGGTGTATACCTCTTGACTGGAAGGGTATAATGTGTGGTTCGTATCATAGCAGTTGAGAGCTTACGGTTCCAGGAGGGTGGGAGGCTCAGGAACTCGGAACTTATAAAGGCAGACCCAATGCCTGGTTCTGATTCTCATGCAATCTGATCAACTCATCAACCGCATGTATTGTACGGCAAAGAATGTATAATGCTGGCAATGGTGATGGGACCCAGAAAACCTTTGATCCTCCCGTGAATGTAACAAGCACAAAACTTGACAATGGAAACCGGAACAACGGCCAATGGTTATCACAATGCTGCATCCTAACCGAATTCCCCTCTGGACCAGGCCCCCTCTGGCCTGGGCCCCTTCAAGAGTCACTCCACACCAAATATTGAGAGATAGGACCCGGCCCCCCTTGAATAAATCATCTTCGAGTCACCGCTCATTCAGTGAGAATAGCTTTTTGACAGAGCTGATGGGCTGTCTTTGGGGGGCTGAGTGTTATGTCCGACTTGGAAAGGCATTGTGGTCAGTTCAACACTGAACTCAAGCAGTCAATCATGGTTTGTCGGCTGCATTGGTGACACTTCCCGTGGCATCGAATTTCAGGTTTAGTCAAATGGGAAGATGCTGATCAGGAGAAAGGCCCTGCGTAGTGCTTCAAGTTAATCATCTCGACCCTCGCCTTTCTGACACTCAGTGAGGTTGCTTGCTGATCGGGCATTCAGTCACCAGCAAGGCCATGTCAACAGATACCACAACACCAACAGCCACCTTGTCTATAAATCATCTTCCACTGTTTAGTGGTCTCAGTAGCGAATGCAACCCCTCTAGCAAGCATTATACTGCCATCCCTGTCATGTTCTCAATTTCAACAGATCGCGGTCTCGCTGGGTCAAGTCAGCAACATGGCGCCTGTAAGTTATGACCTTGTTGACACCCAGCCATGGCGATTTTCACACTGACCCTCCCAAAGCCAATGGTATTCTGCCCTACTTACACCGAAATGTTCCAGTACTGTAAGTCGTCCACTCAATGCCCCTTCTTTAACAGACTAACCATGCACACAGACAAAGATCTCTTCGACGACGGATGGAAACACCCCTACAAACATGCCGAGGTCGTGTCGGTGATGCTCGCGCCATACCGGGAGTTGTTCTCATCTTACCGGGCCCGCCGTTTTGAAGCCCTGTAAGTAGACATTCAGGCCAATCCCTCGCCCCTAGAGTGTATGCGTACGATATGCTGACCGTCGTGAGTGGCGGCGACCTTGGCTCTCCCGACTGTAAGATCCGTTTCCACGGCTCACAGCGCGCCTGCCACTTCGGCGACCACCCCGGGAAAACGGAGTATTGCCACAAGCCCGAATGTGGGATCTGCGGCATCCTCCGAAGATCATTCGAGATCGATCACGCAAGTAAGTACCATCGAGGCTCTCTTACACTCCACAGGTTCTCACGTACCTACCCAGAATCATCTGGCATGTTTGGCCCCGGTATCTACACAACAACCGCATCATCGAGTAAGTGCCTCCTCCTCTCGAATTATCAGCCCCTCAGTATCTCTGACAACAGGCCCAGAAGCCGACTGCTACGCCCGAAACATCAAGATACGATGCACGAACCACGCCGTGCTGATCTGTGCCGTCGTCAGCAATCGACCGCAGTATCTCGCCTTCGCGCAATACAGCGGGCCAGACCCGGGATATGATAGCGTAAGTTCCCCCGGAGCACGGCCCAGCAGTACAAGAGCTCTGACACGGTGCGCCTAGGTTGAGGCAATCACAAGGCGGGAAGGAGGGTCGGTAGAGTACCCGGAGACCGTGGTCTATGACAACAGCGCAATCGTCCCCATCGGCGTAGTCATATACAAACGATGGGGCTGGATGCCAGGATGAATATGCCGTTTCTGGGATATCTCAACACGTATGTCTCGGCCCTTGGTACTCTGACAATACAAGTCGAATACGGGAGGTAAAGTCATGATGGGGGCAGGGGTAGACTGGCGCTGATCGAGCACATGGTCTGAATTGCCCTCGCTTCACGGGCCACCCCACGCGATCAGGGTGTGATCGCCTTCAGCCGACAGACGACTTTCGTGATACCAGCTGCTGGCTTATCTACACAAGATACGCTCCCCGCGCCCTTGCTCAATATGGCAAAAGGCGTGAGAGCCATCGGGTGCGACCCTATCTCAACCCCTCACCTTATCTACGACGTACCAGAGGGAAGTTCCGAGGTTTGGATAAGACAGAACGACTTCGCATGGCGGCGGTGGTCTTCAAATAGACTTGTTTAACACCGGGGAAAGAGACATGTCTTGTGTTACATTCTTACTCGCATCGAATCTTGTCCGCTATGTATTCCAGCTCTGAGTTTATCCGCGAGTATGGCCTCTTGCTACTGCTCGGGGCCACCGCGTGTACCGTTGTCTATCTCGCTTGGGATTTGAGTCTCAAGCAAAAGAGGCAAGCAGAGCTCGAAGTAAAAGGGCATTCAACAGAGCCAGTCATAATTCCAGAGAAGCATTCATACGCTCATGTCTTCCCGCCATCTCAGCGGACGCGTCTTGCAGCCCTCGGACCGCAATACGCAGACGTGAGTTTCGTCGACTTGGCCACCGTGCCCAAGAATCGCATTTTGGACTCACGCTGCGACTATCGACAAAGTGATCCCAGCCTGTTCATATACAGCGGCTTCAGTATCGGAGACATTCGTTCCCTGGGACGGTTGCCGGACTACGCAACCTTGTCCGGCGTACCCTTACCGTCGCCCTTGCTGGGCTTCGACCCCGACAGAGCAAAGCCGCGCCCATATCGACCTTTCCGCTGGGCTTACCATCAAACAATGTGTAAGCTTCATTGGAAGCACATGATCTGAAGAAAATTTGAGCGTAGGCTGACAGCTTCGCGCAGCCCTTTCCAAAATGGACCCCGACTTCTGGATCGAGCTCGAGAGCACCTACCGCCAACGCATCGCGGAGCGGCATGACCTCTTCGCCAACCATGGCAAGCACGTCCTCGACGCCTTGCCTGGCTCGGAGCTAGCCTGCCGAGAGCTGATGGAGATGGTTGTCCAGTTTCTGTGCGCCCGCTACCCAAGCCACTTCGAGCTGGATGGCTGCGTCCTGCTCAACCGCATCTTGAACATCAAGACGAATGTGTCGACGGAAGACCCTCTGCCAGTGCTGCTTCAGCACGTCCCTGAGGATTTTGGCATCATGATCAGAGACCCAGACACGGGGCGCTACGTCCTCCGCGCCGGCGTCATCTGTTCCACGCTCGGGTGGAAGCTCAGCGAGAAGATGGGCATGGGCCTCGCGGACATCCACAAGGTCGTGCCGGACTACAAGGAGAAACTAGAGTTCAGCATGGATCGGTGAGTCTCGCTTGAAAACGTTCCCTACATCCCCTTCTTACCTGTCGCGCCAGGTTCTTCACCCAGATGCCGACCAACAAGCCCATCCAGCGGGGCTCCTGGGGCCTTGAGGCAGGTCAACCCCTCTACCTTCCAGCAGACCACGCAGACTTCGCCCATCGCTCGTCTCAGGATCCAAAACTCAAAGTCGAAGACATCCACCTGCGCGTCGACTGGCAGACGCTGCGCCGGCTCCCGCTGTCTGGTGCCGTCATCTTCAACTTCAAGGCCCTGTTCACGCCCCTGGCAGAATTCGCGGACGAACCGTGCATCCCCTCCCTTGTCCTCAAAGTCCTCGATGAAGGCAAGAGAAACATCATGGAGTACAAGGGGACCTGGCACGTCGAACATGTCGCGAGGCCGGCGCTGGAACAATACGCGCGCCTCCAGGTCGAGACGGGCATGATGGAGGCGGACTGGTGCTCTCAGACTCTACCTGAAGCGCCATTCTTCAAGGGTTGGGAGAGAAAATGGTCCATATGCCAGAACCAGGTCTTGCCATGATTCCCACTGTATATGCATTACTTTGTTGCTCATCGCGAGTGAGCGGTCCTTTGGGGGAGGTGGGTAAGTGAAACAGGATGAATGTTGAAGCTGCTCATAGTGTTAATCCACTGGCTTAAATTTCTTCTAGGCGGAGGAAAGCCTTGATATGTTGATGTGTTAGGATTTCGGTACCATTATACGTGATCGAATTCACCGGTCCGAATTTCCCGAAGAACGGTCCCTACATCGGTGATGCAGACAGAAGGGGGCAGGACCGACAAGAGTGACTGGACCGAGTTTCTTTCTATCATATTGATATCAGCTTCGTTGTCAATCAAGCAAGAGAGTCCCAAGTAGTGTCCGTGCTATGCCACAACCGACGGTCCATGGGCTCTTCTTATCCCACCACAGACCGGCACAGAGAAGCACGACAGGCAAGCGAGATGGTTGCGCACGCAGTCTGCGCTCCTCACAGGTGGCCTGTGGGCACCAAGGTAGTAGTACATGGACTTCAGCAAGCAACATGTTTCAATAGCGAGGTGGGAGACTTTGCCGGCATCTGTCAAACTCCCGCGTCGTGTTTGCGTACGCTGTACTGGGGGCCGGCTCAGGAACATATGCATGCCCCTTTCGGCTGCAGGAGGCACGGTGGTGGTGGTGGAGGTCAGGCTCCATCGCCGTACAGGAGTCAAAGCACAGGACGCCGAGCCCCTGGGGTTCCTTGTTGGAAACGTCGTTTCTGCCGACCAGCCTCTCGAATTTGCCGACGTGATGTGAATGCCGGCTTCATTGCAGGGCCCTCCTGTTCATACTGGACCTGCAACGGTTGAGTGAGCGGTCTGATTGGGCTGTAAATACCACGCCAACGTGGTTGTGCCTGGCTGACCATCGTTGATGATTCTCGTGTTTCCGAGGTGAGCACGGCCGATGCATCTCCACCAACAAGCCATCTGGTGGAGTGATGCTATGCCCCCGAGACGGCTAACTGCTTGGTGTCGCCTGTCATCGCGGCGTCAGTGCGTTATCAATAATGTGAGATCGTTGTGGAATCTCGCCATTGACGTGCGCTCTTCGTACGTCCTCACTGAGTCGTGTCCGTGTTGCGCGAGAAGGCGGTGCTGCCGGAGTGTCAGTCCTCGCCTGAGACTGGACAGCCCGGGGCTATCAGATTAAGGTCCGCCGTTCCTTGTCGCAGCCCCACTGGAAGGAGCTTGGGACAAGTCCGCTACTGATGTTCGCGCTGCTCATCGCCAGAAACGGTCGAGGAGCACCAAAGCCCCTGTCCAGCGCTGAATTCGGCCTGCGGAAGACTGGAGCTGTTGTGCTCCTCAACGAGATCCCTGAAGCGAAGCGAACGGACGCTACAGCATGTGGTGCAGCAGGTACAAAATGCTTTGCATAAGTGGGAACAACCAGAGGAGCATAGGTGGGCTGGTGATGACGGAGTTGTGCAGGACGTTGGTCGAGTCGCGGTCGCGGTCGCGAGGGGGACGGCCGTGAGTTTCCAGAAAACGCTGCCCGAGGCAGTCTTCTCACAGGGCACTGCCAGAGACCTGGAATGCTGTAGGACAGGCCTGCTGGGAATATCGCCAGTGGTATAGTATGGCATGTGCTGTGGGATCCATGGTTGTGAACTGTGATGCGAGTTGCATGCCCGCATGAGATGCTGCTTCCCCCGCTGTGAGAGGCCCAGAGGCACTCCAGTCGTCCTTGCTTCTGGCAGCTCAGCACCACAACGGGCACTTGCCATGCAGACGGGTGCATGGTTAGTGCGGTCAGGGCAGTTCCTTCCCCCTTGTCATCATATCCGCTAGCACCATCTGGCTCTAGCAGGTGGAGGCAAGAACGGACGACAGGCAGTGGAGGCCCCTGCTGGACTGGAAGGGAGGAAGGCTCGGCCAGAGCAAGCACATGGGTTCGTGACTGGGCCGTCATTCGCGCTGCGCTCAGATGCACTTGACTTTGGACACAGCATAGCAGTAGCTTCCCCTGATGCATCCAAGCATCTCGAGGAAAAAGGGACTGGTCCTCACGGAAGAAGGACGGTCGACCTGAGAGGCTTCCCTTACCTTGACGGGCGCATTCTGGTTCACACCCTTGATAATCACCCGGCTCTTGCAACGGCGCCTGGTACAGTTAAGGGTTCGATCACCATATCGTGGTACTACGCCCGTTCCGGACATCGAGGTGCTGGTCGACTTGCCGTTCTGGCCGCGCCCCTCGTTCATCTGCCTCCCATCTCGAATCCTTTCTTTTTCCCTCTTTCCCCCAATCCTTCCGTCGTTGGAATACCCTCGGCTTCCAGGTCGATGCCCCCAGGTCGCGTCGGACGACAGATGCACCGTCGCTCTCTTTATTATTCGACCATCAGGCAATTGTTCTTTGTAGCCCGACGGCACCGACCACCCACCGAGGCCAGTCTTGGCCAGACTCGAAAGACGACACTACATAATTTCCCCTTTTCCTTGCCAGATCCTACCGACTCGAGAGCCTCCGAGTTCTCGACTCTCCAAAGCAGCAGCCGGGCACGTTGTCTCAGTGGCCCCGATTCCTCTATCGTCAAGTCAGGCCGCCTTAACAGCGCGACTATAGACGAAAAGCCCGTGGTACGATAACCCGCTCCGTTTCGGGTTGCATCCACCAAGAGATTGGCGAGGGAAAGCCTGGCGAGGATCGCGGAAACAAAAAGCGACGCCAGGGCTCTCTTCTGACTCGACGATTCGGAAACGATTGGAGTCGTGGGATCCCGGTGCATTTTACTTCTGAGGCGGCGCACGCTAGGGCGGGGACCACTTCAAGTCTGAGGTTAGGTCTCCGATAGGGGGCAAGACTCTGAGGGAAAGATGGCAGCTACCGGCCTAGACGCCGGCCACGGCCCCAAATCCCCCCAAAGTCACAGCGCCCTCACAACGACTTCTTCTGCGACAGGTAGCACGAACTCAAGGCCCGCGTTTTCGCCCTCTACCTCTCCGACCAGCTCGACAGAGACTTCGCCCTACCACACCCATCGTCAGAATCACAACTCGTCTAAACTCCCCGCTTTTCGTTTCGCGGACCTTCACAACAAGCAGCAGTCACTCAGTCTGCTCTCGCCGCAGCAAAAGAACCAAGCCCTGTCATCGCCTGCAACGCCCCGCTCGCCTCTTCAATCGACCCCGATCATCGACGACGGGCAGAAGCAGCCCAGCGGAGACGACGGAAGTGACTGCAGTCATCATAACAACAGTCCACCACTCGAGGACAGCCCACGCCAACACGCGATTGGTTCGAGCACCCCGCGCTTGACAACACATCAGGCGCAGCCTTTGCATCATCACGAAAAGGACCAACAACAATCCTATCGTCGCGACCGTAACGACCGCCCCTTTCTGACGACGCGCGACTCCTCGTCTACCGCCAAACAAAGTGACTCGTCGCACCCGCGGTCTCGCGCATCGACTTTTCAAGCGACGACATCGGCCGCTTCCACTGGCACCCCTAATTTGCGCCCTGCCTCGTTGCCTGATTCCCCCGCCTACCCGCCTACGCCATCAACCGCGTCCAACGCGGGTGCAAGGTCCCAATATCGACGGGCACCTGCATCTCGCGGCTCGAATGGGACAGACAATACACCGGACGCACCAATCCTGACCTCGCGACGCCAGGACTCGATCGAGTCCACGGGCGACAATCCGACCAAGGAGTGGGCTCAAGGACAGCGAGAGCTGCTTCTCCCGAAATCTCTCCAGAATACAAGCTCGGCCGATGACAAGCGACAGCCGACCCGTTCACGCCCTCCCGTTTCGTTCAGAAAGCCCAGCAGCACCAACACGGGATCCATCCGCGTCGCGCCCATCAGATCGTTCCGCTCTTCCGGTTCCCGACGAAGTTTCGGACTAGATATGAGCTCGTCACCGATACACGCCGGGGACTCGTCCGGCGACGATTACTCGCACCAGGACTCGAACCACCGTGATCGTACCCTGCAAGCACTCGAAGGCAGATCAGACGAAGACATGGCGCAGACGACACGAACGCCTGGCCTTTCGAGGTACAGTTCGACCGAGGGCGACGACACAACTGGCGATGTCTTCATGAAAATCGCCCGGCAAGAAGCCCCACGCAATGGCATTGGCGGGAACACATCCGCCGATCAAGGCACCGCCGTCGTAAGTCGATTCCCGGCCCCTGCACATGATTTTGTTCTGCATGTTTCGTGTTGATGTTAGCGCATCCCGCGACGGCCGTGCCCATACAGGGGTGGCATCTGTTCGCGATGTCGCCAGACCAATGCGGGAGCGCTTTCGTGGTCTCGGACTACGTCCCCCTCATTTGATGTTCACCCCGCTGTTACATTCCTATCACACGTTTTCTTTAATTCCCCGATGGGTGCTTCTCCCTTTTCAATTGATGTCTTGCATCGACGGCCTCGTGTCAGCGGGTCACGGTTCCAGACATCCTCCTGCCATTTACCTGTCTCAAGTGCCGCTATGCTATGGAGTGTCTTGAACTGACAGATGCACAGTCTCGGGTCACCCGTTCCTCTCATCGCCGGCCCCTCTCCACCAACCTACCCTCGACTTATCAGCCTACCTCACCACAGCGGCCTCGCCGTCTCTCGGACCAACAAGACGCGGTAACGGCGCGGTCTCGCTCGCGGCAGGTGGATGACGACACCAGCACCGACATTCTCACCCGCCTTCCTTATCGTGGCCTCATCAGAGACAAGGCTGCTTCCGCTCATCCCGCTGATGATCCTCGCCTGTCCCGGCTGCCGAATCTCAGTCACCGGCCCTCTCCCACCACCCCTCGATCTTTCGCATTACAAGACAACTCGGCCGATAACTCATCCTACGTTCGCCGAAGGACATCGATCACCGAGAGCAACGGCGGCTTTTCAGGTCGGAACCCCGCATATCGCCACTCGACCTTCACCCACGGTCACTCTCGCACCTTCAACTCCTCGCCTCTTGCGCCACGCACAGCAGAGCCCTTGCGTCACGACCACCACCTTCTCGAGGGGACGGAATCAACGGCCTCAACGACAGCCCCCTCGACAGTCTGGGATGAGCTGGATGACCTCAAGTCGCGTATTCACCGTCTTGAGCTCACCGGGAAGCTGCCTTCGACATCGAGCGCCGCCATGCACAAGGTATTGGACGAGAGGCCACTGACGGCGACTAACACCACTGTTTCGACATCGCCAAAGCAAGCGTCCGGTAACGCATTGACGACCCTCAATGATACAAGTAGCACAACATCCTCTCAGAAGGAGGCACAGCCGCTGCTCGCTTCGGCACTGAACCATACCAAGTCACTCCTCAGCGAGGAGGTATCCAAGGCGCTTGAGGCTGCCGCCTCTGATGCGGTTTCCCTTCTTGCCATGATGGGCACCGCCGGGCAGCCCGGCCCAATTTCGAGCGGGGCCAGCACCATAGGAGCTGGCGGCACCTTGACCGACCGCCAGCTTCGCCGACGCGCAGAGGACATCTGTCGTAACTTGACCGAGCTGGCCATCGCCCTCGGCGACGAGGCGAGCAAGGGCGCGAACACAAAGCCTGCAGCTTCACAGACGACCACACCGCGAACCACCGAGCCCACGACTCCGACTCTGACCAAAAGCTTCCCCGCCCTGTCAGGCGGTCATCAACGCAAAGGTAGCATCACCAGCGAGCAGCAGACGGAGCGACTCGACAACATGCCTAGTCCGCGTGCCATGTCGAAACTCGAAGAACGGCGAAGCACCATGCTCAATGCAAGCGCACTGCCGACTCCACGGTTCTCGCTGGCCCCTGGTGCTCCTTTCTCTTCTGGTGGAGGGGGTTCGGCGGTGGGGCGCAAATCGTCATTGCTCATCAGCCGCACGCGCAGAGCTGTTACTGAAGAGCCCGAGGAGGGCCGCCGGTCTTCCTTGTTACTGCGGACCCGGCGAGGTGGAACGGAGGAACCCGAGGAAGGTCGAACCACCGCCGTGCACCGGGACAGGAAGGCAGCCTTGATCGCAGACGACGACGACTTGCAATTCCGGCCGCCTTCACGCGCTGCCACCGACGTGAATTCGCCTCGTGCAGCATCCCACCACTATCACTCTACACAGCACCAAGAGGATTCGTCCGTGGCATCTTCCGGTCTGCCTCGACGTCGTGTAGGCTCGTCCATGCTCGGCAACTCCCGCCTGGCGTCCCCTTCATCCTTCAGCGGGCGCCGATTCCTCGAGCGATCGACGCCGGAACGAGACGGCAACAGCGTAGCAGACAAGCTGGCCGAGGAGCGAGGGCAGCGGAACTTGAGTCAAGGACCCACGTCGCTGCTGAGCCGGACGACCAGTCTCTTGCGGAGGCCCAACCGCGACAGCACCAGTACGAATGCCTCAACCTCTGCTCAGGCAGGTGGCTACCGATGATGGCTTTACGAAACCCGCACACACTGAACGAGTAAATGTATGACTAGATTCTTTCCTCATGTTCTCACGCTGGCGTTGTATTGCCAACACAGGCATACTTTGAGCCTCGTCGAGGACCCGGCCCCTTTGCAAGGTGGCCCCATGACCGACAGTCACGACGGATGGCTTCCTCTTTCGTTTTGTCTTGTTCTTTCTTTCGACTTGTACACAGGTAGAATCCCGTTGTATATCACAGTCCCGTACAGGGGAAATGGATCGGAGTTTGGGGTTCCCGGATCACGCACGGATAGCATCAGGATGCGCATCAGGAGCGGACCGACGGAAGGTTCGTCACAAACATGAAGGTAGACATAATGTACGAGTCGTCTGACAGCGATTGGTGAAGCCGTGGCTGCGTGCAGTGTGCTGGTCAGGGTGCATGCGTTGGGAGACCAACTTGAAGAGAAATTAGGCATGGAACGACAGGCAGCTGTAGGAAAACTACATCTCGGCCTACCTTTGACCTCCAGATGATCTGCGTCTGAATCGTGGAGTAGCTGCTTGATGAACCAGGTCGGCAAGTGACTCAGTCGAATGGATCAAGCCCCCGCTCCACTGCAAAACAAAGTGTGGCGGCTCATTGGTTTTAGCCCCAACCACAACGACATCTCATCAGCCTCGTTGCCTGAGTTTGACCCAACAACCCATTGTTCTACAGCGCAAAGGTCTTTTACTCTTCGATCCGAGGACTTCCTCGTCGGTAAAGACCAAAGACGAACCCATTTTGGCCTGTCAACAACACACTTCTCACAAGCGCACACATCTCTTAGAACCCCCACCTGAAGGATACAATATGGCCGAGGCGAACGCCGCGCACTTGGCGATGGAGGACAAGGCCGCGCAGGGCAAGCGAGGAGGCCGGCGAGGTGGTGGAGGCAGGCCCATGGACCGCAACACGCAAGTGTCCAAGGCGCTCTCGAAGCTCCTGCGGCACCAGGCGGACAACGCGGGCGTGAAGCTCGACGAGGGCGGCTGGGCGGAGCTGGACAAGGTCGTGAGTCCAACTCTTCCCTACAAGCTCTCGGCAACATATGTCGTAACCTAAGCGTGAGTTACACCGACTGACGGCACGTACAGCTCGCCTACGGCCCCATCCGCTCCATCAAGACGACGCTCGACGACGTCAGGACCGTCATCGCGACGAGCGACAAGACGCGGTTCGCGCTCAAGCCGAACCCGGCGACGAGCGGCACGTCGCCTGACGACGCGGCGCACTGGCTCGTGCGCGCGAACCAGGGCCACAGCATCAAGATCGATTCGGCGGCGCTGCTGACGCCCATCACGCGCGAGGCGGGCAACGTGCCGCCCGTCGCGGTGCACGGGACGTACATCGCGACGTGGCCAGCGATCGAGGCGTCGGGGGGCCTGCGGCGCATGGGGCGGAATCACGTGCACTTTGCCGCGGGGCTGCCGGACGAGATTGGACGGGAGGTGAGCGGGATGAGGCGCGATGCGGAGGTGTTGGTGTATGTTGATGTTGAGGCGGCGCTCAAGGAGGGGATGAGCTGGTGGAAGAGCGAGAATGGGGTTGTGCTGACGGAGGGAGACGCGGACGGGGTGGTGCCGTGCCGGTTCTTCAGGGAGGTTGTTGGAAGAGTTGAGGGGGTCGGGACGCTGTGGAGGGATGGCGTGAGGGTCGCGGGGATTCCGGAGGGGATCAAGGGGAGGACGCCGCCTGGGGGCCGTAGGGGAGGTGGTGGCCGGGGACGGGGAAGAGGGAGGGGAGGTTGAGATGGGTTGGTGAGCTCGGCTGACGGGATTGTTAGATCTTGGACAGGATGAGATGGGGAGAGCTCCGAGGATGGGCCTGTCAAGCTGCTTGCCAGTAGAATCACAATATCGTAGGGTCCGACACGTCTACGTTGCCTGGACAGTTCGTTGCCAAGTGTGATGAGTCGGAAATCACCGACGCCTCGAGGAATATATCGTTTGATGAAGCTGTATTGGGAGATATAATACACATGATATACACGAATCGGGCGTGAAACAACGACTGGAAACCAACTCATCGCGTAATGAAGTCTTCATCCGCTCCCGGCGCATATGCAACATTCTCAGCTGAGCCTTGTCTTCTGCCACCCAGTTGCCAGGACATCGGCAGACATGTTCAGCTGGAGACCAGACTCAAGTAATGCGCCAAGGTCAAAGAGGCGACGAACGTCGTCCCTTTAGACAGCATCCCAAGATGTCCACCGGACCAGCACTTCCACATAAACCCATGAACCGCACGTGCCTTGAAACCGCCGCAGAGCCTCATCACGGGCCATCACCAATCATGCAGAGCCATGCCCTCCCTTCGCTCACGCCGACGAGCTGAATCGAGACGAGCAAGCTGCCTATTCCGGCCATCAACCGGCACCCCCTATAGGATAGCATAGCGCATGGAAGCTCCTTGCTTCGCACGTTTGACTCGGCGCCAGAAGCGAGCACGCCATGCCACATGACGGTTCAGATGGCACATTGGCCCTCGAGCGCACAAACCGCCGTAGAAACCTCGGAAGCCACGACGAAGCCCTCTCTGTTCTGCTTTTTCTGGCCCCTGCGTCCCACTTGGTGGCCCCCCTTCTGGTAACTGCCGCGAGGGCTCGGGGTCGGTTCCCTGCCTGAGCACGTTTCAACAGCCAGGGCTGCCCCCGGCGGCACATCGCCCTGGCAACGGACATGAGGTGACAGGCCACGGGGCGCGAACTCGGCCGGGACGCCTCTATTCCTGACCTTGGCGGCGTGACCCGGGGCGTTTCGATCCCGTCAGGAAGGATCGTGAGGCCTGACGGAAATGTGTTAGGAAACGAGGCTGATCCTCCTTCGAACTCGCACCGCCTCGTGCGGGTTTCTCAGTCGCTGACGATGAAGCTCCAGCCGACGTGATGCAGTAGACCGGAACGAAACCCATGTGAGGCGGTGCTACGCGGCAACAGCACCAGGTGCGCGCACGTAAGTACTCGGCCGAGACGCGACGAGGCCAAGCGATCCCCGTCACTCGCACTCGCGTTCGCACATCGCCACATGTTGAAACTGTGCTTGCCAGATTTGCCAGGCTCAAGCCTCGCCAGCAGAGGCGGTGCGGGTCGGGCGCAGAGATGCGGCAGGGGGTCCGGGGCGATCACGGCGGGCTCTGCTGCTGAAACGCGGGCTGTGTTGAGAGGCGGCGCTCATCAGACGTCGCGTGGGACGATGATGCTGTCAGGTCTCGTGACCGGCATCACGTTCGTGTGTTGATGCCTGTCGGGAGAAGAAAGCACTGCATGGTCCTGGTCTCCTGGGCATGCTGGGAGGGACATGTCCTCGAAACGCGTGCAACGAAACGAGGTGAAGGTCTTCGCGATGCCGTCTGACAATCAATCGTCAGCGGGTGGGCCGAGGGAGATGAGTTTGCAGATCAGTGACCCTTTTAACTTGGGCATGTTACTGTCTCATCGTCACTTGCATCCCCTTCCCAGGGATCTACTTCGAGATGCGTACAAGGACGACATGATGGACATGTGCTCCCGAGGTGGTCGATTTGGCGTAATTGTGATGTTCCAAGGAATGGAATCGACAGAAGCCCCCCTGCCGATCCGAATCGAGGCAAGTCGTCCAGTTCCCACTTGACTTCCTTCTCAAGAAGGAAGAAGAACGGGGCATGCCTCCGGGACTCCATATTTACAACCCCATTTCTCTCATGTCTTCTTCGCCGGGGGATCCCCGTTCTCGTGTTTCAGATTCCGCCAAGCCCACGATTCGAGCCGGAATGAACCTGGCCAAAATTACATCAGGGCAAGTACAGTAAGTAAGTAAGCGTTCGATCCTTCCTATTCTTACAGGCTTACTACAGCCCGGGCAGAATATCTTCAGCGTGAGGCGAGGTGCTCGAACACGCGTACATAGGGCTTCGTTTTATTGCGACTTCTGCCGACTTTCGGCCACCTGCAGCGCCACCATCCTCAAATCTCCGTCCCGCCTCACGAAGATCGGCAACGGTGCAGCAGGGCAAAAAAGGGGTCCAGAACCCTTGCATGAGCCACTGCCTCGGGGCTTCGCACACTCGGTCGAAGAAAGGAAAAAAGGAAAGAAAAAAAAGAGAAGAAAAAGCAAGTTCGGCGTCAGGTGGTATGGGGTATGAGGCTCGGCGAGGAGACCCAAGATCGCCGGACTCGTCGATTGCATGTGTTCTTCCGAGACAACCAACAAGGCATTGTCTCCGATGCGCCCACGCGCCCTCCTGATCGGAACCCGCCGGTCTTTGAATGGAAATTACGATGAACCTCTTGCGGCTCACCTACTAGCGCACGCACGCAGCCTTGCCCCCGTCCTGCCAAAAAGGACGGGCACGGCGCCGGCGGCAGGCCGGGCGAGGAAGAGGAACCAGACGTAGGAATTCTAGACCTCCTCTGCACGGCGGCCCCGCCGTCGTCGCGTGCCCAAATATCTGAGCGCGTAAAGTAAGACGCGGAGCCCGATCGACCAAGGACCACACGGAGTTCACGGAGTGCATGTGCTTGCTCTGTCCTCCTTGTTGCTATTCTCAGAGCAAAAGATCGACGAACCTGCCTGCGCGTCACCGCCTGGGTCGGCGAGCATGCCAGTAACCAGATGATCCCGGCCGTCGGATCCGACTGGACAGCGAGACCGAGCGAACGTGACAGGCCAAGAGACATGGCGGCTAACGGCCATGAGGCTTCGCCGGTGGAAGCCTCCCGTGTGGCCAGGCTTTTCGTGACGGTGCCAAAGTGCGTCGCTGGCCCGGGAGCTGACCCGTCTGGCTGCCCACGGGCGAGACTGTCACAGCAAGAGGTTGGCCTTCCAGTAGAAAAAAGCCCGCCTTCCACGCACGGCAGTTGGCCCGTTTGGGAGGCCGGCCGGTGCATGGGATGGGATTCCCATGTCGGCGGGCGAGACGCTCATTTCGCCCTCCGCCTTTCTTTACGAGGCACGGACGAGAGAGGATAGTAATCAGTATATTTACAGGTGGTAGTTAGCGGCCTTGAGCGTCGGCACTGCGGGGTGACGGCCAAGGTCGTGGAGTCATGGAAGAGGGGGCATCCCTCGAGGTCGTGATACCATACCTTGGCCACCATACATGGGAGGATGTCGATGCTCTCGTCCCGTGGTTGGTCCGTCTGGAGGATCGCTTCCGAAGCCATGTCGATCTCGTGCGTTCGGTACCGAAGCTCAGAGGAGGGGCTAGGTGCGAGTCTAGACCACACAACTCCCACTTGCCGTGCAGTTCCTTGGGGATGTAAGTAATACGCGTGTGCGTGCGCAAAGCCCAGCAAAGTAAAGTATAACGCTGGAAGTACATACGTGCTGACAATCTCTTGAGCCTGGACTACCTGGGCAAACCATGTGAGAAATAGCGGATCGGACCCCCTGTCGAACCAATCTTTGACACGAGTGTCTCATTGGCCTGTTATGGGCGCCAAGCATAGGCTATAAATAGGATCCCCTGTCTGGTGTTTCGCAGTCACCGACCACTCACAGGCCGCCACCGGGAGCTGCTGGGGCACCCTGGCATCCCACCCGACCCGCTAAGACGTGCATGTCGACCACTCACACGAGCCGTAGCCGCAGCTCCCGCGCCTCGGGTTTCTGCTGGTCTTCGGTGCGCTAACGTGGATGCGCCCCCCCTTCGCGGGAGCTGTGGGAGCGCCAAAAAGGGACCCGACCTCTTTTCTCTTTGACCTTGCTCGGCTGTGCGGCTACTAGCAAGAGACCTTACAGTACTCGAGATGGATTTGTCAGGACTCGGCGACTCGTGCACGTCGGTCCCTCGGGGAACCTCGAACAAGGGGAGAGCAAACGACGCAGAGGCGCAACGGGGTCTGCGACTCGGGACGGACGAGAGAGGGCGGCCAGCCTCAGCACACAAATGTCACGTCTAACGGCAACTGCAGGGCTACCTAAGCGCCTGCGTGCCTGTTCCAGAAACCGCCGCGGGGCGGGACTTGGGTGATGAAGGGGGGAGGAAGGGAAACGCTAGGACCAACGGGCAGGGTTGGGAAACACGGACACCCCTGACCCCTGGGGGAGAAGGAGGAGGGATGCTGCACAGGCCAGCCCCTTCTTTCGGCCAACGCCTGTGTGGCCTGGTCGTTCGTTTCGACTCCTTCGAGGCTTGTCCCGTCGTCCCCTCGTCGTCGTGGAGCTGGGTGTCATGGGTAACGGCTGATGGGAGCATGGTCATGGTCATGGTCAAGGCAAGGGAAGCGGCGTAGCAAATGGTAGGTAGCAAGGTAGTTTGCCCATTTTAACCTGCATCTTGCCGGAGCGGGTGCGCTGCATGTCGCTCTCCTTCCAGTTTGCCAGTCTCGCTCGCCCACCCCACCTCGCCTGCCCACTTGTGCCAATCACTGCCAGGTTCCTGCCGCGCCCATTTTTGGCGCTGAACGCTACGCTGTACCTGCCACTCCACTGTACAGCCCGTCGCGACCTGCCCGCAGCCCGGCCGTTCGAGGGTACCTGAACCCTGGGCTGTGCCCGGTGCGTTGCCGTAGAGTTCCCCCAGGGCCTGTCGTTATTCCCGTCCCTCAACCTCGACTCTCCCATCGACCTTTCCCTTCCCTCCTCCACCAATCTTCACCACCCGCGCGACCACTCCTCCGCCCTCTCCTCCCATTCGCCCTTCCACCCTTTTCTTTCTTCCCACTCGTCGTCCTTTTTTTCCTCCTCGCGACGTCCATTGCCACGCCCGACCGATTCGTTGCTTGCCGCTGTGACATCCGGCGCTTCGACCGACCTCCGACACGGCCTCTCTTCTCGCGGCGACTAAGCCCTCTCCCCCTCGGCGCTGCTTATTCCTCCTCTCACCTCGTCTACGAAAGGTCGTGGCTGGAAGCAGTGCATTCGATCTCGTACCCTCGACTTGGATGTGCGGTTGTTGTCCTTCTCGACTTCCCACACCGTTCCTGGTCACGACTCGACCGCGCGCCATAGACGACACTACAGTCGCCCCCAGACGAGACCGATCGACTGCCTCTAGGACACAGGGCGAACAGGTCACTTGAACATAATCACAGATCAAATTCACCCCGCGGGGAAACACTGCGTCAGGATCCAGCAGCGCTGTCCACACATTACGCCCACCTTCACCGCGCTCCGCTCCTTCTCACGATCTTCCTAGCCACCAAGGCTAAATTCACTTTAATACACCTCGAAACGACGCAGTTTCGCTCTTTCGGTAGACTCGTCGCACGCTCGAAACCATCGAATATATCAGAAACAAAGTTTCAAGGTTGGCACACTCGAAACCATGCCTTCCGCCGCAGCAAGACGGCTTTACGAAGACCAAATACCGCCATTCATGACCGTGTTTGACCTGGATGCGGAAACCATCACAGATAGGGAGACAGTCACGGTCCTTGAGCCCAAGTACCTTGACATGGACAACTCGGGCGCCCACATGCTGGGCAAGCAGGTCACGGCGCAGTCACTGCGACCCTCCCCGATGACCGCGGAATCGATGCACAAGCATCACGACAGCACCTCGACACAAGCTTCCGAGTCGGCAGAATCGTCACCCACAACGACCCTCTCCACGACCGATTCCTCCCCCTTGTCGGACCCCTCGCCTTCCTCCTCGCCCGATTCACCGATCAACCTGGTGCCTCTTTCCTCGTTTCCGGCCACCTCGTTTGGCAGCCTCTCCAATAGCACCCTCTCGATACCCGAGCACTCAGCCATTGCCCCTACCGGCAGGCCCATGACATCGCCTGCGCCGAGAAGACCAAAGAACATGAAGGGCCTGTCCATTATGCCTCCCTGCATCTCCTCACAACAGCCCATCGCCGCGGGCCCCATGGCTTGCGAACCGGCATCGCCTTCATTCATCAAGCCCACTATTCCGGCCATGAAGAGGAAACCGAGCCAATTGAGCCTCAAAACTAATTCGTCTGACCTGCTCACCATAAACACCCTGGAGGTGCCGAGCACACCCGCGATGCCCCCTATGCTACAACGACGCGCCCTTAAGCACTCGACCTCGTCCCCGCACATGCTCTCTTCCCTCAAGTCCGCCACACATGGCCCCGCTGGTGGCATGTGCTTCCCCAAGGTGCACGAGAGGAACGAGTCTGGCCTTTCTGAGCTGCTGCGTCCTTCCAAGATTTCCACTGTCACCGCTCCTTATAACCCACCCATCACCGAGGAGGACTCGCCAATCAGAACGCAAATCGCCAATAGGGCCGGCATGGATGCGGTTCCCTGCGACGAGAGCGAGCAGAACGAGGACCAGAAGAGCCCTGGGTACCCCAACGGACCTGTCGCCATCTACGAAGATGACGTGTTCCTCTACCTCGAGCCCTCGGCTGAGGAGGCGGCCCGTTTCGATACCGTCATCAACGTGGCGCGCGAGGTCAAGAATCCCTTTACGGATGCGCCCAAGATGGAAAAGCCGGCTGCCCCCAAAACCACGTTCGATGATAGTCCGATCCCCGACACGGCCGTGACAGACGCGAGCTTCTCCACCGCCTTTGAGTTCCAACCTACACCGGTCGATGACCGCTCGGTCGAGACACCGACAACGCCCAAGGCGTCGGCATTCCCGCCCAAGCAGCCCGAGTACATCCACATGCTCTGGGACCACAGCACCGATATCGCACCGGATCTGATGAATCTTTGCGAGATCATTCAAAACCGTACGCGCGAGGGGAAGAAGGTTCTTATTCACTGCCAGCAGGGCGCAAGCCGCTCCGCGAGTCTGATCATCGCGTATGGCATGTTCCGCAACCCTGAGCTGAGCGTCAACGACGCCTATTACGCAGCGCAGACCAAGAGCAAATGGATCAGCCCAAACATGAAGTTGATGTACTGCCTGCAAGATTTCCAGAAGGAGATGGCCAAGAGGAAGGCCAGCCCCGGCTCGGCTTTCCGGCCTCGCTCTGGGCGGAGCCCCACGAAGCACCGTCTGACACTTTCAGCGGATGCCATTGAGATATCGCCCAAGGAGCCCAGGACAGCTCCCCTCCCTGACGAGAACGAAGACTCGCGGAATTCCCTGAGCCCAGCGAGGGACAGCCCGGCACGTGCTCGGGGGTACTCGACCCCTAACTTGAACCCACTGACTCCGGGACCTTCTTCCGCGCCCTCGAGCTTCACCTGGTCCGACGTGGAGAACAAGGCCGACACAGGCAAGCCGGCGCACTTCGACCTGTCTGTTTCCCAGGCGCCGCCGATGCCACCGGTCCCCAAGATCAAGCAGCCCCCGTCACTGGGTCTGTCCTTGGGTCTCGGCAGTGGCGGCGACGCTTTCAAGCCGCCACCGTCCCCTGGGTTCGGCGCTCATAGATTTGGGGGTCCGTCGACAATTGGCGGTTTTGGCTTTGCCAGCCTGAACCTGGGATCAGGTTCCACGCCTAGCCCTGAAGCGCAGCAGCCGTCTCTGCCTTCTCACGGGTTCGACTTTGGCTTCGCGCCGGTGGCAACATCACCGCCACAGTTCCCGGCCCCTTCCGAGCCGGCTGAGCCCAAGATCTCCATCATCGGCGCATATCCCGATGACGAGGCGCTGATGTCGCCGAGGGTCGAGACGATGACCAACAACCCGCTCCACGAGCCTCATCCCGAGGTCGCCGGCCTCCACTTTGTCGAGTCTCCGCCCACACCGACCGAGGGCCTCTTCTCACCCCGCGAGTCATCCTTCCCTCGGGACCCATTTGCGTTCGGCTTCGGCCGGCCTTCGCCGGTAGCCGACCCGCGTAGCCCGCCGACCAAGGGCGAGGCACCCATTGTCCGTTCCATCGACGACATACTCTAATGATCAGAGGCCACACACGCTCATAGCAGCAGCACATATAAGTTGTTTTCCATGTCTCTTCAGCACAGCGAGCGGCGCGAACCGGGCGGCCAAGATGGGTCTCGTTTTCGGTTTTGTCGTCTGCACATCTATCCGGCGTCTTATGTGACGAGGTCATATTTACCGGGTGCGACTCACGAGTCGACGTCCCTACGATAGGTAAAGGGAAGGGGAAAGGACCCTATGGGGGAAACTCATGTATTCTACAAGGCTTTATGTTTTCCCTTTGTCGTAAAGGTAATCTCTCGGAAATTGGGCGTCGGGATCGGGGGGGGAGGGGTTTTCAGTGCCTCTTCTTTCTTCCACTTCTCGTGCTCCGCCTACTTCGATTGATTTGGGGAGTACAATAGGGGAGTTCATGGGAGAGGACGAAGGGAGTATATCTTCTATTTCTGGCATATATCAGGGGTTGGATGATGAATGGGGAAGTGGAGAGAGGAATCTGGAAGGGTTCCCCAGATATGACGAGGATGAGGGCTTGGTAGGAGAAGAATACACGCTTTGAGTGTGACTTTATGTATCGTGACATCTCGCTTGTGATGTGATTGCCGTGGCGTATAGCTTGGAGTACGCATTATAGGTCTGTTGTATGGGTCTGAGATGAGCTTGTCTCAACCATGTCGACAACTTTGAGATCTTTCGGTGAGAATGCCATGAAGTCGACTCGAATGACTTCTATTTGTCTGTAGTTCTTGGAACCCACAGGGGATCCTCGCAACGCCCAACGCCTATTGCTATATCTAGCAAGATAAAACCCGGAGCTTCATGTCTCCTTTTTTGAACTGTAGTGCTCGATCGATCAAGAAAGCACAGCACCTGAGCATGTATACGTCTAGCCTCCACCGTCTGGCAAAGCCCCTTCCGACCCCTTCACCCGATGCGTATCTCCGTCCACAAACTTCACTTCTGCTTCGCAGCCTCGGCAGCCGCCTTCTTCTTCTGCTTCTCGACGGTAGCGATGCGCGCCTCGGCACCGATAGCGCCAAAGACGAGCCCGACGCCAGCCCACTGCATTCCCGACAGCGTGTGCCCGAACGCCAGCACGGACAGCGCCATGGTGACCATCTTGCGCGTGACGGTGACGGTGACGAGCAGGACGGACGAGAAGGTGGCGAGCGTGTAGAAGATGAAGACCTGCCCGACGGCGCCACAGGCCGCGAAGCCGAGCACGTCGGCCCAGACACTAGGGTGCCGCGCCATGAAGGCCAGCGCGGCGCGGAACTCGCCCCCGCCGCCCGCGACGTCCATGCCGAACCACGCGCCCAGGCCCGTGGAGACGAGCCACGGGCTCGCGGCGAGGTACGTCGCCGTCACGGCCGTGCTGAGCAGGTTATTGGCGCACATCATCTGCGGGCCCGTGTAGCCGCGGAACGTCGCGAAGATGTGGTCCTGCGTCGTGTTGGTCAGGCCGTCGAAGAGCAGGTTGATGCCGAGCAGCAGCATGCCCCAGGGCGCGTTGGCGTCGGCGCCCGCGCCGCCCTTGGCCTTCTTCTTCGAGCCCGCGCCCGAGTGCAGCGTGAAGACGGCGACGCCGAGCGTCACGGCCCCGACGACGGCGTACTTGTACATCGGGTACCGGCGCCCGAACAGCGTCGTGTGCAGCACCATGACGGGCACGAGCTTGCAGGACTTGGCGAGCAGGAACGTCACGTAGTCGATGTGCGCCAGCGACGCGTAGCCGAACGGCGACGCCAGGGACGACGTCACGGCGACGAGCGCGAGGGGGACCACGATGCCGCGCGACGGGAACACGGGCGGCAGCGACGCCGCGCCGCGACCGCTCCATGCCAGGTACGCGTAGCCCGTCACCGCCGCGAACAAGGACTGGATCGTGTTCAGGAACACAGGGTACTTGAAGACCTCGGGCGCATCGGCCGGCCCGTACGGCGTCGTCGTCAGCTTCTCCTGGAGGTAGGCCCAGGTCAGGCTGTCGAGAGGGGTCAGCACACACATTTTGCCTGTCATGTCGGGAGCTTCGTTTAGATACGTACAAGGAGGCGTAGATGCCGCCGACGGCGATGAGGATCTGCATTGCGCCGGCCTCGGCCACCTTCGCAGGAGCTGGGGCAGTGGTAGGCGCCGCGACCGGTACGGTCACCTTGGCCTTGCCGTTGGGTTCCGAGGTCATCTCGCTGCTGACGGTTCGCTTGGGAATATCGCGCTTGCTAAAGTACTCGGAGGATGCCTCGCGCCGTATCGGCGTTGCTTGCTTGGAGCGCGCCATAGTGAATGAGGAGCTTAACAGTTGCCCGGCGAGACAGTTGAGTTGCCGTTGCAGAAAGAAATCGTCAGATCGACGTCAAGGAAAGTGATCGCTGCTGGGTCGCAGAAGAAGAGAGAGGGGGTGGGCGACTCGAAGAAATATCAAGGAGTGACAATGCTGAGATGACAGATGGCTTTAATGCAGACCCCAGATTCCCATGCAGTCGATCCATCGCAATGGAATTGTTACGGTGGGGCCACTGACCTCACAGGGTCCAGTCTTATCTTATCACTTCACCCGTCACCTCGACATTCTATCCAACCCCATGTCTGGCGCATCACGAGAATCAACATCACGGTTCGGAAAAGCTTTGGCTCGAATGGTTTGTCTTCTGCTTGTCTATGGCTAGGATCCGCCATCTACATAGGCATCTGGCATGCATACTCAAACACTGCTTGACAAGACTCGGTTTAAGAAGCACCAGCGCCGGTCATGCCCCAAGGGCATCAAACAGAAGCTGGGGGGTTTAAGGGTGTAGAGTTCGAGCGGGAGAAGACTCCCCCGGGCGCGCCCCGAGAGAGTGGAAATTGGAAGCGGTGCGGGAGGGCGGATTCGAGAAAGGTTGGAGTGCGCGATGGGCGGAAGAGAGATGGTAGTGAGTGAGGTGAGTAAGGAGATTGTGGTTCGGTGATTATGGCGCCCCGAGTGACTCGGGAGTTTCGTGAGATATCGCGAGGTGGAGGGTGTCGTTCATCACTTCGTAAGAGAGCATCCAGCTCTGTGGCTCGTCGAAGGCGTTTGGTCCGTGCTGCACGTCCTGTTCTGCCAACGCCGTGCCCAGTTGCCGCATGTCCGCGAAAACCATGGTACAAGAATAAGAAGCCAGTCGGCTCCTGTCAAAAACAAAACGTGCCGTTTGCATAGTTCGGCACTCACAGTAAAGAAAAAGGGCCGGGTAGGGCCGCTCGCTGGACCGGAGTCCCAGGAGCGGTGAAAAGAGTGTTCGGCCTGTGACATGACGGGGGTATAACTTTTCGGCGAACTTGATGGCCGCGAAGAAATTGTGACGCCGTTTCGTTCCCACACTCCTACGGCCAAACAGCCAAATACGGGCAGCCTCGCGGCAAGTCAAGTCTGCGTAGTGCCGTACCGAGGTGTGCTTGATCCCGGTGTAATTAAGAAGAACTCAAAGAATACATGGTAGATGTCGAGATGGGAGTGGGCGTAGAGCACGCGGCCAGAAAGGCCGTGCACATTTACTCGGGGGTTGCGGGAGCCTGGCTGCGGCGCATCTTCTCAGCCTCGAGGTTTTCGTAGAGAAGGAAGAGCGCGGTCTCGTTGGCCTTGGCGGTGCCCATGATGGTGAACATGCGCTCGCCGGTGTCGTCGTGAGGGGCCTTGAAGGGGGGTCAGCTGGAGCTACAGGAGATATTGGCATACGAGGGAGACGAACCTTGGCAATGGAGATGCGAGCGCCGGAGGTCTTGCGGATCTCGCTGATCTTGCTGCCGGCGCGACCGATGATGCAGCCAACCATGTCCGCGGGAATGCTGATGTTCTGCGTCTGGAGCTCCTCGCCGTTCTCATCGTGGGTGGGCGGGCCGCGCGCGGCAGCATCAGAGTCGGAGCGGCGGTTGAAAGGACGACCGCCACCGTTGCTGCTGAAGTCGGCACCGTTGCCGGTCCTCAGGACGCGGGCACTGCCGAACTCCTGGCCCCTGCTGGGAGAAGCGTATCCTGCATTGGCGGGAGGGCTGACGGCGGAGGGGGCCGAGCCGGTGCGGGAGACAGGGTTGTAGAGGACGGTGCCGGTGCCACGCTGCCAGTCGTCGACGAGGCACTTGGAGATCTCCCAGATGGCGGCTCTAATGCCTTCGGGGGAGCCTTGGACCTCGACAATCCTCTCAGTGGACTGGGGGAGCATCTCCTTCTGGGCGACCATTCGAACGCCCGAGGCGTCCTGGATGTGCTTGATCTTGAGACCTTGGCGGCCGATGATGGTACCCATCTGGTTGTGGGAGATGAGAAGCTTGATGGCTACAGAAAAGAGTTGTCAGCAGGCCCGATAGACATCAGGGTTGAAACAGCGGTCGACATACGGTGAGTGCCGTTGCTCTGAACGACGCCGCCCATGCCGACGTTGGGTGCACCCTCGAGAAGAGCGCCGGCGACGATGGAGTAGGCGCGGGCGACAGCGTCGCAACCACCGGTAATGGTCAGGACGCGGTCGTGGACGCCCTGGACGACCTTGCTGACACCGGCCTTGACGCCGGTCTCGTCCCTCAAGTTGGCGACATTCTGGCCGCCCTTGCCGATGATGACGCCGGCCTCCTTGGAAGAGACGATGGCGCGAAGGGTGAGCTGAGCCTGGGCGTACTCCTCATCGGTGCGGGGAGCGGGTTCGCCGTCGGGGCCGAGGCGGGGCTCGGAGTCTTCGACCTTGAGCTGGTCAAGGGAGTTGACGAGATCGCCGTTGGGGGGGAGGGTATCCTGAGCGGCGGACATGGCGAAAAAGGGTTCGTTGCGGTGGGGTGGAGAGGAGGGGCGTTTTTTTGGGTGGAGGGGTGGAAGAGAGAGTAGCGGGACGAAGGAAGAGGGCGCACGGTGGGAGGAAGCGGTCCAGAAGAGAGAAGAGTGGTTGAAAGGGAGGGGGTGGGAGAGGTGAGGGAGAGAGGATGGTTTGGGATGGGTTGAGAGAGGTGAGGTGAAGGTGGAGGAGGATGGGAGGTTGGAGGAGAGGAACGTCCAAATCCATGTGCTTTAGAGAGGCGAGGCGGGGGGAACGTTTTAGTCGGTTGCTGCTGCCCGCGTCTTGATGTGCGTTCTGTTGTGTGGTCCAGAGCCTGCTGCGCTCCTGGATTGGCCCTACTGCCAGCGTGGGTCTTCCTGCCCGTCCCACCAGGGAGGGAAGAGATAGAGGCCGAGCAGGCCATGGGGGAGCTGTTTACTCCTCCAAAAATGCGATCAATCAACTACCAATATAATACTCTACCTCCATGATTTTTCTCATATTTTTCACGGCTCGTTCTGGGGTCAAACTGTAGGCTGATCATCCTCGTGGCTGGCGGTACCTGAACATGCCAGGCGCAATGAAGGGTCCGGAACCTGGGACCCCACCCGCCCGCTCTTGCGTCAAGTATCTCCTGCCTAACGCGATGCGAGAAAGAACACGTCCCCGAGCTTAGCTCGCCGCCGCATTGGTACCTGCCCCTCTTTGCCATCTGTCGCTCAGGTACCGCACGGCACTTCCACGCGCCTCCCCCCAAGGTTGCTCTTGATACACAAGCCGCGACCGCCGCATTTGTTCCGCCCACTTCCTATGTTCAATGCAGCTGCATCATGCTTATTGATCCGTTGAGACGGCGCCCTTCCTCTCCCCTTCTTTCCATCATAGGTTTTCATATGAAATGACCAGGCGCAACCACCTTAAAGATACTGATCACCTCGAAAGTACCTGGGGAGACCGATCACAAATTTGGATTCAAGTCAAGGTAGAACAAGTGAAATTCGAAACATTCTCGGATCCCACGGTATGGTCCTGAAATGCGTCTCCTCCCATATCAACTCGGCCCAGATCGACTTCCCAGTGGCTTGGTTCGGACAATCGTATCATCGCTAAGCCGTCCCATCTAAAACGCGACACGTTTCTGGCAGCATCCGGCCGGCTACTAGGGCGCATGTGTCGCACATGATGACATCAAGCGGCGGTCTCAGAGAGTACTGTGCACAGGAAAAGGGCATGTTCACTCCGGCCCTGAAATAATCGAGGCTGCTCCTAAACATGGAATATCCACCGATAGGCATAGAGTGAACCACGTGATGCCATCTGCCGCCTCACCCATCCGTATGCTTGAAACACCAACGCTATGCATCATCTCGACCGCAGCTGCTTCTCGTGCTCCGCCCAGAAGTTCCGGCACGCCCGGTGGCCCCAGTGCTCGATCCACCACTCCCCGAAGCTGTCCTCCACCTCAAAGTCCACCTTGGTGACGCGCTCGTCCCTCTTCAGCCCGCACACGACGCACGCCTTGGGCGCCGTCGGGACCACCTTGGCCGTCGTCACCGGCAGGTTCTCCGCCACCTCGGGCACACGAAGCTGCGGCTGCCCGCTCCGTCCCGCCGCCGCGTTGGCCGCCGCCACCGCCGACCGGAGGCGGCCGACATGCTCCCGCCACACGCCCGCTATGTCTGCCGCCTCGCGGTCCTCACGTGCCGCCTGCGTGCGGTCCACGCCAGCGAGCTTCATGCCCTTGGCTCCGGCGGCCGAGATGGCCATGCCCTGCGAGAGGAACTTGTCGCGGTGCCAGCGGAGCTTGCGGCCCGCAATGACGCGAGCGGCGACGGTGGCCAGGAGGAGGTAGGCACGGAGGAACGTGATTGTTTCCGGATCGGAGGTAACTCGGTCCTTAAGAGATTGCGATTGACCGGCGAGGGGCTTGAAGAGGGACGTATTGGCGAGGTCGAGGAGCTGGGGGAATATGGAAAGAAGAACAGAAGGAGGCGGGATGTTGGTCGGTGGAGGCGCAGAGTCAGAACCCTTGTTGTCCAGGATGGAGGACGAGACCGTGGGAGCTGTAGACTTCGGAGCAGTAGACTTTGAAGGTGCTGGCTGGGGGGTATCGACAGCATCCCAATCCCAGGAGTCATCCGTCTCGACTGGCTTCGGGGCTGGCTTCTGCGGTGCTTTCTTGGGCGCCACCGGCTTTGTAGTCTTGGTGGGCTTTGTCGCCTTCACAGGCTCAATGTGATCCGACGCCGGAGGGAAATCCTCGAAGGGGGACCAATCGTCCTTGCCGGGGTTAGCCGTCCCATCATCAAAGGTTGGCCAAGCAGTGACGGGAGTCGGCGAGTGATCCTTCTCGGTCTTCTCAGGAATGTGGAAATTAGGAGACGTAGGAGTCTTCAGGGCCAGTCCTGGGAATGGGTTCCGGTCCATGAAGGAGGGCGACTTCGGTGCCTGGGGGTAGGGCGATGTTGGTGACGTGACACTCAAAGTCGAGCCATGCCGTACAGCAGGGTTTGCCGGTGCCGAGAAAGACTCGTCAAGTGAAAGCAAGTCAAGGGATAGAGGCATCGGCGTGCGAGACTGCGACTTCGAAGGCTGCTGGGATGGCTGGGACGATTGCACAGGCAATGGCGGCGGTTGCTGAGACTGCTGAATTGGCTGAGGCCATGCATCCTCGAACCCGCCGTTCCCCGTCTCGAAATCACCAAAGTCGTCATCGTCGTCGACTTCGGCCCCGTCGAAGTCTTCAGCGTCAAAGAGTACGTTCGGGTCCGAGTCTTTGACTTTCTTCGGCGGCGTCTGCTTCCGGTTGGAAGGGCTCACTGCTGTCGTCGCAGCATATCCTGCTTGCACCTCTTCGGACTGCGCATACGCAGCCAGGTCCACAAGATTGTTCGACATGAGGTCGAGCGATGAGGCGCGCATGCGGTGTCCTTTGAACGGTCGCTGGGAGGCGCCATGCTGACTTGGCACAGTCAGTGCTGCTTTTGGCGGCTCCGCGGCCGCGGTCTCAAAGTCACCCCAGCCATCGTCGTCGTCGCCACCTGCCTGAGCCGGTGGTGAGGTGGTTGTCTGGTCCGAGAACGCCGAGAAGTCACCCCAACCGTTACTACCGCCGGTGGTCGCTGTCTGCGTAGTAGATCCCCATGGCTGTGGCGAGTGCGTGGACTGGCCCCGTTGCGTGGCGCTGAAGGGACTGAAGTTGAAGGGGTCCGAGGACGAGGTCACTGAGTGCGGTGTCTGGGACACATGAGACTGGGCTTGAGGCGGCTGTGACTGTGGCTGTTGAGTTGGCTGGGTTGCCGGCTTCTGATAGAAGCTGTCAAACTCAGCGAGGAGATCGGCACTCATCGTCGGCGAGTGAAGACGTCCATAGAAGACAGGGTGCGTGCAGTCGGGAGGGGGTGCACGCGAGGTTCACCTGTTGAGGCTGTTGGCAATCTTAAGATGAGGTTCCAATCCCAAGGCAATGCCATGTCAGACGAGCTCGTGAGGGGCACAGCGGATATTGCATTATCTAATGGTCGCTATTGATGCTCGAAACTCTGTTAGTCGTCTATCCTTAGCTCATTCGTCAGGTACAGGCGTTGACAGGGCCTAATCCACGGGAAGTGGGGTGCACCAAGGCCTAATCGGGCGGACGTTTAGCGGCGCGTTCCAGCGACATGGACCTCTAAAAATTTCGAGAGCTCTGGACTGGGAGACGGCTCAGCTACATCATCACAACCTCTGGTAGAACCCGGATCCGCCATCTGTGGTCGACTTCGTCATGATGTCTTCCAGATCGTTGGGCGCATTATGCCCCTTGTGTCAATTCTCAGCCCGGCCTCAAATAGCATTGACACCCATCCTGCAAGCATGGCCGACACAGTCCTACGCCACCAAGAGCAAACCATCGCGAATGGTCCTGTCTGATCGCAAGCATGTCGCACGCGGTGACAAGAAGCCTTCGAGACGCGCAGTCGAAGGACCCTTCAGAGGAATGAACACGACATACTTCGAGCCTCCACCGAGCACCCGGCGGGCTGCCCCCAGCGCCAGACCTGCTTCCCGTACCAGTGGACGGGGCGCATCCTCGAGGGGCGATGGGGACGAAAAGGATTTCAAGACCCTCAAGATGCATCGCGCGTTGGCCGATGTCTCGTACAAAAGGCGAAACCAGATCAAGGAGGAGATGACGTCGTACGAGTCCTTCGACCAGTTCAACCTTTTGCCCAGCGTCAAGAAGGGCCTGACAGAGGATGCCCTCGGCGGCATGATCGAGCTGAAGCCCACCCCCGTACAGAGGCTGGCCATCCCGGCGCTGCTCGGGCAGAAGAGCCGTTTCACGACCCTAACTTCGAAGAACCCCAATAACCGACAAGAAGTCCTCCTCGCCGCTGAGACCGGCTCCGGCAAGACGCTCGCCTACCTTGTGCCGGCCGTCAATGCGCTCAAGACTGCCGAAGAAAACGACGAGGACATTCAAGCATACAAGCAGCGGTTCCAAGAAGAGAAGGAGCGGGAGAAGGCCTCCGGGAAGAAGTCCAACTTCAACGAGCCACACCCCACTATGGCCAGGCCCAGAGTCATCATCCTCGTGCCCTCTGCCGAGCTCGTCGACCAGGTCGGCACCGTGGCCAAGAGCCTCTCTCACCACGTCAAGTTCAAGTCTGAGAAGCTCTCCGCCAAGCTGAGCGCTGAGATCGTCGAGCGCAACCTCTACTCACCCCGCGGCGTGGACGTGGTCATCTCGACGCCCCAGCTGCTGGCTGGCATCGCCGAGTCCGACCCCAACATCCTCTCGCGCGTGACGGACCTCATCATCGACGAGGCCGACTCCCTCTTCGACCGCAGCTTCGCCCCCGTGACGACGAGCATCGTCGAGAAGGCCCTCCCCTCCGTCAAGCGTTTCGTCTGCTGCTCCGCCACCATCCCCCGCGGCCTGGACAAGTACCTCGCCACACAGTTTCCCGACATGGTCCGCATCACGACGCCCAACCTCCACGCCGTCCCCCGCCGTGTGCAGCTCGGCGTCATCGACGTCTCCAAGGACCCGTACCGCGACAACAAGGACCTCGCCGCCGCCGACGCAATCTACAGCATCGGCAAGGAGGCGTCGCGGCACGAGGGCCTCGACAAGGACGAGATCGACATCCGCCGCGTCATCGTCTTCGTCAACGAGAGGGAGACCGTCCAGCCCGTCGCCGAGTACCTCCAGTCCAAGGGCATCGACGCAGTCGCCCTCCACCGTGACACCCCGGAGCAGAGGCAGTCCTCCATGCTGGCCTCCTTCACCAGCGCCGAGCCCATGCGCAGCCCCGTCACCGACAAGTCCACCGCCAAGGGCGGACGTAAGTTGCACAACGTCAAGGTCATCGTCGCCACGGACCTGGCGTCCAGAGGCATCGACACCCTGGCCGTGCGCCATGTCATCCTCTACGATGTGCCGCACACCACCATCGACTTCATCCACCGTCTCGGTCGCGCGGGCCGCATGGGCCGCCGCGGAAGAGGTATTGTCCTTGCTGGCAGGAAAGACAGGAAGGATGTAATTTCGGATGTCAAGCGCGCCATGTTCATGGGCCAGGCCCTGATCTAGGGGGGAGAACTTGGATTGTATGATATGGTGAAGAAACTTGTAAGATGAGGGCCATTGTAGCACATGACAACATACATAGACGGCCTGGATAAAAACCAACGCCACTGTACTTCTAATACGATGAAAAAAATTCTTGGATATCCATGCTTCTCGAGACGCTGAACTAAGAGACGGCATACTTGCGATGGTCCTGAGAAAGGGGCGCAGTAAGGGGATCGTGTGGCTGATGGACTCGTCGTTCATCAATGTGTGGCGCGAGCTCCTTGGTGGGGCATTGCACAACTCGGACTCGACCAAACGCGACGCGTAGCGCGTCTTGCACCAAACACCACCACCACCAACCACCACGATCTTGATATAATTCTGTCCAAATCTCACCTGCGCTGCCAACCCATGCAGATACACCACGGCCGCACGCCAATCCACCAAGCAACTTATCGAGTGAGAAAGCGCATTCTTTGCCATGCCGCGACCTCGGAGATCGCGTCGCGCAGTGGTGGCGCAAACAGATGATGCCCCCATCACTACCACCACCGCGTCAGAAGACGCCGCCCTTCCCGAAACCGGTCGCTCCGACGACACAACCGAGAAGGATCCCCCGAGGCGGCAGACGAGACGGTCCAGAATCGCATCCGTGGAAGTCGGCGCGAACGAGGCCAAGGCCCTGCAGCACACGGGCAGCCTGCGCGACAACGCACTCGCGAGACTCGCGGCGCAAGACGTCCTCACGTCTTCGGGGACAGACGCAGCGGCGACGAGCTCGGATCTTAACAGGCCGGACACGTCCGTCGAGCTCGGGAGGCGGGTGCACGCGACGCCCGCGCAGCAGCGGAGGGACACGACGGGGCTGGACCTGGATGATGACGTCTTCGACGCGCTTGACGATAGTCTCGACGACGACGAGGGACTGGCACGGGCGCCGGCTAGCGGCCAGCGATCGGCGGACACATCGAGCTTGACGGCGAGCATTTTCGGCAAGAGACGGGGCCGCGTGCCGAGCATCAGTCTGCACGGCAACGATTCGGCGGCCATTAGGCCGAGCAGCAGGGCAGGCGTGAGCGGTACTCCGGCCGTCGGGTCTTCTTTCAACATTAGTTCGTTCCGGAGAAGAGCGAGGGAGCCGAGTATCCTGGGCACGGGACGGAAACCACTCGCGGAGAGTGCGGTCAACATTTCTTCCGACGTGTCGTCAGATGAGGATGAGGAGGAATTTGCGCCCGAGGCTGAGTCGACGCCGTTGAATAGGAGAAGAACGCAGCCGAATGCGGAGGCCGAGTCTGCGAAGGCTTCGTCCAGCACAAGGTCGCGCAAGAGGAAGAGCACGGAGATGGACCCGGGGAGTGATCGGCCAGAAAAGGTATCGCGGATTGAAACTGAGGCTCAACCTGACGTGGATATCGAAGATGCGCCGGAGGTTGAAGACGACGACGTAGATGCTGTACCAGAACTCGAAGACGACGAAGGGCCAGCTCTCGCTAACGACGACGACGACCTCCCAGTTCTCGCCAATGAGGAACCAGACGATGCAGACTCCGATCTGTCCTCCCTCCCATCACTGCCCTCCCCACGATCACCCCGACTGCAACAAGCGCGGCCGAGCACGCCCATCAACCAGACAGACCTCATGGCACCGCCCGAGAGTAGTGGATCGGAAGACGATGACCTCTGGCCAGTCGTCCGGGCCATCGGCAGACAAAGACGCCCATGCGCAGCAACACCAACCCGCGCCGGCGACCTGTCAGACGTCTCCTCGCCCCCCTCCCTCACACACTCGCCCAACCTCCCAGCCACGCGCAGGCAGCAGGCGGCGCAGAAGAAGCAAAAGGCCAAGTCCTCACCACAAGTGACGACGGCGGCGCTGACGGACTTGCTGCCCCGCCGGCGCCAGCGGAACACGGAGGGCGACGACGAGGCAGACGAGGAGATCGACGCCTCGGGCCTCGCGCACGACCAGGACGAGCTGTCGTATCTCGACGCCCGACCGGCAAGGCGACGCGGCAGGACGACGCCCCTAGGCCGCGGCAACGCGTCGGGCCGCCCGGGCTCGCGCGGCGGGAGGGCTGCGGCCCAGGACAAGACGCCCGTGCGGAAACGCCCCGTGCGCACTTACGGCCGCCGCTCGTCAGATAAAGAAAACGAGAGCGACGCAGACGAGACAGGCCTGAGCCCGGCGCCCGACGACACGTTCGACGCAGACGCGGAGGGCGAGACGGAGGTGCCGGAGGAGTTGCAGAACGCCGTCAAGAAGTTCAAGGAGGTCGATCAGTGGCAGATGGAGTTTGAGGAGATGACGCAGAGCTCCTCGCCGAGCGGCGCGCGGTAGGGGCGTGGGAAAATGAAAAGGGGGTTCGGTGCGGTGGCTTCTTGTTTCCAGTATGGGTCGGGCCTTGCTACGACGTCCATGAAGTCTGCGCTTGGGGGGTTCGCGTTCGGGGGTTCTTGGGATGGGTTGTTCATGTTGCCTGGGGGCGGCGTATCACGGGAGCAACTTCTAGCCTACATATGATGGGTCGATCGACCTTGTCTTTATCTTTTCGAAACATTCGTGTCAAAAGGCGGCGTAGCAATTCCGGTGACATGTACGATGAACGAGGGATATGATGAAGGTATGATCAATTTGGCCTCCAAACATGGAACATCAAACTAAAGTCGACATATTCTCACATATCGCATGAGCAATTCAGATATGGCTGGCTTCCCATACCGGCCACAGAATCGATTTAGGTCCCGTCGGACTGCCGTACGAAGCCTGTGTGTCATGCAATCCCGACGACATGTGATTACGGCCGAACAGCAGCGCTGCATTCCGGGCACTCAGAGGCATGCTTGAACCTGCTGTCGACTGACATTGAGATGTGCGGTCCACTGGCTTGGCGAGGAACGCCATGATGTCTTCAGCAACCTGAAGAGACAGGCTCTCGTACATCTCTTCCAAACTGGCAGATTCAGACTCATCGATGTCAAGGTCCGGTCCACGGCAACCGGGGATGATCCCGTGTTGCGTGGCCGGGAGGACAAAGTCTTGCTCTTGGTAGCTCAGCCAGTTGAAGCAGAAATAGCAGGCCGGCTTGTTGCAGCCGATGAAGTTGTCTTCGTCCGCAAATGAAAACGATTTCCTCATGAACTTGTCTGCCATCTGGATTTCGGCATGCAATCTGGTTGTTATATCTCTCCGTGAAACCAGTCGCTCATGAATTGTGCGGCTCCCGGACTCAGACCTGGGATGGCCACCGTTCCGAAAATCGTCCAGTGCCTTCTGGATCTTATAAGTGCCAGGGAAGGTCGGCATGCCATACATGTCCAATAGAATCCTCTGAGGTTCCATGGCAATCGGGTCCAGCTGGACCTTCCGCGGACCCGGTGCCTCTATCGTATCGATAGACGATATGTGGCGAAGAGCTGGGACTTTGACCATGCCACTGACGACGGCATGAGCAGAAGAGCGAGTTGCACCGATGCGGCCGATCAGATGTGCCAGTCTGCTAAAATCACTTTTCGGTTTCAACCCACTCTCTTTGATGCTCTTGACGCGAGCCCCTCTCATGGAGTAGCAGTAGTCAACGAGTCGATGATGCTGCGGGACCGATAGCTCATCTAACAATGCTTTGAACTCGCATCCGAGGCTTTCTACTTCTGTCCATGTCATTAATAAAGTACTGGTTGTTTGGGGTTAGAAAACAAAAGACTCACCCTGAGGCTGTGGTTCTTCCACTTCTTCTACTATCTCGGTACATTTCCTTACATACTTCCGCATCTCGTCTCTGTATCGTGTAATCCGGGGATCGCAGTGTATCACCGCGAGTTGTAACACTTGTCGTTCAACAGCCCATTCAGCGGGAGGTTGTGATGATACAAGAGTCTGCAACACCGACAAGATATTCTCCGCGTAACTTCGAACTTCGTTGTCGATTCCTTCGTTTGCTGCAAGCCAAAGAACATTGTTGCTGCTGGAGACTCTCTGTAAGCCCGTGGCCGTCACTGAGCCGCCCCACTTACGGACGTCGCATAGATAGGCAAACGAATCAAGAAACTTTCTGCGAGCTTCGGCGACATTGTCATCGGATGGTGTTCTAGGTTGATGGTCGTCCTTGAATCGACATATTTCTGCGTAGAGGGCCAACCGTGGGTACAGATGTTGCGGTGCTGAGGGAATGGCCTGTTCCAGACTCATGGAAACCAAGGCAGGTCGAGCAACCCCGGATGTTCGTGCGGCCGGCATGTGAAAGGATATGTACCCAACAGAGAGGGATGCAGTCCATGACCTCGTGATCATGGACTGGCAGCCCCAAGTCAGCCAGCTTCTTAAGTACTCTTCGCTCTAACAACACGTTGTCAGGGGCATGGATGCCCTTGACCGCATGAACGTCGAGAAGTGAGAGATCCCACGGCTGCTGAGGGGTCACACAGCCGTGGGCTGTACCTAGAAACACATCAATCCATCGGAATGTCAGGCTGAACATGTCTGCCAAGGGCCAGAGGCCTTCGGCATGGGCTGAAGGGTCACACAACCCGAGGCCGAGCATTCAAGTTCTCAGTGGTACCCGTGAGCATGTTTGATCTGACGGGGCTGCTCGTCCAGGAATCTTGAATGAAAAGCATTGGAAGTGCTTCGCCGTTGTCGGGTTTCGGCAGTGAGTGGGCCAGAGGTTCAGATTGCTACCATCCACCATGTTTCTGGGCAGTGTCGAGGCCGGAGGGTTCGAGTATAGCTGCGTCTGTGCTAGCCTGCCAGTGTATCCAAACACTTTTGTCCTACCCGACGGGCGATTTTGGACGCAAACAATGGGCTTCGGGCGGCACATAGACGACGCGACTACTCGGAAAGCCGTGCCACCACCATCCACCGGTCTAAAGCTCTAAGCCCGTCCGTGTGGGAGTGGTCAGACGAATTGGGTGACGAATCGATTCTGGTTTGATCTTCAATGAGTGGGCTCGTCTTGATCCGATTTTACCTGGTTTCGTGGGATGTGTAGGAGCTTGTCAGAAGCGACGGACAGTGCAGCCAGTCGTAGGTGGCACGAATGGTGAGACAGGAGGGGAGTTTAGAGGCAACCGACGGCATGGATCAGGCATTGACAGGGTCTGTCTCCAATAGATTATCAAGTCGCATAGATGAATCAATGGCATTCTATCACCGAGTCGTTTTCACAATTTTGGCATAGGGAACACTGAAGAAGGGGAGGACAAGTTGATGTAACAGATGAAGTTGAAGTTGGTTCTCGAGTTGGCAGGGACCCCTGATGGATATTAGTGGGGGGCGGGGTAGCTGGAGGGCAAGGACGGACCGAGCTCGACAGCTCCACGAAGCTCGACCTTGAACAACTCTCTTCATCAACACACCACCACACCAAACACTTATCACCGACACCATTTTCACCGTAGGCTCTATCTCCCAAGCTTCCTGCCGTCAAGTTATCGAATCGACCCTCGAAACCAACCCTCCTACCATAGACAAGGCGCTCAATCCCTTCTCGCCGGCGCATTCGCAAGCGCAACCCAACGCTGCCACATATCGCACCCCTCCACTCGTCAAAATGAATCACATCACCTCTCCGAACGAGCCTTTCCCGACGGCCGACACCCTCGCGGCCGCCACAACATCCCACCAACAGGGCAATTTCAAGATCTCTACCCGCAAGCTGCCCATCTCCAAATCCGGCCCCATCGACGACATGACCGAGCGCCTCGGCATCCCAGTCCCCGAGATGATCTTCGGCGACAACCTCGTCTCCATCACGCACATCCCCTCGGGCTGGACCCTGAACTTCAACGCCTTCGACGCCCTCGACCGCGTCGACAAGACGGACCGAAACATGCTCCAGGTCGCCTATGCCAAGGACTGGAGCAGCAGCCGTGAGAAGACGAGCGCGGGCATCAAAGAGGTGGTCAAGCCGTACGACTGGAGCTACAGTACCGACTATGCCGGCACATTGGAGGTGCCGAATAAGGAGGCGGGCCCTGGAGACTTCAAGCCCTCCAACGAGCAGATACCCCTGGAGCTGCTGAAGCGCCGCGACCCCATCCTGTTCTTTGACGAGGTCATGCTGTACGAGTCAGAACTGGATGACAACGGCATCTCCATCGTGAGTGCTAAGCTCAGAGTACACGAACAGAGGATGCTGCTGCTGGTGCGGATGTTCATGCGGTTGGACAACGTGGTGGTGCGCATCCGTGATACGCGAATCTACGTGGACTTCGCGGAGGAGCTGTTGTTGAGGGAGTATACGGCCCAGGAGGACAGTTTCCAAAACTTGAAGAGGGTAAGGTCTTCCAATGTCTTCCGGAGGTTGTTCAAGCGAACCGCGAGTTTGATGTGCTGACAGTTTTACAGGCCCTATTCATGTCCGGCAGGCTACCGGACGATATCACGTCTTCATTGAGGGATGCAAATCTTCTCTCGACATTGTTGCCGACGGTGGAGAAGAAGGTAGAAGAGGTCCGGTTCAGAGCATAGAATGGGTATGAGGGCCTGCCGTTGCATACTCTCCGCCGCGAAGACTACGGCGAGAACTACACCGAGAACCTCCGCGAGAGCTACCGCGAGTACTTCTCAAGTGATCATTCAAGGGAGTGGTTTAGTCTATGATAAGGACATGACTTGTGGTTTTTTGGAATCATTCAGTCGCCGTTCAGGTGATTATCCTAGAAGATGCTAAGAGGCCGCGCTGCAAAGATGAGGCGAGCGTACATAGGGATTGCGCTCAGCCAAGTTCCATGAAATATCAGATAACCAGGAAAATTGCCCGCACCCACCGACGTGAGGCCCCTGGAGGCACATTTTCTACCCTTGTTCCAATGCACAATAGAAGACAACTTAAAAAGTCATGCAGAGTGTAGGCGCGGGATTGACAATCAATCCTTCTCCTGGATGCCCTCGCAAGCGGAATGTGGTGGCTTATATAAGCAGACGGTCAACCTCATCGGCTGGGTTGCTGCGGCAACAGGTCTGCACTCAACCCAAACATCGCCAGAAGCGGGCGCTAACATACTTGTACCCTACCTTACCCCAAGCACTACCCTGGCGGCTGTAGTGACCTCTTTATCCCAGATCGCCAACTGTCCGGCATTCTCCCTCCCTCCTTCAACAACAGCTCCACAAGTCAAGATGGCCACCCGAGTGCTCGAGTCTCGCTTCGAGACCATGACCGTCAGCGACGAGAACGGCTCTCTCGACGGCACCAAGGGCTACATGAAGCAGGTATGTCGGCACAGTTCCGTCGCTGTTGTGAAAGCTCTCGCTGACCGCTGACACAGTCCATCACTGCCTCGAAGTCGGGTCCCCTCTCCCACAGCACCAGCAGGCCGAACTTCAAGGTCGCCTTGCAGTCCCAGAGCGCCAATGCCGTGTCGACGATGACGGCGCAGTCACAGACGGCCCAGTGGAAGGGCAACCCGACATCACCGCCCGCGCGCAAGCCTCTCCCCTCCTCTGCTGCTGCTGCACGACAGACGGATGATGCGCTGGAAGCTGCTGAGCGGAAGGCGCTCGCCACGCTGGGCAACGAGCCCAGCATGCCCAAGGCCTTCCACCTCGGCATGTTCGAGATCGGCCGCCCGCTCGGCAAGGGCAAGTTCGGCCGCGTGTATCTGGCCCGCGAACGCACGAGCGGCTTCATCTGCGCCCTCAAGGTCCTGCACAAGAACGAGCTGCAGCAGGGCCGCGTCGAGAAGCAGGTCCGCCGCGAGATCGAGATCCAGAGCAACCTGCGACACCCCAACATCGTCAAGCTCTACGGCCACTTCCACGACAGCAAGCGCGTCTTCCTCATCATCGAGTTCGCCGGCAAGGGCGAGCTGTACAAGCACCTGCGCCGCGAGAACCGCTTCCCCGAGTGGAAGGCAGCCCAGTACATCGCCCAGATGGTCTCCGCGCTGCGCTACCTCCACCGCAAGCATGTCATCCACAGGGACATCAAACCCGAGAACATCCTCGTCGGCATCCACGGCGAGATCAAGATCTCTGATTTCGGCTGGAGCGTGCACGCCCCCAACGGGAGGCGAAACACCATGTGCGGTACCCTCGACTACCTGCCCCCGGAGATGATCAAGCCCGGCAGCTCGGACAACTACTACAACGAGAAGGTCGATCTATGGAGTCTCGGCGTCCTGACGTATGAATTCCTCGTGGGTGAGGCGCCCTTTGAGGACATACCCGTCATGACACAGAGGAGGATCGCGCGCGCGGACATGAAGGTGCCGTCGTTTGTGAGCCCCGAGGCCACGGATCTGATCAAGAAGGTGAGCGTTTTCCGTGTCTGATGCCTCTCAACAGCTCGCTAACCAAGCACAGCTCCTCGTCCTCGACCCCGAGAAGCGCATCCCTCTCGAGCAGATCGCCCAGCACCCCTGGATCGTCAAGCACTGCGTCAAGGGCGAGCGGGCGGCCATGCGCGAGAAGTACTCGACATGAACGACTTGATGACTATGCATGTATATTTTAAGGCTGGCGTTACGGGGGTTTAATCGGGCGGTCTCGGCAGCAGGGCCACGCATGTCCAGGAGTTGGGTTGTTATTAATTTCAAGCTTTGCTATTTTCATGCCATGACAATCCGAACATTCATTAAAAAGCCATGTCCTTTTGCGCGGTTGTCCTCCTGCGCGTGTCGTTTTGGTACATTGTCGGGGTATCTCCGCGCATCTTACATTATCGAGTCCAGCACACGGCCACCTGACCATGCGACTCTAAGTGTTGTTGCAGCAAAGACTTCTCTCCTGCTCAAATGCTCGCTCCGTCTACCTGTAGACCTCGTCGAACGGTCTCGTGTCCGCGAAGCACGACTCCCACACCTGGTTGACGATCTTGGTCGCCTGCACGTCGTCCTTGCACTTGGGCCTGTTCATGACGGACTGTATCGCCCGGCTCCGCACGCAGTCCTGGAAGCCCTGGGACAGCTTCCAGTTGCCCCTTGTGAATGTCTGCCGCGTCCACCTGCACTCACCGCTGAGCATCGATGCTCGGATCTGTCAAGGATCACTGTCAGCGCGTCTCCTCCGGTCCCAATGGGTACGTTTGTCAGCCATGGGCTTACCTCCGTGCACGCGGCGTGCTTCAGCTCCATGTCGCCCATCCAGTCGACCTGCCACCGGAGGTGATCCCACGCGTGGACCATCTCGTGCGCGAGGGTGTCTTCGAGGTGCTTCCGGTCACGCATCTCGTTGGCGCAGATGAGGATGCCGTGTGCAGGGCTGAAGCCGCCGCTCTGGCGGTGGACCTCGCCGTCCTCGGTGAGGCGCGCGGGGCAGCGGCGGCAGAGGATGTTGGTCTCGTCCATGCCGCCGTTGAGGTCCCAGAGCTTCTCGTTCATGAAGCGGACGACGGGGGAGTAGCGCAGGAGCCAGTCGCGGTCCGTCTCGCAGCGCTTGCAGTCGCGCTCCTCGTTGACGCGGTAGCGGTGCTCGCGGTAGTGGAACATGCCCTCCTTGGTCATGCCGCCCGTCAGGACCTTGAAGTAGTTCATCCACCATTTCGTCTCGGGGTCGAAGCCGGTGCGGGCGGGGTCGTTGGTCAGCTCCCTCGGGGCCGGCGAGGCTGAGGACGCTGCTGGTGGTGTCGCCATGCTGGGAGATGGGGAGGCGGCAGAGGGAGGAGAGGCAGGAGGGGCGGCGGCCGAGGGTGATGCCATTGTGGCGCTTGGGTCAGCAGCACTCAGGTCGTCTTGCCTTGGTTCGGCGGCCGGGTGCGGTCTTTCAGGAGGCAGCGCGCAGCAACGTATGACGGACTTCCAGACAGGCGAGGCTTGGGGTACGACGTCGCGCCGAGTAATGTTGGATGCCAATTCTCTGCCGGGCTGCAGGGATAGCGGGGACTAGTGGGCGAGTGACTCCCAGAGTAAGGTGGAGGGGATACTGACATAACGGAAGGACCGCGAAACGGAGAGCCGAAGCAGTTAGTGACACATCCTTCATGTGCCCCACAGATCGTACTGGCCTGGGGGATGTATCTCGCTCACTGCGGCCATGGGGACCCCGAGGCCCCTCAGGCGGTGTCGCGGTGACCTCATTCGGCCTCCAGAAAGGGTCGCTAGCGGCTTAGCCCTCGCTCCCCGTAGGCGGCGGTTGGGCCTCCGCTGGGCTTTCCCGGAGCGCCGTCTGGTTCTTCGGCGGTCGTCTGGGAGCCCCAGGGCCCTGTGGGAAATGGCCGGCGTCCCGAGGTCGGTGGACCCATGGTCCCACCCGTTCACCAATCCCCACGCCGCCTCGACTCTCTTGGTTGTCACAACTTGGTCCATCACCTTCACAACGCCCAGTGGCAGCGCAAGGATCGAAAGCCTCTGATCTCCTCACTTCCCGATCCCCGTTCTCTTGCATGACTTTTTCCCGGGGTTGACCAGGTACCGACGACCAAGCAAGGAATCCAACAGGCCCCGACTTGTCCAGAGAGGGACGCCGAAGCCATGGCGTACGAAGCCGGCCATGCATGTAAGAGCTCGCCATTGCAGTTGATGTTCTATGCGATGTTTTCCTGCTTCCGTCTCTCTTCTCCTCCCGAGTTTTCACGTCTCGTTCCTCGTTTCCTTGTTCTGTCTCTTGCGCCATCTCTCCCCGACTGTCCCTAATCTCGTTCGTAGCCGCAGCCATGAAGGGTCCCAAGCCCATGACCGTAGTCCTCAAGCTAGGTGAGTCCTTTACCCTGTCTCTGCTGCCTTACGAATTCCTCGTGGGGTCATAAAGAGCTTCGTTAACGCCTACGTAATTAGGCACTAGCTCCATCGTGGATGAGGAAACTCACCAGCCTCTGCTGTCTGTCTTGACACTCATTGTCGAGACGGCCGTCAAGCTCAAGAAGGATGGCCACAGGGTCATCATCGTGTCGTCTGGCGCCATTGGCGTCGGATTGCTCAGAATGCAGATGGAGCGGAGACCGAAACACCTTTCAGGCCTTCAGGTAAGACTCTCTTTTGAGACATGAGTCCTCCCTCACGTGTGAACTCTCGCTAATAGCTCAATTGACAGGCTCTCGCAGCCATTGGCCAATGCCGGCTGATCAGTCTCTGGGATGACCTCTTCGGCCATTTCGGGCAGCCTGTCGCTCAGATCCTGTTAACACGCAACGACATTGCGGATGTATGTTTCTCTGCCTTCAACCCTGGACCTTGAACCCCGACTGACCCCGCGCCAAGCGCTCCCGTTATGTGAATGCTCAGAACACATTGACTGAGCTGTTGGACTTTGGTGTGATTCCCATCGTCAACGAGAACGATACGCTGGCCGTCTCGGAAATCAAGTTCGGCGACAATGACACCCTGTCCGCCATCACCGCCGGCATGGTCCATGCAGACCTGCTCTTCCTCATGACAGACGTCGACTGCCTGTACGACAAGAACCCCCGCACAAATCCGGATGCCAAGGCCATAGAAATCGTCGAGGACATCTCGTCCATCGAGGCCGATGTTTCGCAGGCCGGCTCGGCCCTCGGCACGGGCGGCATGATGACCAAGATCGTGGCCGCCCGCCTCGCGACCTCGGCCGGTGTCATGACCGTCATCACGCGGTCGTCGAATCCGGGCAACATCGTCAAGATCGTCCGCTGGAACCACGCGCACGCCTACGCCCACCACATCTCTACCCACACTACCGGCGGCTCCTCTGATGACGAGGAAGCCCTCGCCCGCTCCACGGCCTCCCTCAAGATCGACGTCCTCGAGAGGCCCCCGCTGCACACCTGCTTCCTCCCCTCATCAGACCCCGTCCTCGACAGGCACTTCTGGCTCCTCCACACCCTGCGTCCCCACGGCACCATCTTCATCGACGCCGGCGCCCACCGCGCCCTGCTCCGCAAGGCCGGCCTCCTCCCCGCCGGTGTCGTCGACGTCGAGGGCAGCTTCGCCCAGCAGGAGTCCGTCCGCCTCGTCGTCGTCGACAGGCTGAAGGAGCCCTGCCCCTCTGGTCGCACCTGGGGCGGCACACCCTTCGAGGTCGGCCGTGCCCTCGTCAACTATGCCGCCCCCGAGGTTGCCCGCATCATGGGCCACCAGAGCGCCGAGATCGAGGAGCTGCTCGGCTACTGCGACAGCGAGTACATCGTCGAGCGCCACCACATCAGCCTCTTCAAGAAGGACAGCACCCCGGCCACGCCGAGGCTGGACGCCATGTCCACGGAGCACGCGGACACCATCATCGCGAGCATAGGCGGCATTGCGCCTTGGGAACAGAGGATTTAGAAAGATTTTATTTGTTTTACCGCACGAATTGGACATGTCATGGATGAGCTATCACGGGGAGTATACATGCCGGAAAGGGCAATGCATTAAACATCTTACAACACATAAGGAGGGGAGCACGACAGGATATAGTCAGCTCCTGATGCGGGGAAGAGATGATGGGGAAATATTGATTCGAGGAGTTCAGAACATGAGACAAAAAGTGGGATTTCTTATATCAGCCGCCTTGAGAATACAGCAACTTTCTTCTCCTTCTCCCTCTTTTTTCTTCTTCCTCGTACTCCCAGAACGCCGGCCAATGCAAACGAGGAAAAAAATCACACAGTGCCATGCCCAGCCCGATCAACCCGACGCAAACAGGGTATCTTCGTCGCGCACGTACTCGCCGCAGTCGGCCTGCCGGAAGCACACGATGCCCGTGGGGTCGAGCCTCCGCGCCTCGGCGGTGCTGCGGGAGCTGATGCCGAAGCCGAGGGGCTGGCCGTCCATGTTGCAGACGACGACGCCCGAGTGCTCGGGGCAGTCCTCCTGCCACTTGCCGACGTGGGCCTTGACGATGTGCGAGCCGTAGAGGAAGGGCATGATGCCGTTCGGCTGTGGTGGGGGTAGTGGTCAGCCGTCTGTCATGGGAGCGCTACAGGAATTGTTCCGGCGTACCTTGAGCCAGAGCTTGTAGCGGGCGAAGGGAGCGATGACGTCCAGGGCAGTGATGTGCACTATTACCCGGTGTTAGTAACGCGCTTTCTTCCTGGACATGTGCGAGGGGATCGTCCTACGTCTGAACTTTCCGGTCTTGGTCAGCTTGCCGATGCAGGTGCCAAGAGAGAGGAGCTTGTCGCGGGCGATGGACGTGGCCATGTTGGCGATGGACAGCTTCACATAGTAGACACGATCCTTCTGGACTGCAGGCCGGGGCAATTAGTATTTATCGCTTGATTTGAGAGTACCATGGGGTATGTCGCACTTCTGAAGACATAGCGATCGCCATCGGTGTCGGGGGCGATGAGCTGCTTGAGAGACTGGCCGCAGAAGGTCGCCAGCTTGTCGAAGACGACCTTGGTCTCGGATTCTGTAAGGGGTCTCATTGTGACGGCTGGGAGAGGTCGTATCTGTACCGTATAATTGGCCTTGTACCCGTGAAAGTACTTCCCCAGAAGTCGAGGTGGGATGAAAGTTGAGGGCGCGGCAGAATGCAAATCCAAAAATTTCGGGCGGTGAGCCGACGGGCGCATCCCATTCGCGCAGATCATCTTATCGGACCCTTCTGATGCTCTTATCGGGCGTCGGTGGTCGGGCGGTTCAGCGACCGATCCAGCAGGGGTCCGATCGTCCATGGCTCAAAAAATTTCCCACTCAAGTTCTCTGCGCACTGCTGAGGACCGACCGCACCCCAAAAGCGTGCGTGTAGGCAAACTAGATCGACAGCACCGACAACAATGGCCGGCGCACGACACGCAGACGGACCAGCCATGGCGACACGGGCACCGAAACGTCGCAAGTTGACGCCCCCTCCATCGGACGCCGGAGACGCTGCCCCCTCGTCGAAGAAGCTGCAAAAGTCCTTCTTCAAGAACGCTGCGGGATGGAACCTCGAACAAGACTACGAGACCCGGCCGTGGAAGGGGAAGAAGAACAAGAAGAAGGAGAGCACAAGATTGCCGATCAAGACGGCTGACGGTCGGATCGAGAGGTCACGGCTTGCAGAGGAGGACGACGAGATCGCTTCTATCGACAGCGACGTCGAGGTCGGTGAGGATGTCGTCGCTTCAAGCCCAGAGCCTGAGGAGGCACCAAAGCCCGAGGAGCCCCAGATTCCAGAGCGGGAGCAGATCTTCCAAGCACAAGAGAAGTTGGCCAAGCACGCGCAGGACATGAGCGAGGACCCAGAGACGCATATCGGCGCTTTCAGGAAACAGATGGCCGAGTACGCCGAGTCGAAAATCATGTCGATCCAGAAACTCGCCCTCGTCACGCAGATGGCGGTGTACAAGGACATTATTCCGGGATACCGCATCCGCTCCCTCGCCGAGAAGCAGCAGAACGAGAAAACGTCCAAGGAGGTCGACAAGCTGCGAACCTACGAGCTGACCCTCGTCAAGGGGTACCAGGCGTACATTGCCCAGCTCACCAAGAACGCAAAGGCCGACATGCCTTCGTCTAGGCGCAAGGGCCAGAGCATCTCCAGCATCTCCATCATGTGCGCGTGCACCCTGCTCAATGCCGTTCCGCACTTCAACTTCCGCGACGACCTGCTCAAGATTCTCGTGGGGAAGCTGAGCAAGCGCGCCGTTGACAGCGACTACAACCGGTGCCGCAAGGCCCTCGAGCGCCTCTTCAGCGAGGACGAAGAGGGCCGGCCGTCCATGGAGGCCGTGTCGATCCTGTCCAAGATGATGCGCGCCCGCGACTACAAGGTCAACGAGGCCGTCATCAACCTCTTCCTGCACCTGCGCCTCCTGTCCGAGTTCGCCGGCAAGGCGTCGACAGACCGCGTCGACGCCGCCGAGCCCGACGGCCCGCAGACGCAAAAGGCGCGGCGCAAGGCCGAGCGCAAGAAGTTCCTCACCAAGCGCGAGCGCAAGACGCTCAAGGAGCAAAAATCCATCGAGCGCGACATGGAGCAGGCCGACGCCCTCGTCAGCCACGAGGAGCGCGACCGCATGCAGAGCGAGACGCTCAAGCTCGTCTTCGCCACGTACTTCCGCGTCCTCAAGGCGCGCGTCCCCCACCTCATGGGCGCCGTGCTCGAGGGCCTCGCCAAGTATGCCCACCTCATCAACCAGGATTTCTTCGGCGACCTGCTCGAGGCGCTCAAGGACTTGATCCGCCACGCCGAGGAGGATGCCGAGGGAGAGGGCGACGACGAGGACGAGGCAGAGGAGGATGATGATGACGACAACGTCGTGCGCAATACCTCGCGCGAAGCCCTCCTCTGCATCGTCACGGCCTTCGCCCTCCTCGCCGGCCAGGACGCACACAACGCCCGCTCCACCCTCCACCTCGACCTCTCCCACTTCACCACCCATCTCTTCAAAGCCTTGTACCCGCTGTCCCTCAACCCGGACATCGAGCACACATCCCACACCCTGCGCGCCGTCGACCCCAACGACGCATCGGCTCCCTCCGCCTCCTCCCAGTCCCCGGCCGACGGCGGGCCCAAGATCAACCTACAGACCACCACCGTCCTGCTCCTCCGCTCCCTAACATCCGTCCTCCTCCCGCCGTGGAACATCCGCTCCGTCCCGCCCCTCCGCCTCGCCGCCTTCACCAAGCAGCTCCTCTCAGCCTCCCTCCAAACCCCAGAAAAGTCCACCCAGGCCCTCCTCGGCCTGCTCCAGGACGTCACTCACACCCACGGCAAGAAGGTCGCCTCCCTCTGGAAGACAGAGGAGCGCAAGGGCGACGGCGCCTTCAATCCCCTCGCCGACAGCGTCGAGGGCAGCAATCCGTTCGCCACGACTGCCTGGGAGGGCGAGCTGCTCCGGTTGCACTACTCACCCAAGGTCCGGGAGGGCGTGAAGATGCTGGAGAAGAATATCACCAATGTCTAGCAGTCTACAAATATTAAAGCAACTTCACAAGCTCATCTGATACAGTTCACTTCTCAATCGTTACCGTGTGTGTGCGAATTATTACGTTCCTACTTAGTGACTTCGTTCCAATAGTGGTGTCCCGATAGTCGAAATTGCAAATCAGACCTGAACGCCCCTTTCTGAACCTGAGTTTGTGGTGGCCCGTTTGACCATGCTTGGGTCTGGCAGATCCACCCCTCTGTGATAATATTCGTACATGGACGCCAAGTGCGTCTGTCGAGACCCTCGTTGACGTTTTCTGTCCTGCCTCGGTCCTTAGCTGAGGCGTCATGACAACCCCCTCAACCTTGATCCATGTCCTCTGGATCTTAACTAGCCCAACGCGAAGCCGACAGACCACCGCCCATAACGCCACGTCTGCCGACGCCAAGAGACACAGATGGCTCTACCTTGACAGAACTCGCGCGATCATCCCGGCGATGACCTTCGGTTCGCGGCTGGGTTTGCTGATGATGATGACCGTTGCCGTAGTACTCGTGGGTGGGCACGCTGCTTCCCATCTGGCGAAGATGGGAGGGACGAACAACGAGATCATCCGTGCTACCGCCACTAATGATGGCGGCCGCCGTGCCAAACAGGCCAGGGTGCTTGATCTCGAGCAACTGGACATATGGGCAGTCAGGCCCGTGATCAAGAGTGAGCAGCTGTATGGCCATGCTGCGACCTCCAGCGAGCGTGTCCTGACCAAGACCATGCTGGATTGCGCGGACGGCGTCGGTGACGCGGTTCAGGTACTTCTGACGAAGATCTTTGGGGGGCTCTATCTGGCGGTTGGCATTGTGGATGGAATTGTCGAGTCCGTAGACAGGGCGGTTGCTCCTATGATCACAGTGGCAAGTTGCGACCTGCTCCATGCTGAGGTCGTAGATCTCAGGGAAGAACCGGCCAACAAATTCGAGCAAGGTTGGGATTCGTGTAGAACCCCGGAAATCGTCCTCGTCGTCAGAGTCCATGAAGTCGGCATCATCAAGAGCCTCCCGGTGGGCGAAAGCCGCTTTGATACCTGGCTCCAACTCCATAAGATCCTGCAGAATGTCGTTCGATGCAGTCAAATTCAGCTGGGACTCTGACTTGGCAGAGCCTGGTTGACCGAAGCTACCCAAGTCGATGAGAGTGTCTTGGGAGGCGACACTCGAAGTTTCGGCAATGGGACTTGTGGGAGGGGAATGCGCAACACCGGTAGAGGGGGACTCTGTCGTCAAATCGATGACGGGGGGAGCTGGTATAGGCGACGCCGGGCCAGCGTTCATGCTTGGGCGGGCAGTTACTACAGCGGCCTCAGGGGCTTCCTGCTGCGATTCACCAGAAGACTTCTTGGCAGCATTGGCAGTACTAACAGTGCTGGGTGCCGTAGACGAGGGCTTGCGAAGAAAATCGAGCGCAGCATTGTCGTACTGCGCCGGTGCCTGGGACGCCGGACGGGACATAGGGCCCAGGCCAGGATGCTGAGCAGGACGCGGCACTCGGGGCCCTTCATAGTGTCAATCATCTAAAAGGAATCATATCAAGTCAGAAACTTACGTCCTTGGATGGCGCCTTGTTGCGTATAGCGCGGTGCACGGTTCGACAGAGACGGGTTCGGCAGGGTCGGGATAGAAGGGGGAGCACGAGCGGCTCCCAGAGCATGGCCAGATCCTCCGCGGGAAGCACCACCACGAGCGCCCCCTCGAGAGGCGCGAGGCGCAGAGCGACCTCCATCAAACTTGAACTCGCTAGCCAGCATGCGAGCGAACTGGAGCTGCTCCTCCTTGGACATCCTCGGCGGTGCCATGATGAATGATTGACTCCTGACTGGGAAACGAGCACTGGCACTTTCAGAGCTTGCCTTGCCAATCTGAGAGGTTCCAAGAGAAGAAGGGTAAAGTCGTCTGGTGCCGTGCTGGGCCTGAAGATATCTCTTGAGAAAAGGGGCTCCGAATTTTGCTTGGGGCTTTTGGAGTCCAAATGTCTGGATGATGAATTGTTTTGGAAGGTGGGAAACACCAGTTCTCTTGAGTAGAGAGTGAAGTAGAAACCTCTGCGTTTTGGACGTCTCGGCGCCTACAAAGGGTTTCGGTTCCGTCTCGAGCTGCAAGTACTGAGACAAGCTGAAGAAGGGGCTTTGAAGTGTCGATAAGAACAGAAGAAAAGAAGTCCGTTTGTCTTTGGGAAATGAAGTCTGAAGCGTCGTGATGCTGGTAGCCTCAGACAAGGCAGGGGTGGATCTGAAGGAGAAAGACGTGATGATTCTGGAGTATATGGAAAACCAGAAACCTGAGTGAGAGGTAGAAAGTTTGCATGCCTTGAATCGTTCTGCCAGTTTCTTGCAAGGTGCCTACCTTAGGTTTTGATTAGGGCGGACGGTAGAGAAAAGAACAGCAGCAGCTACTGTAATGTCGCGACTTCCGTTCGTGGGAAGAAGGCAAGGAGGGAAGGAGCCGGAAACTCCTGCAAGGCAGGCGTGAACAGTCTCATGCCTTCTTTACTTGGACGACCGCTAAGATCGAGAAGACAGGGGTCAGTATCGGATTCTTCGGTCAGACACAGATGGAGATGCCTAAGCTTCTTTCCTTACCTTACTAAACATTTAATACATGGAAGTCCTTGCGGAAGCATCAAGGGCTTGCACAAAGCGGCAGGCTATGGCTGTGTTGCATCACGGACATCATGGGTACGTGACATCTCATCATGATCCACAAGGCGGTCAATTCTTGACCGTCTTTGCTACAGCTGCCACCATCTTCTCCTCTGATTTGACATGCGAAGCGCGGAAATCGGCTTTCCCAGCCTCTGCTAGCCAAGGCACCACGATGGGCGCCACGCACCGTTGTACATAGCTGACAAGCGCATCAGATCCTGGGGCTTCTCGACGAATGCCGATGGAAGAGACCCGGGGAATGCCGAGACTGGCGCTCAGTCTGTCACCGCAGGACTTGGAGTACCCCACCAAGCGGATGGGGGCAGCGTCTGGTGTTGCATGGGAGGCAACGGCGACCATTTGGGGAAAATGCCCATTGAAGGCAGAAGATTGACCGGAGCGGGCCACGAAGATGAGAGAGTATGTATCACGACGCGATGTGGATGGTGAGGCACTTGAAGTGTGCTCGGCAGATGCCAGGCCTTGTAGGCGTCTCGTGATGGCGGACAGTCCCACATCCACCGCTGACGCACGCTCCGGAGGCTGCGGCTTGGACACGACGCCCTCCATGGCATTAGGCTGCTTCGCGGCGGTTCTCTTGCGTTTCTTTGCCCGCTTCCCCTCTGAAGAAGGGATTGCTCGATTATGATGTCCGATGGGGGACAGATAGCTGGAGCAGATTAGCACCCGACCGTCGGAAGGAACATGAGTGAGGGTCCATCTTACCTGCACAGAAGCTCTAGAATGGCATCTTGATCGTCTTCTGATATATCAGGCCTGCGCAGATATGAGTTATCGTCCCAGCTGCCGTGGACAGTGTTTCAAGCTTACCACTCGACCGAGGAGAAGGGTGTATCAACGGAATATATCATTTTCTTCCTCAATGGAGGGGCAGCAGCAGCGCCGGAGCCCATCATCGTGTCCCGAAATCAGACGCCAATCCCCCGAAAAGATCTGCGCCAAGGTGGAAGCGAAATGCGAGGTCATATGTCGGTTTTGTTCCAGCTCAGACAAGACGAGAGCTTCATGCAACAATGAATGAAAAAAGACGGACGTCAAGAGTGGAGCCTGCGATCTGCTTGTGCTAACGGGCACTGCCGATAAGCGAGGAGGCTAGCGCGTCGCAAAAGCAATGAAGCTCTCCCCACGGTCTTGAGACTCGACGGCATCCTGGCCTCTTTGTTTGGTCGAAAAGACAGACAGACGTATGGCATGATGTCCAATTTGAGCTGAGAATACTCCTAGTACACGAGCTTGGGAAGTCCAGGAGTCCGGTGGTTATGTATGGCACGGGGGCGCATATTTATGGGACCCCGGCTTGCCACAGACTGCTGGGGGGTAGGGTAGGGCAGGCAAAAGTGAAGAGAGGACTGAAAGTACAGTTATATAGCACCAATAATGTTGTATGTCTGGTATCGCTATACACTTGTATTCTGGTATGTTTCAGACATCATTGAATAGTTCAAGCTTGAAGTAGCCAGACCTGCGCGATGTCTTTTGATTCTGACTTGAAGTCGTTCTTGCCCTTCGGCCACTTGGAATGGAGAAGATTCTCGCCCTACGGAGCTGCCAGAAGGAGATGAGCTCGTGGGAAGAGAACACTTACATAATATCACAAGTATGACACACTAGCCTCTGTATTTTTGGAGTGAAAAGAACGAGGCGCCTAATGTGGCTGCTATGCGAGATTCAAGGTACGTACCTTGTCTTTCTGTCTTGACAGGTCCCTAACATTTAAATGTCCATGTCCTTGGAGCAACCAACCTGCCCTGGTAGAAAAGGGCAAGCGGTAAGTAGGTCCAGGTCCCTCGTGCTCATTCCTTCATCCTGTTCTCCCGTCTCTTTTCCATTCCCCTTACAACATCCTGCAAATCCCTTCCATCTTCAACCGAAGGTAAGCAAGCTCATCTTCATTCACCAAGGTGGCCCTCGGAATATTCACAACGCACCAGAAAAGAACAGCAGGCCTCCTTTCAATCCATTTGGATATCAGCTTTCATTGGTAAGGGAGTTCAGCCAAGTTACTGCTGGTTTGCACCTCATATGTAGGGCAGCAGAATCTCGCGTCCCCTGCCCCTCCCCCACGCTCGACTCCCACTGCACGGTCCCCACCCCGACAAAGGTCTGATCTCCCCCCGGTCAATCGAGTCTTCCCCAACTCGTACACCAAGCTACGGTCCCAATCCAACATCATTCGGCAACACCTGTTCCACAAGTCATCATATCTTCTCTTGTCGAAGAGCCTGCTGGTTGAAATCGTAAGTTGACTTTTCATCGTCTTTCTGCTTCCACTTGTGCTGTCTCGACACACATGATTGGAACATTTTGCGACCGTTGTCTCCAGACCCCAACGGTGCTTCAGGTTTCCTACCTCTTACTGCTTACCTCCTCGAGGCAAAGTACAGTAGGCATTTCATCAGACGATACGCCGGCTGTTCGGTAGCGTAGCCCGTCATCGTCATTCTTCGCAGCACGGGCTCCGGTCTAGCAGGCAGAGACCCTCTAGCGCCCATCCCGGTTAGAGGAGCACTCAAGGTCACTGGCAGGTTCCCCGCAGGCGCGTCCACACGCGTCACGGGTCCCCGAGACACGACTGGGCTCGCTAAAAGCTAAGGTCCCAGAGGTCGAGAGCTGTCTGAGCAGCTGCCTGCGGATTGGACGTGCACTTCCAATCCCTGCCTTTCATATCTTTACCTCACCACACCTACATGACCTTACCTCACCTTCTTGTTGCTACCCCTCCAACGTGAAGGAGCAAAACCCGAATCGAGAGGCTGCCTTCGCACCTTGCACTTTCGACATTTCAGTTCCCGAGACACCTCCAGCCGTTTTGTTCCCTGCCTGCCTTATCCCGACCATTTCTTTATCACAATCCACCCAGCAGCTGCTGCCCCTCCTCCTTCATCCTTTGCCTTGGTCGCCTTTCACTCCCCCAGCACCGCTGGCCGATCTGCACCTTCACCCGCCCCCATTCGTCCCACCCACGACTGCAGCCTCGTCCTTAAGGGACCTGTTCTGCCTCTGCTGACGCCTCGCGCCTTCGTCTTTTATGCCAAACGCCACGACTGCCGCCCGTCTCAGAAACCACATGCTAACCCTGTCCAGCCGCCGCCGAGAGCTCTCGCGCGACGGAGTCAACTGCCTGGGCCTCTTGCGTCTGTGCTGCGCGACAGCTTCACGCCACCCAGATGGACCAGCCGACTTCCTCTCCGGACGCACCAGACTGCCCGGCAGCCTCGCCAGACCCGGCTTCGACTAGACCCAATCCCTTCGACGAGGACGTCAACTCCGCCAGAAAGCGACGCCGCACCTCTCCCTCCGACTCGCCCTCCCGCTCCTCGAGCAGCGACGCCTCTGACTCCGTCATGGAGCAAGCTGACCATAGCCCTGCTACGGGTGCCTCCGTCATGAACATCGACCAAGCTAGTCCCCGTCCCGCGACCCCGGAACACAAAACCATAGCTTCGGAGCTCATGGCCCAGCATTCGGCCAGTCGGGTCACTACAATAAATCTGCGGCACCACGGTGGCTTGGACGGTGCTGCAGACCCAGAGACACCTTCCCAGGAGCACATGTCCAACGGCCAGCCTAGCCAACCGGTGCATGACCACGACTCCCGGCGACGTCAGCCCGATATGAGGAGGACGTCTTTCGACTCTGAAGGCAGGGCCACGCCGGCATCTTCCACCATCGCCACAAACAGCCCAGACAACGGCGCTGTCGCGGTCCCGACCAACGGCGGTGCACCCGCGACCGAGGATTCCGAGGTCACGATCCTGGGAGAGCAGCCCGCCTTCGACTTTGTCCGAGACTTTCCTTTCCAGGGAGAAAGTCGCCAGGAGTATATTGCCGATGTCGTCGTTCGGGCCATTCAATTCCTGCACAGCAGCCACTCGGCAGGGGCCGACGATGTAGATGTCCTTGACCAACTGTCCATCTGGCTAACAAAAAGTGCCTTTTCTTTTCGTCGGCTTGGCACGGAAAGGGTCACTGCTTGCATCTGTAACCACCAGACCTTCTGGGCTAAGATGCAGGAGCTGGTCTTCCAGATCAACTACAAGAGGTACTTGAGGTCTTCCTGCGCAATGTACCGATATGTACTGACACTTGACACAGACAGAGATACGCGATGAACAGTCATGCCCGACTCCTCGCGAATGGATTTCTCGTGGCGATAGCTGACTTTGTCGCATTGCTCGTCCAGACTGATATAGAGAACCTCGAGAGACACCGGACTGATCCCACCTTTGCCGAGACAGTGCCGTTCTTGACGTCCAGTCGACTCCTGGCTGTCTTTGGTACCATCACGCGGCAGCTGGCAGGAGACCAACGTGGTGGCCACGAACAAGCTTATCTGACACTTCAAGAGGACGGGGAACTTGTCAGGGGCTTTCTCGACGCCCCGGGCGGTGGACTGAACCTTCTTCTGAAGCTTGCTCAGGTCCAGATTGCCCTGCTTCCGCGACACCCTCAACTGGCCAACAACTTGGAGTATCCGTCGGCCACGGCTGATGGTGTGCTTTCGATTATTCGAATTATTCAGATCCGAGACGTACCAATGTCTTCCGACTTCTTGACGACTGCCAAGGTGAGACTCGCTCTCGGTCTCCAATTTTTTGACATTGTCGCGGAGGCTTTATCGACATCGATCGATCAACGGGTGACACATCTCAACCCTGGTCAGACCGAAAATCTCATAACTCACCTCGGGGAAATTTTACTGCATGGCATGTCCACTGGTCACGACACGTCCATGCAACGACTCAACCTTCTTCGGCACCAGTTCCCAGACTTGCCTGATCAGTACCTCTTGCGCATGGCCTCGTGGAAGTGGCGCTTGGGCGTACAATGCCGGTTAATTCAATCCAGTCAAATGCAGCTGCGTGTCACGGCGGTTCGACTCACGTGTGAGGAGCTCGTCAACCTATGGAAGCAAAGTCCCAAAGACCAGGATGGGTCCGCTTTCATGGCCCATCTCGCGGAATACCTCGACAGCCTGCACATAGTGGACTACGTTCTCGATCCGACATGCCATCCGGAGATAACCAGCCAGAGCGGCAATATTGTTGGGTATCTCGTTGTCACTGGCCGGTACCGGAGCGAGCACACTGACCTGCTCTGGCGGAGCATCATGGGCGCCGAAGATGGAAGAGGCAGCGAGCCCCTAGTCAGTCTCCTGACGCCCGTGATCCCTCTGATGGGAAAAGAGCAGCTTCTCTATTTCCTGGGCAAGTTTCAAGATCTGTCCGTCACGAACATCTCCATCACCGCCTTGAAGATGTTTGACTTCGCCATGAACGCATTCCTCCACCTCCCTCAGCTGGATTGGGGAGAGGGTGGCCCATTCGTGCTCGGGCTCCTTATGCGTCTCCTGCGGGAGGCGTCTACCGTCGTGGGACCGGAGTCACGGGTTGCCAATATTGACGTCCACAAGACGGCCACAGCCAAGTTGCGGGTGTTCCTGAACGCTTCCCCGGGCGATATCCGTACAACGCTGTTTGCGGACTGCTGCGCCAACATCGCCGCCAAGTCAACTACCACTTTGGGCAGCCTGTGGTGTCTGAGCACACTCGTGCGTTCCGGACCAGCGTTGGCTGGAGACATGCACACTCTTACAATGGAGCATGACTTCACCCGTATCCTGATCGAAGAACTGGAGCACACTGCGCAAATGGCACCCAGGCTCGGTCTGCTGACCATGATTCAAGGAACCGGAAATTCTCCCAGAAGTCACTTCATCAACGCCATATTGAAGTACGAAGCAGCCACCATTACCGATGAACTAGGCATGCGACTGCTCGACATCCTGGTTGGTCCCAAGGCAATCAGTCAGCAAGACAGAGAAACGGCTTGGCGCATTCTCAACCGCACGGGACTGGATGGAGGCTACGACAACCCGTTCCTGGTAGCCTGTTTCACGGAGTATATTCCCCGTTTATCCCCCGACCATATACACACCGACACTGTGGACTTTGTGAAGAACATCGTTCTCAAAAAGGTTAATCCGGTCCGCATCACCAGCTCCGAGGATTATGCTCTTGAGGAGTCTCCCGCAACGGAAGACGACGCTCTTGATGGGGAGATGAACATTGTTCAGATCGGCATAGAGCAGCTATGGCGAATGCTTCTTTCAACGGATTCCGAACCCCTCGCCGACACGATGGTGCGTACATTGGTGGACGATGTGTACATTGGCAGCGCCTGCATCATGTCCTACCCGCATCACAGGGCTCGCCAGGTGCACCTCCGCCTCGTCGAACGGTGTCTCAAGCAGTTGGAGGGTGCCGCAACAGAGCTCGGAGAATCATCTTCTGTTGAGGCCATGGCATCAGACTTGGGCGGCCAGCAGGCCAACGAACGTGTCTTTACCCGCTCGCTTGCAGTCCTCCAATCTTTCATGACGGCTTATCATTCGAATGCGCACTTCTCAGCGCCTGACTTCCGGACACTGATGCTTCCAACCCCTGAACCGATGCGCGGCGAGCCTGCAAACTTGAAGTACCAGTCTTTCGATGGCACCACTCAGACACGCGTTCAGCCAGTGGTCATTGGTCGTCAGAATTCGGCTGCGTCCCTCCTCGCCGTATTGAAAGAGGTCACAGGTTTCGAGAACTTCCGCCTGTACTACCGAGGTACTCTATTCACCCTCAACGGACAAGGCGCTATCGCATCACTCGAAACCCTGCGTTTGACTGATGGTCTGCTGTTGATCAAGAGAGAAGTGCCTGGGGCTACCACGCCGGTGGGAACCGTGCCGGGAACATCTGCTCTAGAGATGGAGGTCATGCGGCACTTTCCGCAACTCTGGGCGTACCTAAGCATGCGAAGCTTTTTGGCTCGTCAGGTAGGTCACGTCTGTTCACGACATGATGCAACAGTGCACTGACAATTTCCAGATCTATCAGCTCCTGACGAATCTTCCTGCCGACACCCAGATCCTCGCAACAATCAAAGCGCCCTCTTCGACCTATCTGGATATGTTCCCCAAAGGGGAGCCGTACAAATGTCTTTACGCGATATATGCACTGGAGAAATACCTCCAGTCGACACGTCAGACTTTGTCTCGACCGGCATGGGAGGGCGTAGGCGATCAAGGTGCAGACACCGAATCTTCTAAGATGATCCTTCGCGTCCGTGTACTCGTTGCCGATGCCTTGGCCGACTCTGAACTCTTGGAAGACCGTCAAGGCGTTCTTCCCCAACATCAATTGTCCTCGAGCCTGATGGGGCTGTATCTAGAAACCCTCCAAGGTATGGCTCGGTGCTACGCACAGGCTTATGATCTCTAACGGTGTCTAGGTGGGATCGAACAAGGCGACACTTCCATCGGTGAGGTCGGCACTCTGGCCGTGGACCGCTTGACAGAGCTTCTCTGCACCGGGATGCAGCATCCCAGGCGCGATTGTTGCCTCGATCTGGTTCAAACAACCTTCAGGACACTCCTCCTTGCATGTGCTTTGAGCGCCAGCACCTGGGAAGACTTCAAGAAGCATCCAGGAACAACTGTGCTAATCCAAAACCTCTTACTGAATGAGGAAGAGGGCTCCGTCCGGCAACAAACCTGCGCTGTGCTCCGCGAGATATGTGCTATGGGCATTGGGACCATCGCCCGGTGCGCCTCGGATCCAAATCAGATGGCAGTTCCACCTACGGAGTTCCGACAGTTCTTCTGGCAAACAGTGAAGAGCATGTTCCCTGAGGCTGCTGGACTTTCGAACCAAAGCTGCGAATTCTTCAGCTTCGTCTCCTCCTTGACCAACTACCTACTGAAAGTCGAGAAGTCCAATTCTCTGGATGTCCAAGACTTGGTTCGACAGAGCTGCCAGCTCCTGGAAGGGCACGAAACGACAGAGGTTTGTTGATCAACTACTCAGTCGCTGAAAGCGCTAACTGTTCTCCAGACACTGGGTGTTGCTTTCGAGGAAGACATGGTGGCTGCCTACGTGGCCGGCATCCTGAACATGTGCTTGTCGACAAGAAGTGACTCGACCTCGGAATCCTGGGATTTTCCACCGTGAGTGCTTCTCTTCTTGGACTAGAGCAACCGCTAACGTTTAGAAGGCGACTGGCGGACAATCTATTCTGGCGGCATCTTTTCCCGTCTGACCGAAAGCGCAAAGGAGATGGCGTTCCTCGTTCCATTCTCTCATCCCGAGCTCGTAACTATCTTTACGACATCATTTTGGCGGTGACCAAGAACAGCGAAGACTCGACCATTGAAGTCCTCAAGTCTCTCAACAAAGTGACGTTTTTCGACAAGTCCGACGGTAAGCCTAACGATCGAAAATGAAGAGACCTCGCTAACATGATGCAGAGTTTGGATACATGTATGATATGAGCTGGAATGTGGACCGCATTGCTGAGGTGCGGGCGACTTGCGGTTACGCAGGTCTGCGCAACCTGGGCAACACCTGTTACTCAAACTCGCTCATCACCCAGCTCTTCATGAACACCCGGTTCCGGCAATTCATGATTCATGCCCGGGTGGACGACGATGATTCGCAGGAGCTGCTTCTCGAAACGCAGAAGGTTTTCTCTTACCTACAGGACGCCAACCGCAGATTCGTCGATCCCGTCCACATGATCGGGTCCATCAAAACGTACGATGATACCATGATCGACGTCACGCAGCAAATGGACGTGGATGAATTCTTCAACCTCCTCTTCGACCGCTGGGAGGGCCAGCTGCCCGATGCCAAAGACAAACAGACTTTCCGCACGTTTTACGGAGGCCAGCTGGTGCAGCAAGTGAGCTCCAAAGAGTGCGAGCACATTTCGGAACGCTTTGAACCCTTCTCCGCCATCCAGTGCGACGTCAGGGGTCACAAGAACCTCACAGATAGTCTCCAAGCGTATGTTGACGGGGAAGTGATGGCTGGCGACAACAAGTACAAATGTTCGACTTGCGATCGTCACGTCGACGCCGTCAAAAGGGCTTGTCTCAAAGACATTCCAGACAACCTCATTTTCCACTTGAAGCGATTCGACTTCAACCTGCGGACTATGACGCGCAGCAAAATCAATGATCACTTCGCCTTTCCCTCCCAGATCGACATGCGGCCGTACACCATTGAGCACCTCAGTGGATCACAGGACCGAGACGAAGATATCTTCGAGCTTGCCGGTGTTCTGGTGCACACGGGAACAGCCGAGATCGGTCATTACTACTCATATATTCGCGAGCGTCCGACGCCTGGGGATAAAGAGGTCTGGCTCGAATTCAACGACGACACGGTCAACTTCTGGGACCCCGCTAATATGGAAGAGGCCACGTTCGGCTCCTCGCAGTCACGAACATTTGAGCAGGGCGGATTCACGTTTGAAAAGTCCCACAATGCGTACATGCTGTTCTATGTGCGTTCTTCGTCATTGAAGGCACAGAAAGATGCAGTCATCGCCCAGAAGCTCCCCATGCCCTTGAAGGCCCCCCTACCCAGCGAGTTTTATGAAACGATCATGAACGACAATGTGACCTGGCTCCGACGCTTCTGTCTTTACGACGAAGATTACCATCGGTTTGCACTGCGGTTTTGCGTACGCATTCTATCAATGCAAACTTGGCACAACGCGAGCTCCGGGCGCCGTGCCAAGGCCAAAGCGATGGCTGTCCTGCTCAGCGTGTTTGATCAAGCTGTCACTCGGACCAAGAGCTTAAACACGGTCTCGGAGTACCGGGATGCCATACTGGATGCCATTGAAGTGTCCACCGAGCACGCCCTTGCGGTTGTGGAGTATTTCTACGACACGCGGGAACCACTGCGACAGTTGGTGCAGCGGAATCCTGACGCAGACATTCGTGCAATGGCCGGAGATATCTTCATTCACGCTCTCAAGCAGCTTCGACTGAAAGAGCCGGTGGCATACGGGCTACATGCCACCCACCCTTTGGAGTTCAACGACGAGGGAATCGTTGTCGGTGCCTGTCTGGAGCTATTCGATGTCTTGTGGAGGCAGTTTCAGATTAACCTCCGATCCTGGCCCGAGACGTTCGGACTCGTCCAGAAGTTTGCAGATCTCGGCCATCTCGAGACTGCCCTGCTCCTCAAGGACAACTGGATGGCCAAGCTGATGATGCTGATCGCCACGGACGAAACATACCCGGACCTGCCGGAACCCTACCGCAAGCTCAACAACATCCTGTTCCGTAGGGCGCAATCGCACTCGCGCCAGCCCAGCTACACCGAGATAGTCGGGCTTCTGAGCTCGCTGCTTCGAAGGCTGAGCCGTTCACCGTTGAGCGGCTTTGTGGAGCTGGCGGAAGAGCGCATCGAATCGCACCTCGGCGACCCGGACGGCTTGCTTCCGTGGTGCCGGGACGAGATCGGGATTCTTCAGCAGGAGTACAACCACTCCGGGAGCATATTCATACGGCGACTGGTAGAAATCGGGCAGGAGACGCCAGTCGTACAGAAGGTTATCCGCCAGCTCTCTGAAGGCGATGTCACGACGCAAGATACCCTTCTCAAGGCTCTTCACTGCGGTTTCCTTCAGTCACTGGAAATCTACTCGATTAGGCCGTACCTGCTCGCCACTCACACGTTTGTGCTGACCCATCCGCAAACGCAAAGGTCAAGCGACCTGGTTGAAGCAGTCGTCCGCGCGGCCATGGAACCAGGCACAGAGGGCAGGGCGTATCTCGACTTCTTTGAGAAGTACCACACGGCTCTTGCGCCTGGCCCGGACAGCACTGTCCCTTCAGAGGTGTTGGAGATAATCCCTCTTTGGAGCCCGGCCTTGCTGGGGTATCCTAACAAGCGGGTGGCCGATGATGTGGAGCAGTACATCAGGCACCAAGTCTTCTCGCTGGAGGGTGACGATGAAGAAGACGAGCACCTACGGGCACTCATGGTTGTGAAAGCCAAAGAACTCGCGGTGAGGTGCCTGGGCCAGTTGAAGCATTTTTATGTGGGCCGTCGCAACACGCTGGAGTCGACACAGAACCTGAGAAATATCGTTGCGTTTTGTGAGACGGTATTTGGCGACGATCACCCTGGTGATGTGGGCGCATTTGTCAAAAACCGCACCGGTAAGTCGCAGAAACAGGACCCTCGCTGAGATGGGGGATGTTGCTAACGTCTTGGGTCTGCAGATATCTACAATGACCTGCAATTGATGCTGGTGGATGAGCTGGACGACGAGGGGTCCGGTATGTCTCCGTACTCGGATATGACCGAGGGTACCATCGACCTTGAGGGCTGACAATGCCGAGGGTAGACTGGGAACCGCTCTCGGGCGCGTCATCGGCGGGTCTCGAAGACCTCGGGGACGTTACGATGCATATGCGATAGTGAGACTCCATGAGGAAGGAGGCTCCCAGAGTCCAGAGGGCGAAGGATAGAGAGCAGGGACAGAGGAACGAACATTCACGCGCCCACGACATTTCATGACCGGCGTTACGGCTCTTGATAGACCGAAGCCATGCAGAAGATGGCACGCGGCCAAGCGAGAGGAGATGGCCAGAAGGATCACACAAAGCCGGGGCGGCTTATTACAGGTTGCATTGAGCACTGGTGTAGGAGGCGTTGCGGAACATGATTTTTGGCCTTGCAGTGTACACGCGTGTCTGTGTCCGATTCCAAGCCACGGACATGAGAGGCATTGATCCGCGGCGTTGGGGAACTGTTTGTCTGCATTTTCTTGGCCCATAGTGGTCAGCGCAAGAGGGGACAGCAACATGCATGACCAAGGGCATGCTGGCTGAGAAGCCTCAGCGAATGCACCCATGGATAGCCTCAGCATAGATGGAACGGTATGACTAGTGTGATCTCGAGTTGCTGGTCTGTGAGCTGATATGGGCCAGGGCGGGCCGGCCCAGGACACATGCCTTATTTTAGAAGAGGCCGCCGTGACGAGCCGATTGTGATTACTCGTCTCGCATGTCACTTACTATACGCCTCTCCCGTGCTTGGATAGGAGTCGTCACGTCGCGGGAGATCTTTGTTTGTTATCACTGGCGAGCACAACAGCGGTAAGCAGAGAGGCCAATGAAGTCGTGGGCGAGGAGATGGAGGAGAACGGGGTTCAGGGGCTGGGCGGGTAGGAGGGAAGCGGAGGACCAATGGGGGGAGATGGCGGGGCGGGTTACTATGGGGCGACGTGATGAGTGTGACAGCCCCGAAAATAGAGTTGCTAGCCGCCCAGGCTTGGACGATTACACGCTCTTGACGCTGTATCTGGGGGAGAGGGGCGGGGCTTCCATGATGCTGCAGCGCTATACTACAGCGGTGCTAGGGCAAGAGAATCTACGACTCGTGGTGTTGACATGACTGAGTCTCTTGCTTTACTCGTACAAGAGATGAAGTGAGCGAGCGTATGGAAATAGATTGATATCCCGAATCTGTAACAAAGAGTGCCCGTCATGCTAGAACTTTGTTCAGTGTCCTTCATGCATGGTGCTCCAAGAGACCATCTGACAAGATGTCATCTCGAGCATCGGCGACCATGTACCAAGCCGGGCTACCACGCTGTCGGTACCGTCCCCCACCCCTCAAAGAGACGGTCAGCCTTAACCGCCGCGGTGATGTGCTATTTTCATCGCACCGTGGCTGCTCCACCCCGGTCCCCTCCTGCAGGCTGCTGCAGCCCTTCAGGCGCTGAGGCACGGCAAATGGATGGCCACCGAGCTTGACTTCTGCATGCAGCGCGGAGAATATACCTGGTTTCAGCTACATAGGCGGTTTCAAGCCTTGTCGGTTTCAACATCCCTCCCTCCCTCACGCGTGCTTGTTGGTGCATGTTTTGAGGTTGTGGGCGGGGATATAAGTCGGCGATGCCCTCTTCTGCTTGTGACGTTCCACGAGGCCACTGCCAGACTTGGTCGAGGTTGAGGCGACAGCCGAGGGACTCTTTATTCGGTTCAGTTCTGGCTTTGACAGACTTCTACCACTCCGCATGGGTTGAGCAAGCGACGTAGCCATGTCCATCTGCAAGAGCCGCATCTCCTCGCCTCTCGAGGCCGGCACGTCCCTCCTCGACGTCGACTACCTCCCCGAACATGTCACCGACGCCCTCGAATATGCCTCGAAGCGCCTCGCGAGGCGGAACCTGCACATCTCCCTGGTCGTCGTCAGGCGAGACTACCAGCTCCCCGCCGCCTTCCCGTCGCCGCTCTCCCCGGCCCTCGGCCTCTCGTCGGTTCCATCGACGCCCTGCTCCCCGGCGTCCGCCAAGACCCCGCTGTCCCCGCGCTTCGCCTTCGCCTCCTCGCCCATGACGACGCTCAAGAGACTCGTGCGCACCACCGGCTCCGCGGTCGCGAGCCCACTCCCCAGCCCGGCCTGCAGCGTCGACAGCGAGCGCAGCTGGCGGACCGGGCCGCTCTCCTCCAACCCGACGTGGCCCACGACGCCGGGCACGCCGCTGTCCATGCCGCCCACGACGCCTCTCCTCACGGCGTCGAGCAGCTCCACGACGGACTTCCAGGAGGCCTGCACGCCGCACCCCTTCGGCATCCGCCTCGTGTACGCCGACCTCCTGACGGACAAGCAGAAGGACCTGCTCCGGCAGACGATGGACCGGACGGAGAAGAAGTTCCGCATCGGGTACGTCCCTCGCCTGTGGCCTCGATCCCTTGCGAAGAAGAATGTTGAAAAAGAGAGAAGCTAACACCGTCACAGCCCCGGCTGGCTCCCCCAGCCCGTCGACGCCTCCTCGTGCGGCCTCTCGCGCACCATCGCCCATCGCTCCCTCCTCCAGAACGAGGTCCTCTTCGCCTCGGCCGGCCTCACGCTCGTGCCCCTCGACCGGCTGTACACGTTCAAATCCGCGCTGTCGAGCTACGCGCGCACCGCGGCGCCGCTGCGCCTCGAGGACGCCGTCGACGAGCTGCGGCGCCTCGTGCTCGCGCGCAAGGGCCGGGGCGTGGCGCGCGCCGACGTCGCGCGGTCGTACGACTGGCTCTCGTTCTCCGAGGCGGCGCTCAGGGACGTCGACCGCATGTACCGGCGCGCCTACGGGGGCATGGCCGGCGAGGGGGCAATCGAGGGGGTCGGCTGCTGTGTCCCAGTGCCGGCGGCAGCCCCAAAGGGCGCGGCGGCGGCGGGGGACGCTGCCTCCGGGGAGAGCGAGGTCGAGACGGACTTTGAGACGGACTCGACGCGGGCCGAGGAGGACGATGACGACGGGACGGAGGCGCCGGACAGGGAGAAGACGCCCGTCGCGCGGGAGGTGGAGGTCCGCGCCGCGACGAGGACGGTGCATATTGCCAGGGCGCCGGCGCCGAGGGTGCCGGCGCTGAAGCTGCAGACGCAGTTCCACAAGAAGCCGTCCCCGTCCGTCGGCTGCGCGTCGCCGGCGCGGGCCGGGATGCTGCCGTTCGGGTTCGCGCCGCTCGAGGGACACAAGCGCAGCCCGGCGGAGGAGGAGTCCCCGGCGACGGCGAGGCCGGTGCGGCACAGCCCGTTCTGGGGCCGCGTGAGCAGCGTCACGGACGAGGGCGGGAAAGGGGGCGATACGGGCCCCATGACGCCCAACGGGTACGATGACATCTCGCCCATCACGAGGGGGGAGTGGGGGTTCCTCATGGGCGATGGCGGCGTGCGGCAGGGCATGAAGACGGCTGCGGTCATGACGTTTTGACATGCGATGTCGCTCAGTGTATAGCTTCTTGTATATCCTTTTTTTAACGATTTTCATGATCAACACGGACATATTCAAGGATACTCTCAACGCGTGGCTTCAAGTTGAGGAATGTTCATATGGGTATCATTTGTTGTTCTCTTTCGGGCGGCGGCCTCCTCACCAGCCGTACCGGTTCGACGCCTCCTTCCTGTTGCTCTTTCCCTTGGCGAAGCTCTCCTCCAGGGCCTCGCGCTGGTTCTGCACGTTGCTGACGAGCTTGCGCAGACTGTGCTTGCCGCCGGAGATTCCGCGCACCGGGTTGTGAATCTGCTCCTCGCCCGCGGCCCGCAGCTCCTCGTTATGGCGGTACTCGGTGTCCATGTTGAAGTTGACGACCTTTGTGGCAGACCCGGGGCCTCCTGGCCCGCCAGGCACGCCGCTGCGACCGAAGAGCTCGCGGCGGGCGGCGGCCGACAGGTTCATCTCGTCGGCGATGCTATCAAGGGACTCAGAGTTGGTGTTGGCGGGGGCCGCGGCCGCTTGCTGGGCGTATGTTGCGTCGAGAGGCGCTGCGGCGACATTGCCCGTCTCGAAGAGGGGCTCGTATGTGCCGGCCGTCGAGGATGTAGGTTCGGTGTCTGCTTCAGGTTCGGCCTCTAGCGAGAAGAGGGAAATCTTCTTCGGTGGTGCTGGCGCTGCGGCCGCCTCTGGAGCCGTGGCTGGACCAGCTGACGGCTCGGGTTTGGGTGTTGATGACGCGGCAGTTGCAGCTGTCGGGCTTTTCTTCACAGGCTTCTTCTTATTCCTCGCCACAGACAAGGGTCTGAACATCATCGGCTTGCCCACCAGCTCGACGTCCTCTTCCGACTTCATCCCCTCCGGTATTGACGGTGCCTTGGGTGCGGGCAGTCCGAGATCAGAGCCACTTCCCTGGCCAGGCAGACCACTTGACGACCCTGAGTCCTCGCGACTGAAACCGGTTTCCGCGCTCGTCCTCAGCTGGAAGGCTGGCCTCGCGCTCCCGCTCTGCGCTGGCGGTTTTGCTCCAGCGTTCTTCGGTGGGGGAAGGAACGAGTTCATACCGCTGAACATGCCGCCGCCAGCTGATGTCTTGGCCCTCTTCGCCGGTGGTGCCTCACTTAGTGCCTCGGAACCTCCATGCTGTGCTTGAGGAAGGTTGACTCGGATCTTGCCCGGGTTCGATCTGTCGACGACTTTTTGAAAGGGCTTCTTCCCTGTCGAGGAACCTGCGGCTGCGGGCCTGGGGGTGGGCTTCGCGGGGACTTCAGATTCCGACTCTGACTCCGAATAGTCGACGAGACCCATGGTGGTCTTTCTGCGGGCTGCGTCGTTGCAGCAGCTGATGAAAGAGCTGATCGGAAGAATGAATCGTGATAGAGGCAGGTCGTAGAAAGGAAGCCTGATGGAAATGCGACTTGAATCTTTGGTGGTCCGTGCGCTTATCTCCGTTATCGTTAGATCAGCCAAGAAAGACCCCCCAGAAGCAGCCGCGGGGGTTTCACAAGTGACCTGGAGCTTCATCACTTGTTCATCCACCAACAATCGTCCTGTCTTGCGCATGAAGCCATATTCTCCTCATCTCTTCACTTGCGGGCAATGTGGAGTGAGCACGCAGTTCATGATATAATGACACGAACCTCTTCTGGCACTTGTTCTTGCCCTGCCATACCTTGATCAACTACGCGAAAGGACCCCTGAAAGCAAATGACACGGACGCCCACGTGGACCGCTCACCATGTCGGTCATCCAGAGTGAAGAGTACGATTCCAATATCTTAATTTCTCTTTGATGATACTTGGCTGATCATCACATCCTAGTCTTGTCGCTTATCAGTTACGATGCGGCTACCTCACCGAAATCGCCGATGGCGTCGGCGAACGGCTCATCGCGCTCAATGAGGGCTTCATGAACTCGGCCGCTTTCAAGCAGGTCGGCTGGCAGGGAAACCCCGATCTCGTCAAGCGATGCTACTCCCCGCCAATCCCGACGGCCATCGCTTCAGAGTACTTCCAGGCTCCCCGTCCGAGCGGCGTCACTCTCGAGGATGAGCCCGACGAGGCTGGGATGCTGTCCGGCGGAGGAACAGACACATTCGGCCCAGGCCTTGCCACGAGGCGGAGGAAGCGGCGAGAGACGCTCGAAGATGACGACAGCAGCGACCTGAGCGACGAGAGCGACGACGATGAACAGGCGCAGCGGGCGGCGCAACAAATCAAGTTCGCCAAGATGCCCGTCCGGCCACGCGCAGGGTCCAGTCCCAGCCAGTCATCGAGCCTCCGACAGCCATTATCTACTTCGTCACCACGGGCAGCACCTGGCGCTAGACGCGGCTCGCAGTCTGCCCTGGAGGTCGTCAAGGAGAGGGCCCGCAGGGACACCGTCACCAGCAGCGAGGTGTCTTCCGAGAACGAGTCGGACTTGTCCACCATGCAGAGGCACAGGGAGGCTGCTAGGGCCGCAACCAAGGCTGTCAGGATGCAGACGAGGATCAACGAGGAACCGTCAGAGGGCATCAGCCGGGTGGGAACAGATTTGTTACCGGAGGAGGAGGAAGACTCGGACGGATCGGACATGTCCGGGGCTTTCCTCGAAAGCATCGACTCGACGGGCATTCTTGATGCGGTTGAAAACCCCGGACCAGCAGCGCCAGACCGCCATGTGGTCGGTACACCACCGCGAGAGTTCACAAGGCAGTCCACCATACGGAAATCCCAGGCGCCGCCTAGAGTCCTTCAGGCTCTTCCGCCGCCGCGGCCGATGACCATGGTTCGGCCCGTAAGCCTCATACAGCCGAAGAGTCTGCTTTCGGCGGCCTTTAAGGCACGAAAGACGAAACCAACAGTGCCTTTCGAGAAGTACGCCTCGCTTTCGGGCCAGGGAGAGAATAACCCTATTGCCGCTCGCATATTCCCGGCCTTCTCCGATGACCCCGAGCAGCCATATGAGGTGTTCATCAGGCGGATGGTGCATCACGGCGAAGGAGGTGACCGGCCAGTAACAGTAGCCGACCTTATCGGACTCAGCCTGTGGCGATACAACGAAGAGAAGCGCGAACCTCCCATCCCTGCCGACAAGTCAAACATCAACTGGTGGACACTCAGGATGGTTGAGGAAGATGGCGAAGTCGATGACGATTTCCCGCCCTTCGACAGGACCAAGGCGCTGGCGTCTTTTACAACAGCAAATAATCGAGCCGCCGGCCGCATGCGAGCCAACTCGAAGACGCGCGACAACTTTGGCCTGGTACAAGCTAGTCAAGAGGAATACGAAGAGAACCAGGCCGCAACGCCTCAGGAAGATGAAGAGGTGGGCGAAGAGGAAGTGGCCGACGAGGACACGACACCACGCAACACGCCGCAGCCGAATCTTTCGTTCTTCCCTGCGCCCACGGAACCGCGCCCGAACCCCGTCACAAACACGACGTATCGTCAGCAACCTAGCATGTTCGCCGACTCGCCGCAGGCCCCGACGACGGTCTCCAACGCCGCGCGGGGGCAGCAGAAGCTGCTGCGCATCCACCTGCACTCGTCCGACGTGACGCCGGGCCAGTCGGTGACGCTGGACGTGACGACAGAAACGTACATGGCCGAGGTGCTGGACCTGGTGTGCCGCAAGCGGCAGCTGGACAAGGCGAACCACGTGCTGAAGATGCCGGCCGGCGGGCCCGTCATAATGGGCGACGCCAAGGTGCAGACGATCGGGACGCAGTCGGACCTGGAGCTCCACCGGCGGCGGTTCGCAACGGACGGCCCGCTGGCGATGACGGGGTCGCCGAGCAGCTCGTCGCCGAAGCTCCTGCCGTTCGCCGAGGGCCTCGCGCACCGCAAGGGCAAGAAGGCGCAGATGATGGGGGCGCACCCGCTGGCGCAGGAGGCGATGGCGACGGCGGAGCTGACGGGCACGGGGACGCACAAGTCGTGGACGGTGTGGCGGCTGCGGACGGTGCGCATGATGTCGCAGAGCGAGCGGCGCTTCGAGATCAACGGCGAGTACGTGCACATCAAGCCGATGGCGCGCGACGGCAAGACGACGACGGCACACATGTCGCAGATCATCGGGTGCAAGACGGCGTCGAAGCACCCGAGCCAGTTCAAGGTGAGTCGGCACGATGTTCCCGTTTGTGGTATCACTTACTGACATTCTATGCAGCTCATGATCTACAGGAGCGACGAGACGAAGCGGTACGACTTCGAGGCGCGGAACCCGGCCGAGGCGAACGACATGGTGCAGGAGCTGAGGAAGCTGATTGCTCAGGTCACGACGTGATCAGGATGCTCGATATGTTGACGATGGTAGACGATATGGGGAGGACAGACGTTGTATCACTTGTACCACTTCATTTAGCTCAGCGGCATACATTGCGCAATTGTCTTATCTATTTGCAGCATGAGAGCAATCCGTCACATGGCATGAACGGCACAGGTGCATTTTCAATATGGCGACCTGGCCAGGTTCTACTTTACGGAAGCCACAACCCCGACAAAGGATACTAAACTTGACCGTACCGCCAGCATGTCCTTGAGTAGACGTCGAAATGCAGTTTTGAGCCTCAACGTAGCAACCCATGATAAGGGCGGGAGACGAGCAGCCAGGGTCGATCATCTGCCGCTCCTCATCTCCCCCACCAAGATGATAAGGCTCAGGCAGGCGCAGCACCAAAAAATGTCCGGTGATAAGATAAGGCGACTTTCCCGACCGCACCTCCTCTGACGTCGTTTGCTTCCTTCCTTCTCACCAGATCCCTACCGCAAGCACTGTTGCTGTGTGACTTCTCGTTTCCCGACGCCCATGGACGCATGACGATATGGAGAGCCGGTCGACGTCGCCGCGCCGCCGGCACATTCTCTCCTCCATCAACCACGAGTCCGAGAGGAGCGGGCGCAGACGATCCGCCAGTCCTGGCAGCGGCCGACCGCTTACGAAACCGATGATTGAGGATGATCCAGAGCAAGAAGAAGCAGAAGGGTCCGGAGAGAGGCGTTCTACAAGACACAGAGATGAGGACCGATCATCACGCCGCGAACGGCACAGCCGGCGCGAAAGGTCCCGCGACAGACACATGAAGGGCGAAGACGGCACAGAAGCCACAGAACAAGGCACGGACGCCGATGACCCCCTCCGCCCGCGCAGCAAGCGGTTCCGCTTCAAGAAGTCCTCCTCCCGACGAGACCGCGACCGCTCCCGTTCCCGCGAGCGAACATCCCACCGCCGCCGGCGCCGGCGCGACCGCTCCCCGACACCACCTGACCCCTTCCAGCCGCGCCCCCTGTCGCCGGACGCGGCGTTCCGCGAGTCCCTCTTCGACGCGATGGCGGACGACGAGGGCGCCGCGTACTGGGAGGGCGTGTACGGGCAGCCGGTGGCGCAGTACGCTGCGGAAGCCGAGGCGGCGCGCGGCGAGCTCGAGGCCATGGGCGAGGAGGAGTACGCGACGTACGTGCGGCGGCGGATGTGGGAGAAGACGCACGAGGGCTTGCTGGAGGAGCGGGCGCGGCGGGAGGAGGCGCGAAGGCGCGCGAAGGAGGAGAAGGAGAAGAGCGAGCGGGAGGCGCGGAGGTGGGATAAGGTGCGGAGGGAGATGGAGGAGAGCCTGCGGCGCGGGGAGGAGAGGCGCGGGCGCAGGGTGTGGAGGGAACGGTGGGAGGCGTACGGGGACGGGTGGAGGGCGTGGGATGCCGAGGCCGGGGAGAGGGATGCGGAGAGGCTGCCGTGGCCGGTGGAGAGCGGGAGGCGGGCGGACGTGAGGACGGACGGGGAGGTGAGGCGGTTCTTCGAGCGGGGGATGGAGGTTGAGGGGGAGGGGGGAGGCGCGGCGAGGCTGCGGGAGGAGAGGGTAAGGTGGCACCCGGACAAGATCCAGGGCAAGGTCCGGGGCGGGCAGGTGGACAAGGAGGTGCTCGGGGACGTCACGGCCGTCTTCCAGGTGGTCGATGCCATGTGGAACGAGGCGAGGAGGGACCGGTGAGGTTGGGGTTCACCGGGGCTCTCGACGGGCTACGATTATCACGACGTTGTTTTAACCTGCGGCGCGGGGGAGTGATGCACGCAGACATATGCATGACACGGCGTTTAGGGTTCATTAGAAGAGATGAGGGCCATGGCAGCTATACCAAAGAGCTTGCGCATCAAGATACCCACGTTTTCCCCAGCAGCCTGGAATAGGAAGCCACCATCACGCATATATCTGCAAGCACCGTCCTCGATTGGGACATGCAAGTCAAGTCACGTCGAGTCAAGCTAGGAAAGCAAGCATCGAGACCTTGTCAGCAGCAAGCTACGCCGAGGAAGCTTGCCTCTGCTTTGCCATGCTTCACGCTCGCAGCACGGCGGGCGAGGTCTCGAAAAACAGGGTGGTACACGATTGCGGGCCGCATCTGGCGCAGCTCGAGCTGGGAAAAGCCAAGGAGCAAGCAGGCAGGCTGCACGGGAAGCCGGGGCCGAGTGCCAAGAGAAAGACCGCGCGTGAGAGGCGAGCAAGCAGGCAAGGTGAAGCAGTCAGAGGGTCGAGAGGAGGGGCGTGTGCCGCGGGAAAGACTGGCTGACTGGAAGCACAAGAGGCGGTCGGGCTTGTTGGGGGCCTCGGCCAGGCGCTATTTGGCTGGGCGGCGATGCCGGGGCGTGGCGTGATGCCGTCATCGCGATCTGTCTCTGGCCGTCTGTCCGTCTGGTTCGCCTCCCGCGGCTTTGGATTCGCTTGGGAATCCGGTGCTCGGAGATGCCCATGTGCTGGAAATCGTTGGCACGGCAGCACCTCGGATGAGGTGTAGATGGGACGAAGGCTAGGTTTTATCCCGGGAGGCTTCTGAGGCTGTAGCGTCGACCTGCGACGGACGGCTTCCTTCAGAGCTTCGACAGTCTGTGTGCCTTGCCGATGTCTGCTTGCTTGGCCGGCTTTCGGGGTGCTGGCGCCGAGCTTATCGTCCCGTGGCGTCGCGTGTCGGTGCCTGGTCTGAAGCCAATGCGTCCTTGTTGACATGGACCTTAATCCAAGGTCAGAGGAGGGAAAACAGAGACTGGCGCTTATTCCCAGCCTCCAGCGTTGAAGCAGGGCAGGAGACTGTGATGTGATGCTCTCGTGTTTCCGATGGCGCAACAGCTCTGTCGGAGCTGCAGCATGCGGACAGGGGGGCAATAAACAGCTTTTAAGGGGGGCCGGGGTAACATTGCAGGCAGCTTGGGGGGAGCTGTGGCCTGGAGCTCTGAGAGCAGGGCAGGGCAGGTACCGATACGAGTATCGCCATCCCGTCGTCCTTTCCTCCTCCTGGTCTCACTGTCGGCCCATGTGCACCTCAGTGCAATTCCAATTAATCAAAGACGATCCGATCACGCCAGTGCAGCCGCACAGAGGCCCAAGCTGTTCCGCCTCTCATCAGTCTTCCGGACGGAAATCACCTGTCGTGGGCCAAGGCCACCCGTAATCAACCACAAGGGCCTGGATCGCCTATATGCCGGATTACCCTCGTCGCGCGTCATGGGCAATTACCCGGCAGCTGATTTGACGCCCACGGCGTCCTTGTCGAATCTCGCATGCGCGCCCAGCGTCGCGTGCAGCGGGAAAGCACCAGGCCAAGTTGCAAGTAGCTGTCGCCGAGGCCAGCTGTGTGCGAGGTGTAGAGCTCCGTGACATTGGCCTCGAATGAGGTGGATGGTCGCCGGCAAGGCTGGACGAGACAGGCCACTCCCTACCGGCCTGGCATCAATCCCAAACGACCGAGGGAGGGGAACGCCCCTCTCTGCTTTTCGGTGATGCTGTCCCAGCGCCGCACGCCCCCCGGTCGTTGTGTCTTGCACTCTCCCACGCCCACGGCACACAGGCTCGCAACGGGCGAACCAATGCCGTGCGCATGCAAGCTCCCATACGAGCCCGAGGCGCAAGAGACAGACAGTCTTGGGTTTGACTATTGGGCTACCGTGCTTCACCTGGCCAACGAGGCCGTCCAGCGAGTGCAAAGTTTGGGTCATCAGTAAGGAGTGAGGGGGAAGAAGGCTCCGTCGGTCTTCTTTTGACACATCGCTCCAAAGCCCTGAATAAGCTCAATTCAAGTTCGAATCGCGAAAAACCGCCCGAGCTTTCCATTCCCGCCCCGCTACCCGCCCCCGGGAATTAGCCCGAAGAAGCATACCTGCTGCGTGTACCGTCACCCATTTCCCCAGACCTCGGAATCGGTGCCATCAACACTCACACACACTCACCAGCCCGCCCTGCTCTTCTTCCCAAGTGCCGGCACAGGCGAGGGGCTCCCGCGCAGCAGCAACCTCCTCTGTGCGGCGTGACACAGAGAAACAACTTGACGAGGCGACATCGGCTGGCACGTTCAAGGGGAAACAGAGGGGCGGCTGACGCGTGGAGAGAGGGCGTCCCTCCAGTCATTAGTTGCCAGGTAAACATGCCAGCCTATACCTACCAGCCTGCTGCTGTACTTGCCAGCGTCGCCCGAGACGGACTCGAGAAAAGCCCAAAAAAAAAACTGCGTAAGACCAATGTCGATCAGCGCCGGCTGCAGCCAGTCGAAAAAGGGTTGAGGGCCCGACAGCGTCGTTGAACCAAGGCACGGTGAAGTGAGCCTAGAGCTGGAAGCTAGGAGAACGTTCCCTCCTTGCCACGCTCCTCCCCATCCCCAATGTGCTTGCGCGTTCATGGGCCCACTCACACTTCCCGCTCCTCCGCCCTGCCTTGCTGTCCGCCCCCTTTCCACTCCGGGCCATGGCGTGCCGTACACCTCCCCTGGTTGGTCGCCTGTTCCACACACCCTCCCCCGCTGAATTGTCCCGACGACACACCCAGCATCCTGGCCTGTAAACCACATTCTGGGGGAGATGAACCACCATCTCCCTGGAACCAGCTTCGAAATCACACATCAAATCATGCTTCAACGTATGCGAGTCTCTCATCATATGATTAATGATAAATGTCAATGCCCAAATGGTATTACACTCCTATCAACAGCTGATTAATTCCAAATCTGATCCACGGGAGTGTGCTGCGACTTGACAGGGGTCTAGTCTAACAGCCTCCCAATCCGTCGTCCGAAGCCTCATTAAGTTGTCCCCGACAAATCGATCGTAGAATCGAAATGCTGAGGTGATGGGATTATGCCGGTCTCGACTTGAGGCTCAACACCTGTTCGAAGAGACGGGTCCCCGTTATGGTTTCATAGTTGTAAATCAAATTTACAGGGCGGCGAGGATGGCGGCACCACCGAAGAGGGCACCGGCAGCGATGGCACCGGTGGGGCGGGCAGCGGGAGAGTCGTCGTCGTCGTTGAGGGCGGAGGTGGCGCCAGCCAGAGCGGTGGACAGGGAAGAGAGGACCGCGGTGTCGGTCTCGGTCTCAATGGCGCGGGACAGAGAGTTGACAAGGTCGGTCTGAGCAGACTCCGAGGCAGCAATCGACTCGGAGACGGCCTCGCTGAGAGCCTCGCTCACGGAGGCGGCAGCCGAGGTGAGAGAGTCGAAAGCCGAGGTGAGGGACTCGATGGGAGCAGCCTCCTCGCCGGTGGTGGTGGGGATGGGGGCCTCCGAGGGGACCTCGGGGGCGGAAGGAGCCTCAGGGGTAGGGAGAACGTCGGTGACAACGGTCTCGGTCAGGATGTCCTGGGCCTACGAATCGAATAGGTCAGTGGATGTTTGTTCAGACCAGGCGCAAGTGAAACTTACGAAGGCGAGGGGAGCCAGAGCGGCGACGGTGAACTGAGCGAAACGCATGTTGATGGTAGTGAAGGTGTTTGTGGATTAGGTTGATTGGTTTGGGTATTGGATCGAGGTCGAACGATGGACTTGTGGATGCGATTGTGGATGGTGAAAAGGGAGGATAGGAAAGCAGCGTTGGATGTTCAAGGGACAAGCTTTATATATGCAGGAGACCACAACAGACAGGAGGTGGCAGAAGGGGGAGGCCACAGCCCGGTGCCGGGGAGCACGTCAAAGGCCAAGCCGCAGGCCCGCTTGCTGCAAGTTCCAAGACACCAGGGGGCAGGATCAGAGGCAGCCAGGGCAACACTCATCGAGGATCGGCTCGACACTTGCCACCGAAGGCAAGGCATCGGTTCATCGTTCGTGCCTGAGGATGAGCCAGGGGGGCGTGTGTAGCGGACGCACGGGAGGCCTGGGCAACATGCCGGGCTAAGGTACGGAAACCCGGGCTGATAGGGTGCGTGCGATCTCTCCACCGGCTTTCTGGCCCTCTCTCTCCCCTGTCGGGTCCATCTTGTCTTCACTGCTGTTTTGTCGTTGCTCTCACGTCATTCAGTCTCCGGGCAGGTTTGCAGGCGTTGCACCGCGCTAAAGAGAGGCCGGGGTCTACAGCCCGGGCAGCTCCACCCATATGTCACGGCCGGTTCTTCGCTCCTCGAAACAAGCTGCAAGGCCGACTGGCAACTGGCAAGGGAGGACGTCAACGTCAGTCGCCCACGATGCTAGGTGGCTCTGGCGGCTTGTTCCAGGATTTGCGCGCGGGCCGGACTCCAGAGCGAACGGTAGTTTGGGCTCCAAAACAGGACTCGATTCCTTCGGCGAAGAAAGGTTGGGTCCGGGGCGCACCAGGCAAAGCCATTTGTCTACCAGCCACCGAGGTCGGCGTGGCCCGGCCAACTGGCGTCCGCCCGGCCAGCAGAACGTCTCGAAGAAGAGCGCCAGCGAGAATCGCCCCGAGAGCTACTGGCGGTCGCAAACAGCAACCCTTGGGAGACAACGTTGGGGGCGACCCGCCAGCCGCGCACGCCGCTGTCTGGCTGTGTTGTGTGGATGCTCCAGAAAGCTCACTAGGCGGGTTTAGCACGTTCTGATCGAAGGCAATGGCGGGTCTCCCCCGGTAAAAAATGCGAGTCTAGATCGACAGGAGGAGAATCCGATGTGGAGGGGCAGTGGAGGCGGAGTGATGCCGGAAAAAGCAGCTTCGGTAGCCTGTTGTGCGACTCTCTGCCTCTGATTGCGTGGACAGAGCAGCACTGCCAATTCCAAATTTGGAATGAGTCCATGGCACAGCTCGCATGGGGATTCGCGCGGTGCGGTGCAGTGCAGCGCAGTGCATGTGGGCAGGCTGACGGGATCGCCATCCCGTGATACTTGGTTGGCAGTGTTAGCGGTACACATGCTGTAAGCTGAGCTTGCGAGAAGGATCCTCGAGGCGGTCTGTGAGACTGCTGACAACGGAAGCATGGGCTGAGATGGTGGAAATCAATCCAGGGAAGCCGCTACCCCGTAGTTAGACTGCTTGATTCCCTTGCGAGATCGGGCAAGCATGCCTTGACCCACGCCTTCCCTCTATCTTTCCCCTCCTCTCTCCGCCTTCTCTCTCGCTCTTCCCTCGCCCATCACCCAGATCGAAGAAAGATGGAAATTGGGACTAGGCTTGCCTTGGAGACTTGCAGACCAGGCAGGGGCTGGCGGGAACCAAACGCACGCGAGCCACACACTCTCCACCTTTTGCCCCACATCTCGCGGCTCGCGGCTGTCGATGAGCCTCTTGGCCTTCACCCCTGTCGCCCCTGCTTTAGAATCATGCTTGAATGACGTCCCTCCCTGTCGCGGAGGTGGGTCGTGAATCCAGAATCCTCTTTTCCAAGTGATGTACCCCGGTACGCCTTATAACGGCTGGTAATTGCTCGGCTCTCGGCTGCATTCAAGGTTACTGGTACATTGCGTCATTGAGCACCCAACTTGCTGCATCACGCCTTCCGGGAAGTTGAAGTGACTATGGACGGAAAAATGACGAAGGACAAGACTTCGTTACAGACGTCCCGAGAAGCTTACGACGAAGGGGTCCAAAAAAACTGCAGCTGACGAAAGCTACCTCGGCGTTTCCAATGCAACTCGCTGGTCCCTGCCTATTTGCAGGTTTGGCCATCTAATTCCGAGCAGTAGCAAATGATTTCCATGTCGCATCTCGTCTTGTCGACCTCCTTACCTGCCGCAAGACACACCCGACTGGCGATCAGCCTCTGTTGCGGATAGACACACTACACTACACAAGCCTGCTGTCTTTCCATGAGAGACAGGCGCCCCAGAACCCACAGCCTCCCGACGCGCCTGCGACACTCAACGAGCTCCCATGGAATGGTCCAGATGATCAGAGCCTACGCGTCGCTAGTGTCACGCATCCACGGATAGCTGTACGACTGTCCACCGATTCCCGCACAGTCTATTTCGACGACGGATTGGCTTACCGACTCCTGATCTCCTCTGGACTGCCCTGCTTGCCAACGGGTGCTTCGCCTAGTGGCGATCTGAGACCACAGCCCCGAGCTTGTGGGTTCCCAGGTGCGGGAGGATAAGTATGGTGGTTATTTTGAGCCGCGTCAGCTCGACTCGTCTGAACGAATGCCGATTCCAGGAGAACTTCACCCAACTCCAACGACGCCCTCGTGAGAAACAGCAAGACATTTCGGCCACGGCCAAAAGAACCTACGAGACGCAAAGGCCCGACATCTGGTCCGAAACTGGACGCTGGAAGCTGCGTGCCAAACAATTATCTGGCGAGCAGCATGCGTCAAGCATGCTCGTCCTCGCCTGTTCTTCACACGTCCGTCAAGACACGGCTTCTTGGCCTTTGCTGTAGAACAGATCAAAAACAGATTTGCCCGAACCGAGGCTCCTCTCCTCCGGTGCTTACCACTCGCAGTGGCCAACTCCCGGCGGCGAAGCCAATACGCACGGCATTCTCGACACGCTCCAGAGTGGCGGTTTCCTTGGCACTCGCCTTGAAGCGTGCGCCGAGATCTCCATTTCGCTGCCCGGAACCTGGGCACTGGACCTCGATGATGCCCATGCAGTTCAACGGTATTACGGCGATGTGCTCCGGCTGCCAACAGCAGCTTATGCAATGCATTCAAGTTCAAACAGGACTGCTTCGCTCTTGACGTCCCCGGGGAGGCGGTAGACTCGACTCAAAGTGCCGTTTGGAGAATTTACTGGACAGCTGATCACCTGGATAACCTCCGAACGCGGCGCTCTTGCCACCACCGCGCTTTCACGTCTTGATTGACTTGCGGCTTGCCCAGAGAAAGCCATGGAGACTACCTCATCGAACGAGAACCATCGAGAGCACCACTCTTTGTAATACGAGCCAGCTCCCATAAGCACACCCGCTGGCCAGCCTCTGCAGCTCTTGTTCAGGAGCTAAATTCCCGGTCAAATTTTGGTGAGATGCTCGCCACTAAAGATGATCCCTATCCCTAGGGGCTTACGGCTCTCGCATGGCGCAACCTCAGCGCTTCGGATACTAACACACAAATGTCAGCGCATTCCGAGATCAATATTGTCAAGTACATTCAATGCTGTATCAGAAAATTTGCCTTGGCCAGATCTCATCGTCGCGTAGCGTGCTGACAGTTTCCCATATTCATGGCACTTCTACTGCACGACCGTCGCGTTGGTTACGCGCCGCAACGCGGTGTCTGCGAAGCCTCATTGCATTACGCCGCAGGCGTGTGAGAACGCCATAATGTGCGATGATGCGCCAAGGCGTGCATGTGGACGCTCGAGGGCCTGTCAAAAGAGATATGTCCCGGTGTGGCTGATCACCCTGGCTGTCGCTATGATGCAAGCCATCCAGGCTGTTGGATCGGCTTGAGCCTCAACTTCATTCCATGGATGAACAGGCCGCAACCTGCCCTTGGTTGTAGTTGAATGATAACAATGCGACCTTCCCAGTGCCTTGTCGCACATTCCGCTTTCGGGCCTGATTCTCAGCGTGGTCGTATCTATGCGTGAGACGTACGACACCAACTCGAAGAAGGGGAGCTCACTGTTCCTCACAATATGAATGCCATCAAGAACTATTTCATCGCCAAACCTCCTGGCACTCCAGATCGATCCTCGAGTCGCTCTTCCCGTCATGGTCAGCCACAAACTTCGGCATCGCAGGGCGTCGACGCTGCACCGCCAGTGTGGTCGTCGTCGTCCTTGTCATGGCAGTCTTCCGCTCCGGACCCGAGGCGGAGCAGCGCTGGCAGCAACGCGATAGCGACCCGTTCGATCTGCGGCTCCGACCTGTCCAGGGCCTGGATGACGGATGCCCCCAACGAGTTCTCTGACTTCAAGGCCGACATAATGGTGCAGAATCTCTGGCAGGACCAGCTTCGCAGGGTTTACGCGTCGGGGTATGATTCCGAAGAAGGCGTCGTGCTCAAGAAGTCCAAAGGAGACTGGATCTGCTCTCCGGTGAGCCTGCGCGACGAGGAGCAGGGGTTCTTTGAGGCGATCTGCCAGCTGAACGTTAGCGTAAGTACAGCCCTTTTCCATGTGTGTGGTTGTTCTCGGACTGATAGTGTTAGTGTGCCATCACGGTCAACTCTCCGGTCGTCCAGTCCATCTTGCAGCGGCTGCCGTCCGCCGTCACTTCTCTCCCGGTTTCTGACGGTATGCACCTTCAAATCCTCAAGGATATGCATGACCTCCCTCGCTGCCACAAGCACCATTTCGCGGCGTTCATCAGGAATCCGCCCAAGCTTGTAGTGTGGGATGATCATCCGCAGACCATCATGCTGAGGGCAGAGACTCTCGAGCAGATGATCGTGAAGTATATCTGGCAGCTCTGCGAACAGGATGAGGACGAAGACGATTCGAAGAAGGTCCATGTTCTGCCGGTGATCACGGAGGAGGCGGATGCCGCCGACGTCGAAGAGGGTTTCGGCCCAGAAATGAGGAAGACCAAGCTAACGAGCTGTATCGTGGTCAGCTGCGCCTTGGGCTTGGAGATTGCCTGCCTCGGCCTGGGCTGGAGGATGCTGTCACTCCAGGCGACGGTCGACGGGAACTATCTCCGGCTGCTCATCGCTCTTTCTAGTCCCATTACATTGTTCCTGAGCCTGGTGAGTACCAAAATGACGCCGTGGGCACTGGCCGTGCTGACAACAGGCAGTTCTTCTTCTTCGTGATCGTCGCCAATTTCGTGCAGCTTGTCGGCCCCACGAGCTGCGTAACGATGAACTCGACGAATTACTCGGGCAAGCCCCCTCGTCGCTTGCCTAGGGTCCCGGGCCAGCTGCCCCATGTCACCATTCAGATGCCTGTGTACAAGGAGAGCTTGGGGCCTGTCATCAAGCCCACCGTACACTCGGTCAAGGCCGCCATATCGACGTACGAGATGCAGGGCGGGACGGCGAACATCTTCGTCAACGACGATGGCATGCAGCTGATCTCGGACGAAAAAGCTAGAGCTCGAAAGGAGTTCTACGAGGAACACAATATCGGTTGGGTGGCTCGGCCAAAACACGATCCGAAGCCGGAGGAGGCAGGCAAGCAGCCGTTCTTCCGGCGGGGACGCTTCAAGAAGGCCTCGAACATGAATTACGGGCTGGGCTTTACCAACAGAATCGAGGACAGGCTCAAGTGTGTGGAACGGAGCGATAAGTGGTCGCAGAGAGACGAGGAGGCGGCCTACAAGAGGTGCTTCGCGCAGGTCCTCGAAGAGGATGAGGGGCGGACGCTCGCAGATGGAAATGTGCGGATGGGCGACTATATCCTGATCATCGACTCTGACACGCGAGTGCCGGCTGACTGCCTGCTGGATGCTGTCAGCGAGATGGAAACATCCCCCGAGGTGGCCATCATTCAGTACACCTCCGGCGTCATGAATGTGTCGGACAGCTTCTTCGAAAAGGGGTAAGTATCCATACGGAAACCGAAACTAGTGGCAATTCTGACGTCCCCCAGCGTCACCTGGTTCACCAACATGATTTACACCAGCATCACCTTCGCCGTCTCCATGGGCGACGTGCCCCCTTTCGTCGGGCACAACGCCATCCTCCGCTGGTCGGCCCTCCAAGACGCGGCCTCGTACATTTGCGAGCAAGACAAGACGGAAAAGTTCTGGTCCGAGTCCCACGTCTCGGAGGACTTCGACATGGCTCTGCGGCTACAGACGGCGGGCTATCAGCTGCGTTTCGCGGCGTACACGGGCGACGGCTTCCAGGAGGGCGTGTCCCTGACGGTGTATGACGAGTTGATGCGCTGGGAGAAGTACGCCTACGGCGTCAGTGAGCTTCTCTTCCACCCGTTCCGGCTCTGGCTCACCAAGGGGCCCTTCACGCCGCTCTTCAGGCGGTTCGCCATGTCGAACATGCATCTGTACAAGAAGTGCACCATGATGGGCTACATCAGCACGTACTATGCCATCGGGCTCGCGTGGCCCATGACGCTGGCCAACTACTTCCTCACGGGTTGGTTGTCGGGCCACCTGGACAAGTTCTACCTCGACTCGTTCGCCATCACCTTCTCCGTCATCATGGTCTTCCCCGTGGCGAGCAACGTATGCCTCGCCGTGCTGCGCTACAGGCTAGGGCACCATGGCCTGTTCGAAGCTCGTGAGTATCTCTCCTTTTCCCCCTTTTGCAAGTAAAACATCCATGCTGACCCACGCACCCAGTCTGGATGAACATCAAATGGACGCCGCTCTTCACCGTATTTCTGGGCGGCCTGTCGCTGCACGTATCGCGGGCGCTATTGAGCCACCTGTTCGAGATCAACATCCAATGGGGCGCGACGAGCAAGGAGGTGGAGCGGTGCAACTTCCTCGAGGAGGTGCCCAAGATCATCCGCAGCTTCCGGGGGACGTTCCTCTACTGCTTCCTGATGACGTCGATCATGGTGTGCGGCGCCGTGGTGATGCCGCACGACTGGCGCGTGACGGACTTCGCGTCGGTGTACCCGCTGGCGTCCATCACTGTGTGCCACTTTGCGCTGCCGGTGTTTCTGAATCCTGCTCTGATGAAGTTCAGTTTCTAGGGTGGCAGCTGTAAGAAGGGGGTGTTGATAGAGACGAAATTGTGTACGTGGTGGATGAGGTAGGCTGTCTGGCGCGGAGGATAGGGGCAAAAAGATAGATCATAGAGTTCATTGAGAAAGGAAGAAAAAGTCACATACGATACAACAACTCCAGGCTTCAAGTTTTTTCGTGTAAAATGGCAAAAGCTTCTCCTTCCAGGAGGTGCCTGGAAGGAGAAGCTTAAGGACTGTGCCCTGCATGGGAGTTGAACCCACCTCGGTCCCGCGCCGTGAAGGCTCAGTTGAGCTACTGATCTGAGAATTTCACCCCTTGGCCACCGGCGCCGGACCCCGTTATGATGTGCTGCAGAACGCGGGGCTATGAGGGTTGATGGCGGGGTGGTGTTGTGATTCACTTGCCTGAGGTGCAGTGGTGGGCGAATCAGGGTCAGCCGGCTTCTTTACTTGGCCATTCTCAGGGCACAATTACTGCCATGCAAGCAGATAGGATACTCTGCAACATTGGATCTCACGGCATGGCGGTGTCTTATTACTCAGTGTCATCTACTTGGGATGGACGAGCAGGGAGATGTCCTTCCAAGTGGCCGGGAAGATGTCACTGATCGACTTGACAAGAATCTTGAAAAGCTGACACTAGATGTATCACTTGACGCAATTCAAAAGACCCTCGTCTTTCCGTTCTCTTCCTGCTAGGAGTCAGTAGGTGTGTGAAACGCAGTGCAAGCAGCTCGAAGTTACACAGTTGCATAAGGTAACTGCCGAAGCGTGCCTACCCCTAAATGCTTGGATTATGGATACCAGTACCACCGTCTACTGGACATTTATTGGTCACTCACCGCACACCGGCCAGCTATGGACTCTGAGCCCCTCCACCAGGGACGACGATGATTGTGCGATTTCCCACACCTTGCCTCTTGTGTCAGCAAGCACCACTAACTCAACCAGACCAGTCAATGAGAGGTCTCTCCTGTGGCCGGAAATGCCCTGCCTCTCATCAGTGCTGACACCAACCCTGCGATGTGACCGTTTCGTTGCTGACACGGTTTCTTAGTGCTGACACGGTTGCGCGAAACGACCCTTGCCCGGAGACTTCGCTGACCAAGTCAGAAGGCAATCATCATCTTTATAATCATGCGCTTTCCCCTCAGGTCTTGGTCGGCCATCATCTCGAGGGCATGCCATCTTGACGCACCCAAAACTCAGCATGGAATCTCAGCATCGTAAAGTCCCGGGCCGGGATGTCTGCGTCGTGGGCGCCGGTATGATTGGGCTTTTAGCCACCAAGAACCTCAAGGAGCAGGGGTTCAGCCCAACGGCTTTCACGAAGGATGATTACATTGGGGGCCTGTGGCGCGTGTCGGAAGATCCCACCAAGACGACGGCCACGGCACAGACGTTGTACAACAGCTCCAAGGAGGTGGTGAGTGTAGCCAACTAGTGGCAAGTAGAAGAGTGCCCACTGACAAAATCCGGCAGAATGCGTTCACTGACTACCCCATGCCGGAGTGTGAGTACCAGCCGATCCCTTGCGTCGATGCCTCTCGTGGAGCGCCCGTCGATCTGACCTACCTGCAGCCTACCCAACCCACCCCACGGCCAAGCAGCTGCAGGAGTACCTCGAGGGCTACGCGCGACACTTTGATCTCTTGCCCCATATCCGCACGGGCAAGATGGTCACCAATGTCGAGCGTGACGAGGCCGATGCGTTCTGGATGGTCACCACGGAGGATGTCAGGTCTGGAGCGAAGGAGACCCATCGCTTCGACCGTGTCGTGATCGCGACTGGCTGCCTCAACATCGAAAACGACGTCAAAGTCGAAGGTCAGGAACTCTTCGGGGGCGAGATCATCCACTCGAGAGCATTCAAGGACCCGAGCCGGTACGAGGGAAAGAATGTCTTGGTCATCGGCACGGGGGCGACGGGCGCCGATACACTTGTCTCTCTCAGGCAAGCTGGCGCCGGCAGGCTGTACTCGAGTCACCGTGGGCAGTACTTTCTGGTGAGTCCAGCCACATACACAAGACGTTGAATACGCTGGGTCACGCAAGTGTCTAACACGTGCAGCTCCCACGCACTTTCCGCGGCTTGGCGGTCGATCACGGCCTCAGCCGGCGCATCGGATACATCCTGCGCTACATCGCCAGCTGGTCACCAACGCTTTGCGCCAAGCTCATGAGCACAGGTATGATGAGCACGGCCTTCCAGGCCTACCCGTTCCTCAAGAAGCACCCGGCCTGGGCCCCTTCGCGTGGCGGGCCCCTTCGCGTGGCAAGCCCCCCTCGCTCGTCGAGAGACTCCCCGTCTTCTCGGACCATCTTGCCGACTACCTCCGCGACGGCCTCGTGGAAGACGTCGTCGGCGTAGACCGAGTCACGGGCCCACGCTCCGTCCGCCTGACGGACGGTGTGGTGATCGACGACCTCGACGCCATCATCGTATGCACAGGCTACCACTACGACCTCTCGTGCATCGAGGGAAACAAGGGCGACCCGTTCGACCCGGCATTTGCGCCCGACGGATATGCCAGTGTGAAAGCTGCGCCGTTCAACCCCCTCAAAAAGACGTTCCCGCGACTGTACCGCGGTATCATCTCGGAGCAGTATCCCGAGAGCCTGGCGGTCTGCGGCCACTTCATCATGCCAAAGGCCGTGTTCACGCTCTACGATCTCGCCACCATGGCAATCGCCGGCTTCTGGAGCCGCGGCGAGATGCCCTCGCGGGCGGACATGGGTAAGGACATCGATGCGCAATACGCGTGGCTCACGGGGGCTCTGCAGCGCGGCCCGGTGCCACACTGGGGGATCCGGATTAACGCGCGCGAGACGTACGCCTGGCTGAACGAGATGGCGGGCACGGGCATCGAAAGGCTGGGCGGCTGGGGATGGGGTGCGTGGAAGCTGTGGTGGCGGGACCGCAAGTTCTATAGCCTCGTCATGGATGGGGTGGACTCCCCGGCTTCGTACCGTCTGATCGATACTGGACGCGGGCGGGCGCCTTGGGCCGGGGCGAGGGAGCGGATCGAGAAGGACAATGTCCACGTCAAGGCTCTTGGTGAGACGTGGAAGCGCGAGAATGAGGAGGACAAGAAGAGGAAGCAGGTCTAGGGTCAAGATACCACAATGTTCACGTGGCCGTCTGCCACCACAGATGCAGTATCGCGCGGCAATCCTGCCGCCCGGTCGAACGCTTCGAACCGCCATCCTCCCTGTAAGCGAAGTCGACGGGCATGGCCGCTGGATTAAACACCACGCAGCCTGGCCTGGTGGTCCAGAACATGCAAGCCACCGACCTGCAGGCTGCACGTCGACCACCCAAGAGCCCAGCATGATGCGTCCAAGCTCTCTGGACGAGTGTCTATAATCCCAGCGTTACTCGGGCGCTTGCGGAGTTGACTCTGCCTCTTTCCATACCCTCATTTAAAACTTCAGACGTTAGCTATGGGCCTCTTTGGATCCTCGACATGTCGTTACCCTAGCTGCGACGAGCGTCGGCTGTCCGGCACACGTGCCTGCTATGATCGTGCGTCCCCTGTCTCCTGAGACCTGGCGGAACCCCTCTCCCACATGTCGCGACGCGACAAAGTCACTCACGGCTCGTGATAGACCTGTGCTTGTTCAGCGGTACTGGATGCACGAACGAGGCCATCTTCGACAGCGAGTATTGTCTTGATCGTATGGACGTTCCCGGCGACCGCAGAACCGCGGATTCCAGCAGCATGCATCTGATAACCCGACAGACGTGTGCCTATGGCCTAGCTGTACCACGAAGAAGTCTTTTGGGAACTACTGCGCTTCACGTGAGTGCCTTCCCCTTATTTTCTCTAGGGGGGTGTTCCTCGCTCGCTGACCAGACGGTACAAGACGTATGCAAGGAGGGAGATTGCGAGCAGAAGCGCGTCGATGACGACGAGGAGTACTGCTCAGATCGTGAGTCCAATATCACCCCGTCCACACGTCTCCCGGGAGCATAGTGTCTGACCATGCCAGTGCAGACCTGGGAAGCCCGACGTCTTCACGGTCGTCGTCGCCCGACAACCAGGTCGTCAGGTACTCGCGCGATTCCGACTCGGACTCCGATGGCAGCGGCAGCAACAGCCCCGACGCCGTGTCTGACTCTGACTCAGACTCGGACCGTGCTGTCCAGCAGTACACTTCGCAGCCGAGCCATCAGCGCTATCGTCGTACTCGGACGACGACGACGACGACGGAGACAGAGGAGTGGAGTGACTAGGCGCATCGTTAGTCGGGACATGGCTCGGAAGACCCGCTGCGGTATGGTAGATAGCGGGTTTGCTGAAGATGGATATGCTTCGCACTTGATGCCAGACATTGTTGGCTTGCGTTGGGCTTCGTAACCTGACACGGATCCTTCCTGTAGCAATCGAGAATAGCATTGGCCCGTGTTAGGGCTCCGCATGATTTACCCCAATCCTGACTGTCTTAGACGAGGCAGAACGTAGTAAATCGGATATCTTGCAGCAGTGTGGTACACTGCCTACTGAGAAAGGGTTTCAGCCATCAAGCCGCCGAGGCGATGCCAATCCTCAGCTTCCGGCAGCCAAGCTGCTGCTGGCGACCTGGCATGCTGCATGTGCGCTTTGCGGGCGCTTCTGCAGCCTGATTTCGCGAGTGAGCGATGCAGCGGAAGAGAGATAGTCGGTGGATAATTAGACCACAAATTGCCCGATCGTTGGAGTGCTGCGTCGGGTCCTGGTACTGAGGCCGTGGTAGCTCACCGAGATGGCTTGTCAGTGGCTCAAGCCACCCCAAACTGAAACCTCGTGATTAGGTAAACACGTATGCCCCGAGTGGATCCCGATCATGACGTAGTGCGACCCCTATTCGGCAGGCAAGAAGTGAACCGTGCATTCCAGCGTCGGGCTCGGACTCGTCGACGGCTGCGGCGACTGCCTGCCCAAATTGCGACGGTCAATCTCGCGACTAACGGCACAATGCCCATCCTTCAACCAAACCCTCCGACAACACCGGCCACCATCGCATGGTGACAACACCGTCTTCCGAAATGCTCTTCCACGTAGTGAGCGCCTCCTCACCGGTGCCATCAATCGTCTTCTCCGTCCTAGCCCTACTCGTCATCTCCCTGGTCGTCCTGCTCATCCTGCGATACTACCTCCCTCTCCGGACGACACCGGCCTTCTACCTCGTCCCCATCTTCTTCGCGCTATGGCTCCCGGCGTGCATGGTCCTGCTTTTCCCGATCGATCTGGCATCAAATGCGCGCACCGAAGATGAGGCCACTCGGGGCGTTTGGCTACCTGATCGAACGCTGCTGGTGTCGTGGAGGATCACGTACTGGCTGACGTTTGCGCTCACCTGGTACGTTCATCGATCAGAGTCTTTCCGTAACACACAAAATCTGAGGATTCAATACACTGACACATCGCGACAGGTTCATCCTTCCCATCCTGGGCGAATACTCCGACGCCGGCTACCGCGAACCAAAGGACAGCATCCTCTACTCCCTCCGCGAAAATGCACGATACCACGCCATCGTTTTCGGCGCCGGTTTCATCGGCATCATATACGTCTTCGTCGTCTATGGCGTCATGTTCGACTCGTTCAAGAGCGTCCTCATGGCGCTTGCCTATTTCTGGGGTCTCATCTTCGCCTTGTACCTCATGGGCCACGGCCTCGTTTCGATACCCCGACGACTTCTCCGATTCGCCTCCATCAGCGGCAGGTTGCGCCGACTGCAGATCCAGGCACCCAAGGTGTACGAGCGCATGGAGGACTCCCTGCTGACGCTGGAGGACGTCGAGGTGCAAGTCTCGGAGCTGAGCCGGCGCAAAGTCGGCACCGCCAGAGACTTTTCCGAGTGGATCGACGATCTCGTTGAGATGGCCAACTTGCCTGAGACGCAGTCACGGAACGGCATGCGTGGGGGCGCCGAGAGCCGGATCATTCCCAGGGTCATCACGGAGAAGTACATGGCCGACCTGACACGAAACCTTGTGCGCGCTCGCCACAAGCGGTCGAGATACACCATCGAGTGGACCCATCTTGTCCAGGAAGCAGCGAGAACCCAGCAGATTCTCGATTCTGCCGCATCTAAGAAGTTGGACTTTGGAGAGCCCTCGCCACATGCGGGTCTGTGGGACCGCTGGACCTTCCTGTCACCGCACAGCCGCTACATCTTCTACTACTACGTCCAGCCTTACGGAAGTGTCGTTCTCGGTATATTCCTGGCCCTGTGCTCGGTCTGCATTGTCTGGTCCGAGTTGGTCAAGGATGCCCTGCCTCATCTTTCCGTTATTGGACTCACCGTGGTCCACCACTGGGTCGGCGAAAAGTCCCAGGTCGGTTTCGCTGGCCAGGCCATCTCCGTTCTGTGGCTGCTCTACATGTGCGCGGCCGCCTTCATCACCATGACAGAGGTCAAGACCTGGCGCGGCCGTGCTTTGGTCCGGCGCAACACCGGGTACGAGGCGGCCTTCTGGTACGCCGGTCAAGTCGCCAAGCTCAGCGTCCCGCTGTCGTACAACTTTATGACTTTCCTCGACCCCGGTATTTACAAGAAGACGCGCTTCCACGCCTTCCTCGGACAGTACATCGACTTTACGGCGCTGGGTATGTGGATGAACTGGCTACTACCCATACTGGTTCTTGTCCCCGTCGTCGCCACCCTCTTCGGGCTGTACGGAAAGGTCCAGCGCTTCTTTGGGTTCGGCGTCGATATCATTGACGAGGACGAAGAGGGCAACCAACGTGGCTACGGCGCCGGTTCCTGGAGGGAAGGCCGCGACCTCATCGAACGGGAACTGGGAGGCAACTCGATCGTTCGACGTCGCGAGGAAGCCCTGTCCCGACTGGGAGGCGTAAGCTCTGGAGGCCTTGAGGGCCGCGCCGCACCCGTGCTCACGATCCCGGGAGCCAGGACCGGCGGCACTTCACCTGCCAGGTCACCGAACAGGGCGGCGGCGCCTGCCCGCTCCGCAAGGCCCAACCGCCCCACGCACACCGACTCAGACCTCGAGGAGGAGAACTTCTTCGAGGCCATGGGCCACCGGATGAAGAACACCTTTGACACCATTGAGGCGCCCAAATGGTTTTCCGACCTGAAGAAGCCCAAGTGGATGGGCGGCGACGACGACGAGCCGGCGGCTGGCGGGAGCGGCTCGGGTGAGTCGGACATCAGGCGGTGGTTCGGCGGCGAGGGCCGGATACGGCTGTGATCTGGCGGCTGTCTGTTGGTTATTTTCGTTTCCTCGTCCAGCACCTTTTGGAAAGCACGGAGCAGGGACTGCACATCTCTACCAAGAGCTGGGGAGAAATCGCATTGCGGAGTTTTCGGGTCTACTTGCGCGGCTGGCCTTTTCTTGAACGCACATCTTCAGCGGGACTTGGCGTTGGAGTGTATTTCGTAGACTTTGCGTGACAGTGATCGCGGTCCAATAATTTTACAGTTTCTAATCACTTGACCTTTTGATGCTAGCCACTACGGAGGAATACGTGCTCTGGCAATGGTCATAATCTTCGATTGCACCATCGATTTAGTTGGCTCAAGAACGTCAATTGACGTCCACCAGTAGGCAAGCGACCCTGCTGTATCTTCCCGAAGAAATAGAACGAACTAATGTGTCACGATTCACGATCCATGAGGCTCTAATGCCACCGGCCGGAGCGATCGGGCCCCGGGACGCGGGCCGGTGCGGGGACGGAGCAAGAAGCTGGGGTAAACTTGAACCGAATCGGCCGAGGTCTCGATAGAATAATCACCGTCTCACATGCCGAGGCCCAACGTCGCATCTCTCTTGTACCATCTCAAGAAACACAACTCCATCCACCACCAGAACAGCCGCACGGTCGTGTCACCCCAACTTACTCACGACACTGGACCTCTCGCTCCGCTCATGACATACACGATACACGACCTCTCACACCACACAGCATGAGCCCCCCGTTAGCGACCGAGCTCTCCGTCAGGAAGATCGGCGACGATGAGTTCCTCTCCAACAACCTCCCCGTGCGCATGGGCAACGCCCGCCCCATCGCCTACGGCGGCTCCACGCTAGGCATCGCCTGCAACGCGGCGCACGCGACCGTCCCGCCGACGCACCGCCTCTACTCCATGCTCGGCCACTACCTGGGCCCGGCCGCCGTCGACCAGCCGCTCCGGTGCCGCGTCGCACGCACCCGCTCCACGGCCTCGTTCGCCACGCGCCGCGTCGAGGTCCTGCAGCGCCAGCGCGACGGCTCTCACCGCGCCGTCATGGAGGTCATCTGCGACTTCCACGTCCCGGAGCAGCCGCTCCTCACGTACTCGGCGCCTCCCTCGGCCACCTACGCCGGGCACGAAGAGTCTCCCGTCGACTCGGAGGTCGCCGCGTCCCTCCTCGCCGACGGCCACATTTCCAAGGGTCAGCACGAGGCCGTCAGAGCGTCCTTCGCCGCCAACGAGCGACACTTCGAGACCCGTGTCCCGCCCACGAGCTACTCGGGCCAGAACCTCCACGGCATCGCGAAATCCGTCGCCCGCAACCGCGAAGCACCCATTACAGACAAGCGGTCCGCAGAGTGGTATCGCGCGCGCGACGCCGCGCCCTCGGACGCTGATTCCGCCGCTGTCCTCGCCTTCCTCATGGACGGCGGACTGTCGTTCCTGCCGCTTGCGCACAGCGACATGTTCCTCAACGAGGCGGGGCCGTGCTCGTCTCTGGACTTTGCGCTGCGGCTGTTCCAGCCGACTGTTGATTTGTCGAGCTGGCATTTCCGCGAGCGGCTCACGTCTGCTGCTGGGCATGGGCGCTCGTACACGGAGAGTAAGCTGTGGGATGACAAGGGGAATATGGTGGCCTGTATGACGCAGCAGGGCATTCTGCGGCCGCTGAAGCCCAAGGCCGCACTCTGAGGGGAGATGTTGTGTTTGGTAGAGAGATTTGTAGACAGATGTAGACTATGAAAGCGTGCAATGTGCGATTCTGCCAGGCCCATCGTAGATCCTCTCGGCTAGCCCTTGCAGAACTTGATATCTCAGCCTCACTGTCACAAAGAATGCTCAAGTGTCCAAGGAGATGACAAGCTCGAGACGTGATCGCACAGTCGAATGATGAAGGAACCCATCTTTGAAAGCACACGTTTGTGTCATTTCCCACGACATGGCACGAGCACCGGATACATCACCTCACGAATCTTGGTCGCACTGTTATTAATTCTCCCTAGCGAATGTACCTGCAAACAAAAGAAAATGCCTAGCCCGTCCAGCTGGTCGAAAGACGAATCGATCGTACCAGCAGACAATTAATTAATGCCCAGCCCTTGCGGCTGGTCGAAGATGAACCGATCGTGAAAACAAACCAAAGCAAACCAGGGCAATGTCCAGCCCTTCCAGCTGGTCGAAGATGGACCGATGGTACCAGCAGACGATTAATGTCCAGCCCTTGTGGCTGGTCGAAAGTGAACCGATTGTGAAAGCAAACCAAAGCAGTGTCCGGCCCTTCCGGCTGGTCGAAGATGAACCGAATCGTACCAGCAAACAAGCAATGTCCAGCCTTTCCAGCTGGTCGAGAATGATCCCTTGTCTCAGCGTCCCTGTTGATGAACAGGACTGACTGCCAAGCTCTCGCGAGGATCCTGTCTCAGCCCCTGGTGATGTTCATTGTGAAAGCAAATCGCGGGTCCTTTGATCTGGTACCCCATGTGCTGCACAGTCTTGGCCGTGAAGCTATCGCACGTCCCTCGAATGGGGGGCGTTCCTGTCAATCCGCAGGCCCTGACCATCAAGCGAGAAACAGAATACCAACAGCCGTGCCCGGGCCGTTCTTCAGTTCCTCATCATGTACCTCATGAGAATCAAGTTGACCTCCTCCCGGGCATAGTGCATGGGCAGATGGGCCACCGACGCCACGTGGCGGAACACGTCCCTCCAGTCGTCCAGCCCAGGGCTCATCGTTCTTTTGGGCTCGTCGCGGAAGTCAGGGTCGAAGCTGTTGAAGCCATACTCGGTATGTTGAAACTCGTACAGGGCCAGGTACGGGGAGTTGCGGCGCGCGAGCTGGTCGCGGAAAGCGTCCCTCAGGAGCTTGTAGAGGTAGTCCCGGCGGATAGTCGTTCGCTGGGGACCCTCGGGGAACCGTAGATGCGAGTCCGCCTTGAGGTCGTCGTTCAGGGCGTGCTTCGAGGGGCCGCTTATGAACAGCGACGGGTAGAACTTGACCATGTAGAGGGGGACGGCGGCGGTCATCTCCCAGTCGATGAGCGCCGCTGGCATCTTGGTCTCATTGTCGATGAGGACGTTGTTGCAGCAAATGCTGTTGTGATGGAGGGAGCACGTCGGCGGGCCCTCGGTGAGGTCTTGAGAGAGACCCGTGAACTTGATCCCGCCAAAGAGACAACTGCGCAGTCTCAAGCAGAACCCCTTTGCTTTGTGGAAGTCGTTGCTGTTTATTCCGATACTTCTGAGATACAGGTCCATCGGATCTGCCGACTGGCTGTCTGACTCGCGATAGGGGCCTTTGGCCCAGTCGATGAAGGGGTCGAGAGGTCTGCCCAGTGCGGCTTCTGCCCGCTCACGGAGGTTACCTTCTTCCATGCCCCGTTCAATGGCCATGCCCATTTCAGCGCGGAGCCACTGGCGGCGGTCGTTGACCTCGTTCTTGTGCATTTCGAGGAAGCCCCTGGCATAGGCGGCCACCGACTTGTAAGGGCCCCGATCGAAGGTGTATTCTTGCCTCCAGTCTCCCTCGAACACCTCGGATACGAGAGGTCCCAGTTGGACGGAGGTGGCGTAGGAGGGATCGAGCCAGATTGCGCCATCCTCGAACCGAGGGAACGGGGTTCCGCTGTCGTAGAGACTGCCCATGCCATTGAAGCGGAGACGAGAGAGCTGATCGACCCAGTCGGCAATGGTCCGGGCAACGTTCTCCAGCTGTTCGAAGGTCATGTCATATTGAGCATGGAACCAGCTTTGAGCGCCTTCAACCATGCTGATCAACATCCATTCGTGACCGATGGCATTGTTCGGGAACGGGTCGAAAGCGTAGACCTGGGGCACGGGGATGGTCGTGTGTTGACGGACATATCGCATAGTTGCGACCTCAGAAACGGTCTTGAGGTATGGCTGTGTGGGGCGAGCAGCGCGAAGAACGTACGAAGGCGGCTTCTCTTGAGCTGCTGCGCTGAAGGCAGCGCTAGGGCGGATGGCGAAGAGGATGTAGTGTTCGCCATTGGAGAGGTAGTGGATGACAGGTTCATCGCCGAGCCCGAGGAGAAGGAGGAATGGCTGTATCAACTTGCGGACATCGGCATCGGTCGGCTGTTGAGTGGACCTGAAGTCATACCAACCCATATCCCGGTCAAAAGACCAGATGATGGGGGGAGGCTTGGGGTGGAAGTTGCTGGTTGCCCTCGGTTGTCCATTGGGATGGGCTGATTCCTGTTGGCCAGGGGGAACTTGGGAACCCGGGGAAGCAGGGGAACCCTGTTCATGCGATAGATCGTGGGGATCTCCGCGGGGATCTGCGGGAGGCTGCTGCCCCGACGAGCGGGGAGGCGAGGGAGGCATAGCAGCAGTTGCTTTGAGGGTGTCTGCGAGGAAGAAACAGATGGCAAACAATACCGTGGGGATGAAGCGGAGTGCGCGTGGTGTCTGTGAGTGAGAAACAGAGTGCAAACAATGCCGTGGGAAACAGCAGAGTGCGCGTGGTACTGTGAGAAAGAAGTGAAGGGATGGCCGGTGGTATTTATACGCACACTCGGAGGAGCTCCCGCTGCTGATGCCCTGGAAAATTCAGTCATACGTTCACTTGGAAGGAAAGTGTCTTTATGCAGCAACGCATCGTCTCAACACTCGACGCTGATACGTCAGAACCGTGACCAGATGAATCATCCAGCGCAGTGAATTGGAAGGCTTGAGGTGCTTGCCTTGAAAAGGAGGTATCCGGCCCTGCCAGATGAGTTGGCCATGCAGATGAGTGCTTGATATAGGCACGCCAGGGGCAAGGCACGCCCATTGAGATTTTCCTAACCCACGTGATGTAGTTCAGGATATGCATCACCTCTGATTGTGGCCTCCAATAAAACTAGACAGGTCCACGGGTACCATCGTCAGAAAGGTGAGCTGTGCAAGATGCACCCCCTCGAAGGAGATGTCTGAAGGACATCAAACCACACCTTGGTAGGCCAGTAGTTCCTCTACAGTTGTCACTGACTCTACTGATCCAAGTTCGATAACGGAGAGTGTTGGGTCTGGACGTGAGGTGTCGTTGGAGTTTGATATACAGAAAGAAAGCCTCTGCTGAGGCGAGTGTCGTCTTGCACGTGACGGGACGTGGTGATATCTTCCACACCCAGCAGCATCAAGGATGTGGCCGCAACTCTCGGCTCTGACTCTCCACTAGACAGACAGTGACATGAAAAAAACCGGAGCAAAGCTCATGAGAACTTGAAAAGAACCGATACCTACGCGACCTGATTTCTGGAACTCGAATCCTGATTTGAGGGGGCAACGACACCGTCTGCCATGCGGGCCTGGACCTGGAACCATGTTTCACGACGATCCTGCAAGTCTGGCTGTCGAAGGCCGCATTTATGTTGTATATGTCCTGCACATGACATCTTCGGCCCTCAATCGATATACGTGGAAGGCCATTTCGTGGGGAAAGTCTTGCATGATCTGTGTTGCCGGGCTCTAAATCTCGACGTATGCAGAACAATCGAAACTCGCAGTCAATCGACGAATGATACCCCTCTTCCAAGCAACACGAATGACATCTTGTCGATCTGTCTGCCGGGGGATGATGTTGCTGACATTCTTTTCGACGCCCGTGGTCTTAGAGGCCACTGGATGGTCTCACCAACCAAGCGACAACTGATGGCATGTGTGTTGTGACTAGTAATGACCGGTAACACAATGAGAGATTGCAGTAGCCGGGTTCGTGATGTCTTGCTACCTATGTCGCGTTCATTGACGTTGCTGTCGTGGTGAGCATTACCTACCATGTCGTTCACGCACTGATCCACAGCGCACGTGAGCTGTCTGAACCCGCTTTTCATAAACCGACAGCCGGCTCCGGTCTTCAACAAGAAGCGGCCGCGTGGCTCAATTGGCAGAGTATCTGACTACGACCCAGTAGTTACATCAGGAGGTTCCAGGTTCGAGCCCTGGCGTGGTCACTTGATCTTTTGCTGGGGCATCCCAATCTCTCAATATTTGCTTCACTTTTTGCTTTCACGACATGTACCCTGCTTCGTCAAGAACACCAGTCAAGACCTCACAATGTAAATGGCGTACTCATTCGGCTACGAATAAAAATGCCAGGCAGCCTCTTCCGCCCTTCGAAGCTTCAGCTTTGCCGCAACCTACTCCATAACCCTCCACGTCCAACTCACAAAGCATCTCGCAAGTCGGTACTGATCACCAGGTCATCTCTTCCCCTCAAGTGCATGACGATGGTCAGGCCCTCAATCCCCAGCCCCTCCCCAACCATATTGTCTCCTACACCGGCATCGACCGTCTCACGGTCGCGCTGCGGCGGACTCTGGTCGGGAGCTACCTCCCTCGAGGCCATCTCCGCTTTGAGATGCCGTACCTCAGCCGCAAGACCCAGGTATTGATCCTTCCACGAGCAATGGTGATTTGGTGGCATGATAGGAACGGGAGTGAACAGTTCCGGAGCCAGCTCGGCGACTTCGTCGTGTATATTCTCCGAGGAAAGAGAGAATTTTCCCAGGCTTGACTCGGAAGCAAGTGCGAGCTCGACCTCCGCGACAGTCAGGGGTCTTTGGTTTCTGATCGGCCGGGGCAGCAACAAGACGTCCGAGTCATCGTCTTCACCCAAGGCCTGGCTGGAGTTGGCGATGAGCATGTCACGGCGTGGAACATCCGTTGAGCTTTCGACATCTCTGTCGGGCCTGTGCTTGGTCGAGCCAACTGGACTGCAGTTGCCGCACTCCTTGTCGTTTTTCGTCACACTGTGCGTAGCTAGGTGGCCCTCGGGTGCCGGATACGTGACCTTGCGGAGTTGATGGTGCCGGAACTCGGGAAACGGCTCCTTCTCAACGGTATGGTGATGTATTTCGTCGAGTTTCTGCACCCTTCGCAAGGGTTTGTGGTGCCAAGGAAGCGTCTGCGGCTTCCCCTCCGAGTGAGGCAAGGGCTGCTCAGACACAGAAGGCCGAGGTGTGCTGGGGCCGCTGTCCATGGGCGGGGAGGACGCTGGACGTTTGACCTCGGATCCTCGGTTGTTTTTGGCCTGCAGAACAGAAAAGACATCACCAGGTTTGCGTCCGGGTTGGGACAGCCAGAGAGGCGTGTCGGACAAACGGGCTTTCGGGGCGGAACCTCGACCTGCCGGAGAGTCCGCACTCAGCCTGTGCGGTCGCGACCAGTCCTTGACTCTGTTCAAAGGATCCTTGCCGATGGTATGGCTTCTCTCTGGGGTCTTGATGTCCACCACCGGATCCACACTGATGGAATGTGGCTGTTGTTGCGTGGCTGACGGCGAAATCGATGTGGAGCGATACGGCCTTGTTGGATCACCATCACGACTGGTTGGCTCCGAGTGCTCGTGTTTAGTGGAAGTCCCTGCGGCAAGATGTTCCATAATGTGGCGCGTGTTGTAGAGGTCCTCGGCATGGTGGTACAGCTTGTCAATCTTCTTCTCGAGGGAGTTCATCGAGTCACAATGCGGCGGCTCCGCGTCCAACTCGGGAAAGGGCTCCAATGAGTCTACCCTTCGCAGATTGAGCTCGCTGGTGGCCTTGTGTGACCCCAGTTTGGGGAGGTCACGAGCAGTATAGGCCCCAGATGTGCGAAGCGACCTCTGTGCAGACGAGGCTCGCCGATTCGGTCCGCAGTCGGACTTTTGTGAGTGCTTGCGGGCTTGAATGGAAGCCTGGGTCAATCGTGGCTGTGCCGCAATACCCTTTGTTTCCTGGTCGGCGAGGATGAAGGGATTGTTGCGTACTGCAAGTGAGCTTGCCGCCTTCTTCAGGGGGTGCTTTGCGGTGTTTTGAGAGTCAGTCCATGGTGACATCGGCTTCAGCGCCAGCTGCCGAGGCTGGATGCGGTTGACTGTTTCCGTTGAGGCCGTGGCCGCATGGGAGTGCTGCACGACAGTCTTATTGTCCTCCGTGTCGACCCCGAGCCCGTGAACCTCACTCGTACACTTGACGCAAGTCGAGTGACCGCAGGATGAGCAGAATTTGCCTGCGGTGACAGGCACACCGCACGAATGGCACACTTTGACAATCTTGATGTCGCTCTGGTGGCCATCGACCGTCGTGAATCCCAGGTCTTCCTCGTCATCTGAAAGCTAGCCTGACGGCCGATCAATACCAAAGTCCTCGAAAAGCTCTCTGGCGTCCTGCCTCCGGAGTGTTGACGAGCTCGCAGGGTAGTCCATGGAATCGAGCGACACCAGTGACTGTGCAGAAACCTGGCGGTTTGAGCTGGGGATGCCTTCAAAGTCCACGAATTTCGAGCTTGGTTTGAGTCGCGTGTCGCGCACTTTGCTCTGACCCATGTACAAGTGGCTCATCGATGCTACCGGGCGAAGCTGGTGGTCGCCCCTCGGTCTACGGCGACCCCGGCCTCCACGGCCACGGAACCAAAGTTCAGTGAGTCCCTGGTCTTCCTTGTGGTTCTTCCTTCCGTCCGGCAAGCCCAAGTAGACGTGTTCCGGTGGCGGCAGTACGTGCTCCTCGACGTACCCGTTCCGCTGAGCAGGCTGTGCGAACGTTCTGTCGGGTCGGCGTCCCTAGCCTTGCCATGTGTTCTCGCGTTCACGCTCCTTCAGCGGCACCAGGAAGCCAACGTCTTCGGGTGCGGTGAGCTGGCGTACTCGCTTGGACACGAGCCCTTTGGGAGTAACCTTGCTGCTGGTAGTCGCTCTGCTTGGTGTTGGGGTGGTGGGTGTTACTGTGGAACCACCGTCGTCATCAATGAGAGGAGGTGTCATGTCGAGAGGCATGGCAGGATTGACAAAAGCCCGTAATGGAAAAAGGCCTATGAATGATGCTAAATGCGGGCAGCGGGATGGAAGCCCAAGGAATGCTGCAGATGATGTTGATGAGCGGAAAAGAGAAGAGGGAATGCCTCACGAGGAGGACAGGTTGAAGAGAAGGAAGCGTTAGAAGCGAGCATGGCGCGGGAAGGAAAGATGAAGGGGGTCTTGTGAAACTCCCCTGTCCTTCAGCCTGGCATGGAAGGCTCAATGGGCGGTCCTATGGTTCAGTCAATCACTGCAGGAACGGCTGGGCAAACCCTCATGAAACATGGCACGCGGCATTCAATTAAACGGCGTGGCGCCGTCGCTATGAGAATACGGCAGGGATAGGGAATCGGTGTTTTGATGGTGATGTACAACGTCTCCTGCTCTAGACCGGACTTCTACACAACCTCGCCTCTCCTTTACTTGAGGGAGGCTTGCAGGGACTCGAGAACCTGCCCGTGTCAGTACGCGCCCGCAGCAGGGGTCTGTCTCCCGGGGCTGTCTTACCTCAAGCTCGATCTTGGCCTCGGCGATATCCTGCTCGCTGCCGCTTCCGCTGGCGACCTTCTGGGCCTCGGCAATCTGGGCCCTGACGGCATCGGCGCTGAAGTCCTCGAGAGGGTAGCCCTCGACGGCGTTGATGCTGAGGACGGAGTTGGGCTGCACAACGGCGAATCCGCCGGAAACTACGCCAGTCAGTGTGTGCTCATACGCCGTACCCGTGTGTTCGATATCCGGGTGACGCTGCTGGGTGACATACGGAAGTACTGCTTGCTGGGGCCGCTCTCCTCGATGACCTCAACCAGGCCAGGCTTGAGCTGCTCAATCGAGGGAACGTGGTTGGCGAGGACACCCATCTCACCGGACTCGGCGGGGATGTTGACCTGGACGACATCCTGGGACTTGAAGATGGACTACAGTCGGCGTGCGGCAATTAGCTCGAGCTCGTCAATTGGCGGTCCTTCACTCCCTGCCAGACAGCAATGGAGCTGTATCTCGTCGTCGGGGTGTTCGGCATCGTACCTGGTGGGGGAGCGACAGGCTCAGCTTGATCTGTACGGCAATTCGGTCAGCAACATGTTCGCGATGGCTTCGGTCGGATGGACCCGGGTTGGCGGCTTGCCTTGTCGGGGACGGCATCGGCGTAGGACCTGCGCTGGACAGGGACCCGGATGGCGGCAGAGCGGGCGCGCAGAGCGGCGCGGGCGAAACGGACGGAGTTCATGATGGGCTGGGCGGGCAATTGACGATCGTTGCTGGAGGAGCTTCTGGCGAGGTCGGGTAGGAATCTTTCGGTTGTCTCCATTCGCGAGTCGGCTAGCGGGCGGAAGATTTGCCGTCACGGGAGTGGTCAGGTGATCTTGATATTGCTGACTCATCTCCTTCGCGAACCCTCAACTTGACCTTACGGGGCCCCAGATCATGAAGCGACTTGCAGGCCTGACCGCACCTGGCACGAATCCATTCCACCTGGTGGGCTCAAACTATGAGCTCAGTGATGGACTGAGTCTAGATGTACGATCTTTCCACAAAGCATGCGCCGGCGATGTCAGGACCGACCTCTTGACCCAAAAGCGAGCAAAAACTATCAAAGTTCATTGATATTGGCCCCCAGTCGTCCATTCCGCCGACCTCTCTACGCTTTCCCCCATGGAGAGCCTCCTGACTGTGATTGGGATGGAGCCGTCTTACCACGGGGCTGCCGACCAGGTCTTTGTGCAGCCATACGTCGTTCGACGGTAAGATCGCCGTTTCCGAGGAACCTTACTGTTGCCAGCAGCCAGTCAAACCTGCCTCGAAATATTGCGTTGATTTGATTTTCTAACCGTCTAGGGAATCCATGTAGGCACAGGGCGCCGGCGTCCTCTGCCTCCTCATTAAGCATGCTGTTCTTGCAAGCATTCTCTAGGCAGTGTACCCAAGTAGACGAAGGAAACGATGTAAAGTGGCTAAGAAATGAAACCGCCATTCGAGTGATGAGAGAAAGATTGTTCCGCGGGCTCAGAGGCATATCCTCGTGCTCATTGGCTGTTCTTGGACGGGCACCACGTGGTATGATTGCCGCGATGTTTGGCTCTGCGCCTGTTCACCATGCTGCTGAACAAGCCCGCGTTCATGATCGTAGCGCCATCGCGGATGGCGTACCTGACCCGCCCGAGGACCAAACCCTTCGATGGCGTATCAGAGCGCCATCAAGGACAAGGATAAAGATCGGAGGTTGGTGTCTGAGCACCTAACGGACTGTATCGGGGTATGCTATCCGCTCGATCTTTCCTTAGGCAAGACTCCCGACACTCAAGTCCTCCAGAACATCGAGGAACGGAAATTCGATGCCCGGCACACCGTTTGGAAGTCTGCGGCTGTCGGCGTCTAGGAACGGGCGAAGATGTCTCGGAAGCGTTCACGTCGTTCTTCCACCCTGCACGCATGCTTCGCCGCCCCATCGGCTTCTTTGTTCCATTCCCTCGGGATCTTCCAAAGCTCTACACGCAGGCCACGTTCAGACCATCTCTCCACCTCTCCTAGTAGAAGCTCCCAAAGATCTCTGTTTTTGACTTCCTTGCCGGTCCGCGTCTTCCAATCGCATCGCACCCAGTCGACGGCCCAGTCAGTGGCGCCATTAACCACATATGTCGAGTCGGTCGCGATGACGATGCTTTCGAAGCCCTCGTCGCGCCAGTCGCTCAGGCGCAGCGCGCCAATTACCGCCCGCAGCTCGGCTCGATTGCTCGTATGCACGCTCTCGTCGCCAAAAGGCCCCTGGTCCTCTAGCCTCCCCCACGCTGTACGGGGACTGTCCAAGCCTTTATCATAGGTTGGTCCGTAAATGACTGCCCAGCCTGCCTGCGAACCCGGCTGCCCATTGTTCGCGCAAGCGCCGTCGGTGTACACGAGCATTTTTGTCAAGTCATGCCAGCAAACCAATCGAATCTTCCCATGATCCCGCCCTATCGGTATCGTAGTAGGCTGGAAGACGTCGACTGGACGGATTGTCGGAGGAGGCGCATTGAAGACCTTCGGGAACACTTTCCCAGTTCCCCGCGTCTTCGCCAGCTTGGGTGTGGCACCGAGCACCGCTACTCCTACTACACCAATCAACTCAAATGCCCTAGTATCGAAGATAAGTATGCTGAAGGCTGCACCAGACTCCTCCGAGGCCTTTTGGCAATGATAGAGAGCTGCATGTGCTTCCTCGATTGACCCCCGTGGATGTTGCACAGCCCGTGGCTTGTAAGTCTGCGGGAGTTGGTATCTTTCCCAAGCCAGCATTCTCCAAAAATGGGGGTTGGCGTCGTGTACGACGCGGAAAAGCTGGCAGTATTGTTGATACAATGCCTTGTAGGCTTTCTCAACGTCCAGATACCACAAGCGGGTTCTCACCAGCTTGCCAACCTGGTACTCAGCTTCCTCATCGAATTCGCCCCCTGAATCTTCTTGCACCTTGGTGTATTCAATGTCGTACCGCAAACGCAGCTTCAGCAGAGTGAGAGACACCAGCTGGTTGAAGCCCAGCGTCGCCAAGTTACCAGGACGTAGGCATGCGAGCGGCTCGAAAGCATCGGCCTGGGGAAATCCGAAAGAAGTGATGATCTCATCGCCGTCTCTGTCGTCGCCGCCACCGTCACCGAGGGTAGCTGACCACTTGAGGAATTGTAGCATTCCTGCTCCCGGCCAAGCCGCAGAAGAAGGGGAGGTATGGAGTCCCGGGCGCGCCATTTGTCCTTTTGGTCGATTCGAACCATGTCGGCGAAGTGCCCGAGGGCTTCTCTGACTGCGGCTGGTGTGTCAATCCGGAGGAAAGCCCCGGCTAGGGCAGACCGCGTCGCTAGGTAGAGATCCGTGTGCGGAAAATCCAAAAAGCTTCGCAAACGAAGTTTCGATGTTCCAGAGAACTCCTCAAGCCTGAACTCCTCCAGTTTGAATGCTGTCCAGGCCTCCCTGACGTCGGAGCAAGCCGAGTTGTGCGCCGGGCCGTGCTCTGATTGATGTTCCTTGCAGCAGTAGCTGATCATCTTACAGCCATTGCAAACAATCGACAGAGTTTCGCATCCACACACGGGACATTCCGGTGGCGCAAGGCATCGTTGAACATCCTGATCGCCCAATGTCGAAGAGAGGTCTGCGCCGGGCTTACCGGTGCTGAAACCTGGTCACGGTTCATGCCAACGACAGTAACGAAACCACCTGGGGTCTGTGTTGGCGGTCAGGAGATTGAGGATGCTGACTCATCTTCAGTGAACGACATGCTGGTTCAATATGAACGCGATGGTTATATCTTCAGGTCGACTGTCAAGCTGTGCACCGCTTTACGATCCACCACTTCCTCTTGCGAAGATATTATTTTCGATATGTTCTCTCGGACTACTTACAGCCTTGGTCGCGTGCTAAGTATACGGGGCGAGAGTAAAGGGCCGAACTACCCGCGGTGGGTACCTTGAGATCAAAGCCGTTGACGTGCCAATATGAGACCCATTTACCATCGAAACTAGCACATACGACCATACCCACTGGAAAATACGGGATCCCGTCCGCTCTCCCATAGTCAAGCCAGTGAGGGCTGGATTAGTAGTTGGGTCGGTGACGACCAGCGAATACCCGGTGTTGTATGTCTTTTTTGCCTTCTTTCATCCTCTGCCACTATGGCAGTATCTACTGGTCATGCTTCTCTTTTTGTCAGCCACAATCATGCACCGGCTTGGTGCAGTCGATCTAAGGTAGGCAGCAAGTCAGAACTTGTCTGCGTAACATTTCCTTTTCCCTATGGACGTTCTTCGATCTCATGTATATTCCTTACGCAGAATTGGAATCATCACTCCGTATTCAACTACACCATCTTCACGGCCTGTGCTGCTTTCATGCTCTGTTCGCTCTACTGGAGGCCTTTTATCGATCGAGTGGCTAAGGCATCATCCCAATCTCGCACCAAGTAAAATTGAACTGACAGAAACAGCTCGAGGCCATGGGCGAGGAGACGACAGTAGCGCCTCACAAGGGCATCTTGAGGGAAGAGGTGCTGGCGCTGCGACAGATTCTCGGCTACACAGACTACGTGGACACATCAGCATCCCTTGTGGTGCCTGACCTGGGCGCTTGTATCCCGGGCATTCGGACAAAGGATGTCCTACTCGTCGCAATCGACGTCGACGTACCTCAAGTTTATCAAAAGGATAACATTGACCAGCTTTTGTTACATGTCGGCTGTTCAATCCTCGATACTCGCAAGTTACCAGGGATAGCCGTCGGCGCAGATGAACCGGCACTTCCACCTGATTCGATTGTCGAGAATCATCAGTTTGCAATCGGCAACTTGAAGAGGCGAGAGCAGGCTGAAAAGGCTTCCAAGAGGTTTCTGTTCGGGAAGTCTGAATTCATAGATCGTCGGCAGCTCCAGAGAAAACTCGAAGGTCTCGTTTCAACAAGAAACTTCGTCACCGTATTTCACAGCACAAAACTCGACCTAGAGGTCCTTCACGACCTTGGAGTGGATCTTCCATCACGGGCAGCCTACGTCTTCGACACTAACAAAGTCGCACAGTGGCCGCTCCAGCTACATTACCGCCTCAGTCTTGCGAAGCTCTGTCATGCGCTCGACATCCCCTTTGCTCTAGCACACGCCGCTGGCAACGACGCCCATTTCACGCTCAGGGCGCTGCTCATGCTAGCCGTCAAGGACGCAGACAGGCTTCGTCACCTTCACGGATGCACTACATCTACTGCTCTCTTAGGCAGTATACAGCAAATCGCACTTGCGCCAAGACCAATCTCGGAAGCAGAGCAATCCGAGCAGCTGATGGCTGTGAAGTACGCCAAGCGGCGGGATATAAAGCGACAAGACGCAGAGCGACGGGACGCGAAGCGACAAGCCGCAAAGCAACAAGACCCTGAGACACGACTCGTTGAAAATTTGGAGAAGAGGGCACTGAAGCAAGCGAGAAAAGAACTAAGGCGAGATTCAGGAAGAGAAGCAGATGACACATCCTCCTTGAACGAGGAAGCAATCCGATCAGGTCTCTTCTCGGAGAAGTATCAGGAGATATATCGATTCGAGCAGTTGCCCCTGGCCACCAAGAAACAAATCTCGAAAGAGCGGCAAGAGGCAAGGATGGCACAGCAGCAGGAAGAACAAACGGCAGGGGAGCAGATTGTAAAGGAAGCCGACAAAACCAGGTGAGTGACCGAGTCGCAGACTGCTCCGTCTTTCTCTGCACTTTCAACGGCGCTTCCGGCAACGGCGCGGGAAGAGCGGACTAGGCCAACGGCCCGTCCCGGTGGCTTTTGACTCTAGCGGCGAGACAGCGTCTGCGATGCTCGCAATTCATAAGACCCTGCCCAGGTGCAGCGAAAGGTCACCTGGCCCTTGGGAATGGACGGCGCCCCTAGACCTGCTCTCAGTGGCCGCTGGACAGGGCATATCAACTTGCATGAGACGTCTTTCTAGGTCGCATGCAGGTCTCGGAGAAGAGCATGATAGGTAAGACCGAGACGGTATGTCGGCCACGAGAGTTTATCACAGGAAGACGCCGTTTCTGGACGTCCTCTCTGTCCCATGGCTCCACCTCAGGAGGGCGATCCACGTAGCTCCCTGCGATATTGTCGACAGGCCAGCCACGGGGCACGGCACGTTCGACCGCTTTGCAGGTCAAGCGCATATTCTTGACATCTTTGTTAGTGAGGAGAGCAAGGACGACGTCCACGAGCTCCGTGGTAGTTCCAGAATCAGACGGGGCTCGTTGACCGCAGGGTGCAGAATTGCGCTAATCGTCATGATTGATCATCTGGATGCCATCATATCATTCCAGTCTGGGGACGGTGAGTGCAGGAATCGTGGAGGGGCCGGTGTGGTGGTGCGTCCATGGAACCCAAAGCCTGCCCCAGCATTGCCTGCCCTGTCAAGAGCAGGGTTCAAGGGGGATATTTAGGTTGAGGGTATCCAGGAGTCCTGATGCTGCGGAAAGCATACTTGGTATTACTTCCCATCATCCACATCATGTTTCTTACTGCTAAACTGCCCCTTTCCATCTCCTCCACTTTAAGTATTCAAGCAGAGTTATTTGATGGCCCCCTACTGACTCTAAGATGGACTGGCTTACTGACTATGTTCTGAACTTACAGTATATACACTTTCCCAGAATTATTCAGCGAATCACCGAGAGCTTCATCTTCACTATATTGCTGCTACGACCCTCGTTGCTACTCCCAGTGCGGTAGGAAACACTAACCAATTTAAGCTTGACGACCTGGTCATGAAAGTGTCAGCTCATGCTGTGAGGTTGGGCGCCAGGATCGCCACGGGTATGTATGTGCATGGTCAGCAGAGCTCCAATGTCATCCTCGGTTTGACCTTGGCCGCACAAGCCACCATCATCACGTCACTACAGTATGCCCTGCTCTGGGTGGGAACTGAGCTGCTCAGTGAGAAAGCGTTTCGCGGTCGATTGATAGGTAGTTAACATCATTTGTTGCTCGCCCCGACGACATTCTGTAGACACATCGGCACTATCCAACAATCAAGTTCCCTCACGATTTGCTGATTGACTCAAGCCTCCTCCTCATCTTGTTTATCGGCGGGGGGGCCATCAACAGCAGGAGACGTCTTCGAGTCGTCGTCACCTGTGCGACTGCAGAATGGATCCCAACATCCGGCGTAATGGCATTCGCAGTTGTCCTCGCACCAGTCGTCGTCGCTCAGGGGAAAGGTGGCGGAGCAACGCGTGTTCTGGTCAACGCAATAATCGGTCAACCCGCCCGTGCAGTTCAAGAACCAGTTCGGCCTCTTCGCCGATGTTTGGTCTTTGCTTTCCCCAATGGGCACACCGGCGACAAGAGTCGCGATGCTCAGAACCTGCGCTGCAGTGGAGACCTAGGGACGAGATGCTTAGCATGAGCACGGTACACTGGAGTCCCTGTGGTTGGGGGAAGGATACTCACCCTCATTATGTTGGAAGATATGGATTGAAACGAGGGAGAAGTGTTCTCAAGTTGGGTATGAAGTCGGCGAGAAATGATGGAATCCGGCTGTGGATGAAGCTCGTGCAGACTGAGATTTCAACTGGTGGCAGCACAGAGCTGGGTATTTATACCTTTCTCTACACTTGTTTGGCTGGCCCTGTTTCTCAGCAGCCATGCTGGCGCAACGACATACATCCGAGCTTTTGTGGTCTTACCCACCAGGAAAGAGGCAAGACGGCAAGATGTGAGTTGGCGTTGTGGTATGAGATCCATCCGCAGGCCGTCACAGCTTCCATGTCCGGAAAGTGTGAGTGGCACGCCCAGCCTCGGGGCAAGGCATCCAGGCCACCGTGCATGTTGCTTGGCTGCCTGTACCTACATAAAAAGACGTAAACATGTTCATGTTCAGCGTTGGCATTTCCCCTCAACGCCAACATCATTCGAGTACCAACTGCATGCGCCGAGACAACCGCCCAGAATGAGCGGCATCAGCAACATCATCAACCAACCACCTCCCGTAGGGGAGGTCGAAGTACCGGCCGGCTCCCCTCCGTCGACGTCCGCCCCGCGACAGCACTGGACGCCTGACGGGTATCCCATCGTCGACGGCAAGTACCACGATCTCGCGACAGGTGAGATCAAGACGCATACCGGACTTCGCCGCGGCGGCCCGCCTTCCATGTCTGTCTACTGGCACAGCCGGGGCAGCAGGGTGTCCCAAGAGGACCGCTTCTTCGCCGTCGGGGCTTACAACGCTCTCCCGGTCACGGAGTACCTCGTGCGCATGGGTGACATGCTGCGTGAGGGCACATGCACCGTTTCCTCTCTCAATGTCACTGACTACGCCGTCAACGTCATTGTCGTGACGGAGCTTCCCAGGACGGAGTTTACGGACATGCTGAGGCGCCATGGGCTGTTGAGCGGCCCCAGACCAGAATAGTTGGGCTTTTGAGGTCGCGAACCGCCGGCTGTGCATCTTGGGCGTCTCGAGGGGGGAGAGGACACCCGGAATCCATCAGCAGTCCTACGCCAAACAAACCACCAACCGCCGCAAGGATCGGATACATTCGACAAGGGAGTGTTGCGGAGCCGAAGCGGGTCTCCGGGGACGTCGGCCATGGTTACCGAGATCGGCACGGGAGTAAGGTAGGGACAGGTATGGCTGCAGGATTGGCTTGGCAATGTTGGTATCCTGGTTACTTGTGGCAGCCAGGCATACATCCCCTGGCAGACAGCGGGTCTGCGTCCTGTTCACGACGCCCGAGTCCTGGCTCAACGGGGGGCCATCGACGACCATCAACTACTCGCCTGCGATCATCAAGGTCTGTACCGGGACGCTCACCTTTGGGTGTAACAACGGGCTGGACATTCCGGATGTCACATCGCATTTGTTCTATCTGAACAACATGTCTGGCTGTTCTTCGGGTGGGTTTGAAGTGAGGTTGCCCGGGGAAGAGGAGGGTGAGTTGGAAGAGGCATTTGACCGCATGATCGAGATGGACCGGGAGTACATCGAGAAGAACGAGATGCCGAGAAATGCGACCATGACGATCTGAGTGGGCAGGGAGAATCTGCAAGGATATAGCGCCGCATGTCAAGTCTCTGGTCGTCCCCGCCCCCTTTCTTCCCCTAAACTCATGTTGCCACCAACGGTCATGCCCATTTTCTTGGTCTTCGGACAAAGAGGAACAATATCACTTGCCGCTCAGTGCCGGCCCCATCGACTGAGCAACTGATCGACGACGAACTCGGCCTCGAATACTCGCGGAAATATATCGTGGAGTTCCCTGTAATAGCCGCATCGTGATATGAAGGGACGGTACGGTTTGACGAAATCGACATACTCCGGATAATACCCCGCCAGCTCCCAGTCGATGATCCCCACGACTCCCTCGCCCGGTCGTACGAGGATGTTGATGGCGTGCAAATCCCCATGGGTGAGTACGATATCATGGTCTTCGCGCATCTGCCTCCTGATCATGCCGGCGATACTCGCGTGTTCGTCTCCACCCAGATCGGAGACCAAGAAGTCGTTATACGCAGACTCTGTAGAGAAGGGGCCGCCTTCGTTGAGGAACAGTCTCGAGTCGATCGCAGGGCCACCGCCGAACGAGCAAATCATACCGTCCGGGCTCTTGATGGCGTGTAACTGCGTGATGTAGTCTCTCATCTGGCGGCGCACGAGGGCGCGGTCGTCATCGGACAGTGATGTCTCCCACGCGTCTTCTAGCGTCTCTGCGTTGGGAATGAAATCCATCGTGAAGTGCTGCTCGCCGATCTCGTGAATGCTAGGGATTGGGATGCTGGTCTTTTCGCGAACGAACTGCATGGCTTCAGGCTCTGATCGGCGCGATTTACGACCATGAAGCTTGGTGACCTTGGTGCCGCATGCGTGCTTGATGAGACACTTGCTGAATTTCTCGTACATGATCTGACCGCCCGCCTCGAGTAATTCCTGGACGATGGAATATTGGGATGCGACGCATGATGAGGGCTGAGGATCGGGAGGTGTGCGACCGGCAGCGATGAGTTTTTTGCGCATCATCTCCTGCATCCGACTCGGGCCCCTTACTGATCGCTCGCCGTCCTCGGACATTTTCTCGGGTACAGTCTATTGCAGTTTCAACAGCTGAGGTGAGAGTATTAGGAGAAGAACAAGTTCTAGAAAGGCGGAACAGTTGCGAGAGGAGATATACGGTCGGCTGATGCTAGGCGGACGAAAGCGTTTGGCGCGCGCTTCGCTCACTGGCAGGGATGGGAAACTCGTTGGAGGTCGAGGGCGCTTCCATGACTTGTGAGATCCGCCAGAAGTCAGGTCGATTGCCAGGTTTTTTACATGGCCCTCGGGCGCTTATGGGAACAAGACAGTTTGTATGCCAGGAGCTCAGTCCACAAGTTGATTCCGTTCGTCCGTATCCCAACGTTCAATAATGGTCGGGCATCTCCTGAGGCTTTTCCAGCTCGACTCCATCATGGAAGAGAACGAGCCGCCTCGGTAAGAACCACCACTCCAGAACACCCAAAAGTGGCACGGAGCACCATCCAATCTCACCCTCATCGGGCGGCTGAGCCGTGATGGAGGCAATGCCAAACGCGTTATGGCTCCATCGTGCACGGCGGATGAACAGCCGGTCTTTCTCGCGCAGTGAAATCCACTCAGACGCCCAGTCCAACCTGAAGCTCCCACAGCACGCGCGGTGTCCGTCGGTGTAGTGAACCAACGCTCCTATAACACGTTTCTGGGGAACGTTGTGGTGAAGACAGAGCTGAATCTTGGAGATGCCTGACAAGGGGCAGGCTGTCCACGTCCATGGGTCCAACCCATTCAGCGAGGGTGATTCTCCCAGGGGTTTGGGAAGACGGGGCGCGTCGGGTTGAACAGCCAAGTTGGCAGGTGTTGTTTCGAGAGCAAGATATCGGACAGAGTCGCTGAGATCTGGAGTATGCCGTACATTGAAATGAACCCGAGCTATGGTACGGGGAAGGGCATAGACCAGGTCCGTCGTCTGCCCATGCTGTTTGTACGCCCCAAACACAGTTGTGCGGCCCTTATTCGTGGTGAACTGAAAGATGTTAGTGCTTGTGGGCATGCTTTTAGAATCGGATGACGCATGGTTGTGGTTCATCCGGAGCCGTCTTACAGATAAGCCAAGGTACACCAGTCGATCTTCATAGGCTTGGTAAAGTTGTCTCGAGATGTGGGTGATGTATTCGCCCTCGTCGAGCGGCATGTACATCCAGTGGCCGGACTCTTCCGGGCCATCTTCGTACAATGTTGTGAAAGCCGTCTCTCCTCGTTTATGAACAAAGATGTCGTAGATCGAAGCACCATTGCTTGAGACACAGTACCCGACAGCATCGGGGTGGTTGCATTCAAAGTACTTCATGCGCCACCGGTCCGGACACGGGGATGCGATCTCTGGCTGTAATGTCCCGAGCGAGCGTAGTTTCGGTGGTGATGACAGCGGAACCTGCCAAAGTAGCTTTGAAAGAGGGTCGCGTGCTGTTGTTTGGCCCTCGGGAGCCTCAATTTTCCGCAGCTTCAGACCCTGTATCGTGTCGTCAGAATACCCAGATCATGTGCTGGTGAGGGGTGAATGTGAACAAACTCACATCGCCTGAGAGTTCCAGAGCTGAGAGGCTCTCCGCATCGGCGATTCTTCGCCACCACAATCCTGGAACTGCTTGTTGCTTTTCACACCACGTATCACGGTGCTTGGGTCCGAGGAAGAGCACTTGCCGGATGCCTAGGTGGTCTTCCGCTATGTACATATCTGTGTGAGAGGACTCTGACTGCGTTGGACGGAAGAGACACACTTGCAAGTGAGGCTGGTCCTGGCGTTGCCTGTTTGTCAGATCTCGGACGTAGAGATTTCCTTCGAACCTCGCGTATGAGGCGTAGACTGGCGAATCCAGATAGAGGGAATGGTCGGCTATCTTTGGAAGTGCATGATCTAGTGCTTGCACGGCCAGGCCGGCGTATTCTCGAACGAGGTGTCTGGCAACCATGCTCCATAGTTCTGGTGGGATAAGGGGAGTAAGATCAGACTGGCACAATCGCTCTGCTGCAGCTTCATGGAGGTAGGAAAGTCGTCTCCGTTTTTCGGCTTGTGGCGGTATCCAGGTATGACTAGTCGCAGCGATGAAGGATCTTGTCACCTCGAGGGGCAACCAGGAAAGACAGTTGCGATGGAGGCAGAAAGTGACCGTGCTGCATCGACCGCACTTGCGCGTAGTCTGGCTGAAATGGAATTCACTTTCCATGCCATGATCAATGCATTTCTGACCCGCTTTCTCGAATTCGAATTGGCAAGAGTATTTCTCGGCGATAGGATCAAGAGCTGATATGGAGACGAGGATGATCAGAACGTGTCCTGGGATACAGACGCGGTCTCAGCGTCGTGACTCACCAAAGCATATTTCGTCGCCTGGAAGTAGGTCGAATTGGCACAAGCGGCACCTTGGCTGTAGAACACATCGTTTCCCGGACGAGACCATTGTGACCACCGCTGTCGAGAAGGACTGAGCTGTCAGATGGCTGGAGGACAACCTTGAAAGAGGAGAACAGTGAGTCAAGAGGAATAAGAGTGAGGATGATGGCGAGTGAGTGAGCTCGACGTTCCTTGGCTGATCGTCACCAGCACAGATGCCGTATCAATAAGAACTCGCACGGACCCTAGTCATTTGTAGGTTTGATTGTGTTAATAAACCAGCTTCGTCGTCCAGGTCGCGTTCAAAGGCCGAGTGTCACACATGCCTTCTTCGACAGCTTCACTTACAGATGGCAACTTCGCCCAGTTCGAGACACAGGACCCCCCTTCGACAGCTTCTCGAAGCCCCAGAACGTGAGACGAGGAAGACGACGCTATTTATGTGGTGTATCGAATGTGGAAATGATGGTAAGAAAGGTTCTATGTGTCGTCGCAAAGTATGTGCGAGAACTGCATGCATTCATTAATGGAACGAGGCAGCTACAGGCAACGTCGGGCAGTACGTGGATCACAGACTCAGAACGGACATGACAATAGAGGCGCGGACGCTTAGTGAAAACGCAGAAGTTCGTTCTCAAGGACCGCACAACGCTTGCAGAATATTTCCGGTTCCATACTCGTGTTATCAATGTGCACTTGCATCAAGTCTGTCGACTGCTGGCTCCTGAGCCACACCGCTAAAGCCTTCCCCTTGTCAATTTGCCGTACAAGCGGGCGACATGGGATTCCATTCTATATGAGGACCACCTCGTTTCTGGATCTTGCTCCCATCAGACTCCTCGGTCTCATCGGTAAAGGAAAGTCGCCGTGGAGTTCTAATATCGACACTGGCAATCACACGAGCCAATATATCTTGAAGCAGCGTCTATGAGATACTCCATCTCTCATGATACGTTGCTCTGCCCTGCTCCCCGCCGACATTGGAGTTGGCACAGGGAAAACCAGCAAATCAGTCTTCCATTTGCTCGAGGCATCGTGACGAGTACCTCTGATAGACGCAACATGCGTGCGTGGTCGAGTCGTCACCTGGTTTCAGTTCCATCAACATCTCGTTGGCGAGAATGCAACCTGATGTCACGCCCGAGATATGTACGCCTGCCCAAACTGAAGATCAAGTGCTACGTGGCAGCAAAACCGTAATCAGATCCTCTCCTTACGCAGAGTTTCACATCACATCCACGTCGTTGTACCAAGGCCTGCCCATCAGCCCTCAATGCGGTGCTGGCAAGTCCAAGAATGTACCTCAACCTCGAGGCCGACGAGACAGGATCACCTAAAGTGCTCCTCACTCTCGAGTCTCATGCCGTCCGCTTCGCCAGTCAGAGAAACAGCTTCTTCGCACCAATGCATCTCCGACTGTGCTAGTACAACTGCCTGTCTCACATCCCACCTGCCGATCACCACCCACCATCCCGTCGGGACCCTGGAGTGGAGGGCAGCACTGCATGACCCTTCAGTCAAGCTTCAGGATGACAGGGCGTGACGGCCGACTGATTCGCTCGTCAATCGATCACCTGCCCTCCCTCACCTTTGCCTGCCGCCGACCCTTCGCCGGCACAGCAGCACCGGACATGTCTCCTTCCAATCCCCAAGCTTCGCGGGCCAGGACTGACGTAGCACCTCAGAGATGCCCATCCGAAGAATCCAGGGACCTCGCAATACCGGATTGCGCGCCTGGTGTTCCCTATCCCCCCAACTTACGTCGCGAAGCACCTGGCGCCCCCGACCCCGCGGTGCCAGGATCGCCCGACGATCACCTCCGGGCGGGTGCGCGTACGCGGCGGTGAAGGCCCCCCGATCGGCGGCCCGCCACCGACACCGCCGCACTTCACAGCCGCGTGAGCCTCGCGGCCCCCTTCGGCACTTGGGACGCGCGGGTCGCGGGTCCGTCGTCGGAGGGCGGCTCAGATTTCTTGACATGCTCTTGGCTGGGCTGCACCGCCTTCTTGGACGAGCCGTGGGATCAACCGGGGCGCAAACGCTGACGATGCTTTGTCTCGTTCGCAATGCCTGCGGCTGAGACCGACCGCCTATCCTGTCTCGGGCACCGTATCGTGCGTAATCGTCATCCACTGTCCTGGGAATACAGGACGGGCTGCTCTGCCTCACCAGGCGGCCGAACAGTGCCTGCCAATGGATCAAGTGTAACCGTCGAGTTAGTTCAAGGTGACAAAGAACCAGCCTCAAACCTCAGTTGAGGGTCATGTCAGTCGAGAAGCCCTGTAGCACGGTCGACGAGGACTGCATGAAGCTGCCGGAGGCTCCGAAAGCAAGCGGAATAGCTGATGCCCGAACCTGACAGGGAAACTTAAAAATATCAGCTCTGGGGATTCACCGCCGCCGGATCGAGCGGCATCTCATATGTATGATCACCATCTCCGCCGTTTCCACCGCGATCACGGTGACACCTGACGGCAGAGGTTGCAGGAAGTCAGAACGCTCGGCGTCTCTGTCTTCGCAGAGACGACTAGTGCTTCCTCGCCCTCACATGGCTGGCGGCAGCCCAAGTCGGTCGGCCAGCCTCACACAACAGCGAGCCACTCTCTGGCTGCTTCGTGTGCTTCGCCTCTTCCGCGCATGCCGCAAGTAAATGATGGTCGACCGTCCTCGACGACGCAATCCGCGATGTTAGCGCTGCTTGGGATGCGGGGTCTAAGTCAAGTCGCTTCCCGACCCCTGTCATCGCTTGGGAGAGCTTCAGGCGGGGTAGTGAGAGGTGGCAGCTCGAGTCGGCAACGACACCAGTTTCCTGCGTTGATCGTCAACCCTCGACACCCTTGAGTGCGGGATATATTCCCACGGGAATGGTCACGAGCTGTGATGCTGCTGCATGAGGGCAGGGAAGACGTCGATTCCTGGTCGAACATCGGATGACCTGGCCTGACCTGTCAACCCACGCGCATGTGTTTGTGAAGTCAAGGTCTCCCCACGTTTAGGGCCCTCATCCCGTATAGGTGAAAATGGCTCCTCCTGTACTGGCTCGACGGGTCGACCGACATGCGATAACCACAAGAAAGGAACAGCCTTTCCCTAATCGCTGTCGGTATACCTGAATAACAGTTCGAGTGAGCGGCTTGTCCAGCCCGCCTGCGACCGAATCGCCGCGACGGAAAGAAACCGTCCAACAACAACCGTCAAGGAGACCCATTCCTGGCGGCAACGAAGCCCGGGCAAGCAACCAACGTCCAGAAGCCTGTTTCTGGCGGGAGATCTACACGGCGCGGACCTGGCAAGCCCGTCTTCGCGTGTGCAACACGGCTCTGAAGTCATGCCATTCGCCTGATAGCATCGCGTGTGGCCGAGCTGCCAATGGCCCCCCTCCCCGTGAATTGGGAGACCTGTGATATAGCTCGAGGGGCCGATTGCGGCAGCATTCGTCGTCATCCGCGCTGCACGGTGGCACACCTTGCGGGATGCACTCTGGGCGTTGTCCGCGTCGGCATGTGCAATTTATCAGACACGGACCAATAGTCAAGTTGAGACGAGACGATGCCCAAGCCGGCGCATTGTTAAATGGAAGAAAGGGTGTCCTTGCTCTAGCCTTCGCATACGCCACCAGCTCAGCCGGAAACCTCAATCTTTATGCTTAACCCCTTCGGCGAACCCAAAGTACGTTTTCCGCATGCCTCCTGCTCGGACTGCTCAGGCCCCGAACGTGGTGCTTGCTTTGGGGGTTGGAAAACCCCACACTGTGATGCCATCTGCTGAAGGACTTTGTTCTCCGCGCCTTTCAGCGTAGAATGCGATACGCTGTCGCTCCTGCGTCTTCTCCAGTTCTTGGTATGTGCTTGGGACCCAGACGGAGAGCGCGAAGTCGGCTCGTACCTCTCGTTTGGGCTTGCTGCCCCGGGGATTCTTCCTTTGGCGCTTGGCGCGTTCGTGGCACGGGAGGAATTCGTGGCCCCAGCTGCACCGCAGCATGCAGCCAGCGTTGGTTGCAGCCGCTTGCAGGTCGCAGATGACGCCCCTTCCCGATGCAGCGGATAGCAGAGCCAAGGAGGCAGGTGTACGCTGTCAACGTCTTCTACACGTTCCGTGAGACGCGGAATACTGCACGGGCACTGGCCCGAGTCGTGCTGCGGTCTCGGATATGCAAACCAAGCCTTCAGAGCGACCCTAGTAGGGGAAGACCTATCCACTGCATCCCCGCGAAGCCGCCTGCTTCGTAGCAGGGTAGTCGTGTCTTTGACACGGATGACCTCCGATCCTCTGGGTGAGACGGCGGCGCTTGTGTCAAGTGCACAGCGCAAACATGAGACGAGTTCCTCCCATGTTTTTCTCTCTGGAAATCCTGCATCATGCGCTGCAGGACTCAGCCAGACGCCGACAGGCTGGTTCCGCTAAACTGATCCATCACCATCCACAGGCGTTGGTTCCAGTCAGCCACTCATCAGCAGCTCACCGTCACAACCCGTGATGGGCCTCTGGGTGAGCTATCACTCGCAATTTGCCATGTGAACCTCGCAGCCAGCGGTGAGAACGGCATGTCGATGCCGAATGTGCGAGGGATCGTTTCACCGCTCCAATAACAAGGTGCTCCGCTGCGGCTTGGGTACCGGAGAATTTAAAGATGGGGGTGATGTTGCTTCGATGCCACCACCGTTTCTGGTCGGTTGCACCGTTTTGATCTGGCACGGCATTGGCAGCGGTTCTGCATGACTTCTTGCGCTTGGCCCGAGTACAGCGTCTACGGTTGAGCAGCGCTGTCTTGACCTGATTGACCAGCCACCTGAGATACTCGAGTCGGTCGTGAGTCCAGGGGAGACAAAGCCTGGAAGACTTCGAGACGAATGTACGCCAGAGTCAACAATCAACAATCAACGGGTAACAGGAAGAATGAAGATCTCAATCTCAACCAACCAGCAACACGACGATGGTCAGAAACAAGACCCTCATTACCTCAACGGCCGCCAGACAAGGTATCGGGCAATTGATTTTGGCGAGGCGGGTCTCGGCCGTCCGTGGAGCAAGCAGCTTGAACTGGCAAAGGGCCAAAGGCAAAAAAAAAGTGAAGCCGAAGGTTCTCAGAGCGACAGTGAGTGGTGTCGAGTCCACGCCGGTGCCCTGCAGGTACCGGAGTACGAGGCTGACCACAAGCTCGAAGACCCTTCAGGGCACCTCCTGCGCGGTCAGTACTTGCCCCGCAAGAACTCTCCCCATGCGTGATACAGCCATACAGTAATTCTGAAGGTACCTCCGCACTGTCAGGAGAGGCCGGGTCTCGGCTGCAGAGGGGAATGGCCGCATACTGACCACTCAGAAGAAGTTACGATCCCGCAAAATCCCGCAACGCCGGAATAGTGCCTCCTTGGCGTCGATGCAGAGGCCGAGAGGGGCACTGTGAAATTACTGTCCGGGCGCCGTCCTCTCCCTGCTGTTGGACCGGCTGAACGCTCTGGCAGCGCCGCCTGCTCTGGCGCTGGAGACATTGATGCGCTGGAGCCTCCCAGGAGGGTTGGAGAGCTGCAGGTCATCTAAACGACTTGACCCTACCCCCACTGTTGCGCGATATATTGTCTCGACGCTCTGCGCGGCAGTCGTGCTGGGGCTGCCCCGTCCGTTGCGATGGAGAATAGCGAGAAACGAGACAGACGGTCATCACCCTAGGCCAACGTACAGACGTTGTCCGGACAAAGGCGGCCGGTATTGTGCCCGAAGGCTGCGTGTGCCTAGAAGAGGTACTCGGACGGTGATCCGGATGAAAACCGGTCCTTAGAACGAGGCTGAGGTCATTGTGGATGACGGCTTGCGAAGGATGGTGGATGGATGACACTGTCGGACGAAGAACGGGCGAGTGATGAGTCCGACGGCGTCCCGAGTCATCCAGCATTGTCCCCCGACAGTGAGCGAATCGCCCTGTAATGTTAGGCCCGGCGGCCACTGGAACCGGGTTTCTGGTGCCCAGAGGGGCACTGCTCGGCGTCCGCAGCTGGCGAAGACGGGCAAAAGGGCACCGAAGACGGGATGAAACTTGAAGGCACCACGCGGCAGGGCTGGGCGAGTCATCATCAGGCCCAAGCAAGGACGCCGACGGGGGGCGAATGATGAACCCGCCAAGCCCGCCGCGGTTGCCGCCCCTGTCGGTCGGCCTCGTCAGGGGTCCTCTTCTCCAGGGCGAGCGATCAGCAGGCCTGTCTTGGACTGTTGTTGCAGACCAGCCAAGGCCAAGTATTGGCGGGCTTATTGATGTCGTACAGTCCGATCCGTTGCAACTTGCCGGTGCCTTGTTATACGTATTACTCGTGGCAATGCAGTACGTACTAATGCCGTGATGCTCTCGTAATGGATGGATGCACCGCTCATGGAGGTTACCTCACCAGCAGACGATTGAACAAAGTTATTAGGTGTTCGAAAAATCGAGACGCGCCGGACGGACTCTCAAATTTTTCTCGAGCGGACAACCCGCTTGGCCGAGACGGTGTCTGGCCGAAAAGGCCTGGTCGTGCCCTACTAGAGTGTCAAAGTGTGTGTGATTTTTGTCAGTGGTGAACAAAATCTTTCGTCGACGCGGACGGGTGGATGACTGATGATTTGCTGCCGGTGGACCACCCACCCCACGTCCAGCAAGTGTCGAGTCCGAAACGGAAGCCGACGGATGGAAGGCGGAAAGTAGAGCGAGGTGGCTAGGCAGGCGTAATTGCTCATCCGGTGACTTTGCTGCGCCTAACGGTACCGGCGCCGTTTCTTACGCTGCGTACCTGAAGCGGAGCCCGTGGATCGCGCTTGCCTCTTCGAGGGTGAGAAGGTGCGGGCTGGCAGGGGCAGGGCACAACAGGGCAGGAAGACTCAAGGTACCCCCACCCCTCCTCACGATTCGCAGTTTGTCCCTTTCGGTCACTCGACTCGACCCTTTCTATTACACTACGCCCTCTCGCGCGCCGCCCGTCTCCGTCGCCCGCCTATGTATATCGGAACGGGACCGCCTTGCCTTCTTTTCGCTCGCCTCTTACAGACCCGTTACTTCTCTCCCACACAACATTCCGTGCTTTCAAATTCGTCGAGCACTCCGACAACATCTAGCATTCCTGACAACATCCTTCTGGACACCCCGAAACCGTCCACCCAACTCTTCAGCCCACGCACCAACCCGACGTCATTGGCATTTGGAGAGGGTTGATCCCGGACCCTTTGTCACCAGGATCAACAACCCAGGAGGACCCTGTGCCTGAACACCCAGACTGTACTCCGGACACTGCGAGTCCTACCAGTCCCTTTAACCGCTGAGGCGAAGTCGGGCTGCGCATCTCGCTCCAGCCCTACGCCTTTAAGCCTCTCTACCACCCACCTCCCACCATACAGATATCTGTTTCCAGTTCCCGCAATGCTGGCCGCGCTTTCCTAGCACTACGGTCCCTAGGGACACTTGACGAACCAACTTCACGCCAACAGGTTGAAGCATACATCACGGACAGGCCTCCACTTCCGACTCTTTTCTTCCACCTCGATCACGACCTTGGAAGTCGCCCGCCACACGCTTTCACAGGCACCACCAAGCGAATCCACCCCCGACGACAACACCTTGACTACCCGTTACAGTATTCTCACACCGACTTGAGCTGTTGGAAAACCCCAAAGATTATACCCTCCACCCCATAAATCATCGTCTTCGGATCACCCACCATGACGCACAACTCGATACACGGCGCGACCTCAGGCGCCCTGTCCTGGTCCGCACATACACCGAACCTCACTTCGATAGCGGACGAGGAGGCAGGCGACGTTGACGAGCCGCCCGATTCGAAGCTTCCATACTCGCCTATTAAGGAAACCTTCAAGAGAAATCCTATTCGCCGTTCCGTCGACTACCACACCCATTCCCTCCTCACCAAGGCCCTGCACACCTCCGAGGACGACGCAGACGCTCACGCTCACTTCTTTGCTCTGAAGCGCTCGACCTTGAGCAATGCTAGCATAGCCTCGACCGCCGATCTCACCAGCGACACCGGCTTGACGAGTCCTTCGAGAACCAATACCCCGAGCCCTCCCCTACCTGAACTTCGCTTTACCAACATTCATGGGGAGCAGGTTGGTGGTGAAAACCAAGCCCCGGCGCCCCCTGCTCAGGAGGTCAAGAAGGAGCCCAGGAAACGCTGCATTCAATTTGCTTGTGCCGCCAAACCCGCCGAGAAGCCGATCCAGAAGCCCGCCGAGGAGCATGCCCCGACCTCAGCTGCTGCCACTGCACCCAAGCCGGCTCTCCCGCGCAAGACATGCATCAAGTTCGCCTGCCCCGCTCCTCGCTCAACGTCTGCCCAGAGCACGCCCCCTGCCAAGCAAATCGAGCATGCTAGCAGTCGCCTTCATCCGTCGAGGGAGAACTCGCCAGTTACTGCCCGCAAGGTTAGACCTGGGTCGCACTCCCGCTCCCCCCGCCCGGTTCGCTCGCGCCATTCCTCGCGTGGTGACACTCCTCGCAAGGCCATGCCCCAAAAGAAGTACATCACCTGCAGCGACAAGGACCTTCACCATGACGCTGCCCGGTTCCACGAGTTTGCCAGCGATGACCATTCAGACGAAGACTGGATGAAGGAGAAGCTCCCAACCCAGACGCGCAAGCTTACCATCAACGACACCCTCGCCCGAGAGAACGAGATTCGCAGACTTGCAGCCGAGGCCGAGGAGGAGGCAGAGCAGGAGGAAGAAGAGCTCGAGCTTGACCAGGATGAGGACGAAGCGGAAAACACGCCTGGCATTGATGACGATGACGATGATGACGACGACGACGACCTGGACGACGGTCTTTCGGGCTATGCTACGGAGGATGAGGACGAGGACGATTCGGTTGGCTATCACACCGACGAAGAGACCGGGTTTGCTGCGTCTGACGACGAGAACGATGATCTGCAGTTGTGGACCCCTGCCCAGCCAGCTATTCGTCTCTCCGGTGGCACACCCGTCGCTCGCCGCCCGTCTCTGAGCGCTCAGCACTCAGACTCTTCAATTGGGTCTTTCAGCAGCGTCCGCGCTGTTCGCTCCGGAAAGGTCCGCCGCATGAAGATCCGCCCTGGCACCCCCGAGCTGCCTGACAGCACCGACTTCGTTTGCGGAACCCTGGATGAGGACCGCCCCATCGAAGAAGCTTACATCTCATGCATGGCTGCTCGCCGTCGCGAGAAGCTCCACCTCATCCCTCAAGACATCGATCCTAGCTTCCCTGCCTCGGACCCCGAGAATGAGGATGAGGAAGAGATCTACAATCCAGTCAAGCACGCTAGTGACGACGATGATGTTTGGCTTCACGGAGAGATGGACGATCTTGATCAGGACGATCGCCGCAGCCGCAAGAAGAAGGGCGAGCATCACTCCCCCAAGCGTTATCACTCCCCGCCCCCCAAGCGCCACATCTCACCTCCTACAGCCAGGGGCCGCGGTCGTTCCCCTCCCCCCAAGGGGCTCTTCGACCGGCGCTCTCCCCGGCGGATCAGGTCCCCACCTCCTCCCCAGATGATCCGGTCTCCTCCAGCATCACTGCGCGCTGGACCCCAGGCCTTGGCTATCAAGGAACTGGGCTCACGACCAGGTCTGACTGTGACAAAGTCACTGCCCCGTCCTGCGGCCATGTTTCCCAACATGCGTAATGGACGGCGAGGCGGCAAGCCGGCTCAAGCCAACGATGACAATGATGTCCACGTTCGCAGCGCCATTGACATTGTCAAAGGGTTGGAGAAGAAGCGTCAGCGCCGCAAGGAGAAGTACTATCAAAAGTACTGCAACCGCGCCCGTAAGGGCCAGGTCCTGGAGCGTAAGCCTATGCCCGGGACTGGCTGCGAGAGGATGCGCGAGCTCGGCCTGCTCATGGCGGGCAAGATTGAACAGGGAAACTACGTCCTGTCTATCTAATCATGGCGACCATGCCACCTGATTCTCTTTTCCTTTTCTGTCCTGGCATTGGGGCTGTTTCAAGCCCCAGATTTGGCGTTACACATTGGGTGGTGCATTTTTCTTTATGTCACCAGCATGAGCATGACCTGCATGAGATCAACATTGATCTCGCTCTCCCTTTTTGTTTTCCTACTTTTCAACATGTACATATTTTCAGGGCACATCGCATGGAGGGAGATATCTCTTCCCGGCGTTCCTGTACATACGACGTTCACGCCGGCACAGAGCAGGCCGGAGATGACGGTTTCGGTGGGAGTTCTTATACCCTGGGAGGCTCACCAGCACGCATATAGCTAGGAGTATCCATGGCGAGGCAGCCTGGAGTAACGGAAATGCAATATCGAGCGATTGCTCGACTTACCAGACATGATGCACCAAACGCAACGTAAGGCAAATGCCCGTGAGCTGACGCTATGTCGGTGTATCGTGCCATGCGGAAGAAGGGTGTAAAGCCTCGCCTTCTATGAACATTATTGACAAGCTGGCACGAAATATACACGCCCATAATTAACGTCGACATGCGGAAAGGACACGGGGTGAGGGCCGGGACAGGAGGACTCTCGGTGAGGTGGCTTCACCGGGTGGTTGTGCCTGAATAATCAGGCCCCCACTTGACCTCGGGGGCCAGACCTTCATCCTGCCAACTTTGACCTCCTATCAGCTACATTCCGCCCCCGGTACACCTCACGACTTTTTGACGACTTTACGCCCGACGAGACCCCGCGCTGCCGCATCTTGCCGGTTTTCTCCTTAATCGAAGCGATAATTTTATTTTCTTCAAGGTCATAGATCCGGTCCACCGACACTCGCAGCCATGTGGATCGTCAACTGGTGTATGTTGCCCCCCCAAATGATAGGCGCAGCTATTGGTGCTGTTGCTGCTTCGTGGCATCAACAACTTGCCGCGGGATGCATCGCCAACCACGCAACAATAGGCTGACAAATGTGATGGATAGTCTACGATGTCCTTTCCAGCTTGGGTCTGCTGAACAAGCACGCCAAGCTCCTCTTCCTCGGTCTGGACAACGCTGGCAAGACCACTCTGCTTCACATGCTCAAGGTTGGTGATGCCCGCGCGCCAGCTGGCTGACCTGAAAGTCTCTTGGACTAATACTGACTTGTGACTACAGAACGACCGTGTCGCCATCCTCCAGCCCACCCTCCACCCTAGTCAGTGCTGCCCTTTCCCAGTCGCGCCCGCGGCACGTGTCCTCTGCTCCCGCTGACCATACATTATCACAGCCTCCGAGGAGCTCGCCATCGGCAACGTTCGCTTCACGACATTCGATCTGGGCGGCCATCAGCAGGCCCGCCGTCTCTGGAAGGACTACTTCCCGGAAGTCAACGGCATCGTCTTCCTCGTCGACGCCAAGGACCACGAGCGTTTCCCCGAGGCCAAGGCCGAGCTGGACGCGCTGCTGAGCATGGAGGAGCTGCAGAAGGTTCCCTTCTGCGTGCTGGGAAACAAGATCGATCACCCCGAGGCCGTGTCCGAGGATGAGCTGCGCCACCAGCTCGGCCTGTACCAGACGACGGGCAAGGGCAAGGTGCCCCTGGAGAACATCCGGCCGATCGAGATGTTCATGGTCTCGGTCGTCATGCGCCAGGGTGAGTCTACAATTTGGCTGAGGAACGTTTATGAATTGCTGCTAACTGCAATTAGGCTACGGTGACGGCATCAGGTGGCTGTCTCAGTACGTTTAAAGGTACACGGCGAGGGCAATATGAGGTAGCAAGTGCACCAGTCGAAGCATGGGGCTTGCTGGAGGACGAAGACGGGGCTATACCAACAACAATACGCGGCTGAGGGTTGTGGACGTTGAGGAGGCTGTCTTAGTGGTTCAAGGGCGATTGGTAATGGTTACGCTGCATACCCCTCTTCTCTCCGAAGATCTGGGCGTCTCTCGACATGGGGGAAACAGCTGGCTAGCACGCCCAGTAACGATGGCCTGTGGCCATATATACAGCAGTTTGTTAGATTACCACGGAAACTTGGATGCGTTGCTTTTCGACCAGACGGTGCAGAGCCCATGGTGATGCCTCATTGGAGAACAAGTCGGCTTATGCCTAAATGCCGTGATGATATTGTTAACCATGCTGGGAGTGCTGGTCCTACAGTCTACGTCGTCGATTTGGGCTGGCTGATGCTGGCCGTGCACGGGACCTGTGAGGCTGGGATGTGGCTTGGGTGCAGGGCTTAGCCACATAACCTACTTAGGCCTAGTTCGGGGAGTGCCCTAGGCTTCTAACTTAGAAGAATATATTAGTAGTATTACCTACTATATTTTTTAATGGTGACCACGCTAGGGCGAGGTTTATATATTAACTATATACCGCTTAAACTCCCATTTACTATACTAATTATTCTTCTTTCTTGTGATTATTTTAATAAAGATAGTGCCCCTCCTAAGCTTAACTAGATATAATACTCTACCCTGACCCCGACTAGATACCCTACCTCTCAATATAAACTACTTAAATAAATATACCTAAATACCCCTAAGATACTATAGAGCCTACCCCTAGATATACTTAGGAAG